>OU343114.1:72626793-72639293 GCA_910594885.2 Bibio marci | reverse complement strand
AAACAAATTAATTTTATTGCATCTTAAAAATGGTATGCAATTTTTTTTTTCTATTTTATTATGTTATTAAATAATATTAAAAATAATAATAATTACAAAAGAAAATAATAATAATAATAATAAT
The DNA here is from genome assembly GCA_910594885.2 of Bibio marci. Taxonomy (NCBI): domain Eukaryota; kingdom Metazoa; phylum Arthropoda; class Insecta; order Diptera; family Bibionidae; genus Bibio; species Bibio marci. Next base: position 72,639,169 of record OU343114.1, on the reverse strand, counting down.
TAAAGTAAATAATTAAAAAAAAAAAAAAATACAGTAAATAATAATAATAATAATAATAATAATGTATTTAATTAATTTAATATAAAAAATGTATTGTCTTTTTATTATTATTTGTTATTTTTAATATTATAAATTAATAATAAAATTAATTTTTCTTAAATATTATCAAAATTTTTCAAAAAATAATATCAATAAATAATTAATTTATACATATGCTAATATCGACTAACCAAAGGCCAAGTTAACAATTTTTAAAATTAAACAAAAAAAACCAATTAAATTAAAATTATTTATGATTTAAAAAAGTAAAAAAACAATCAAAAAATTAATATTTATCTTTTTTTTTTTTTTTTTTTCACACATTTATTTAAAAAATAATATTAATTTATTAATAATAATATATAATAATTTATGTATATATGTTTAATTGTCAAATTTAATTAATTTTCTATTTTTTAAGTTAATAATATTAATAATAATAATAATAATGTTATTGTCTCGTGTTAAATTAATAATAATTAAATTACAAATTAAAAAATTAACAACAAAATAATAATACAAAAAAAATGTAATAATTTAAATTTAATTAAATTTGGCAATTATATGTTTATATGTAATAAATTAAATAATATTTTAACAGCTCTCTGCAATTTATCATCAAAAAATTAAAAAGGATTGGGGATTTTTTTTTTTTTTATTTTTTATTTTTTATTATTATTTTAATCTATATTTTGTCATAATTAATTAATTAATTAATTAATTTATTTATTTATTGTTATGTATTTAATTAATGTATATATATTTTGTGTCATTTTAACACGGAGTGATCGGGCGGACGACGGTTACTTGTAATAGTTTTATTTTTTTGATGTATTGAACAAACTGCGTTTATTTAATTTAAATTTTAATATGAATTATTTGTATTATAAATTAAACCATAATTTTTGGGATGATCATGGAGACATAACTTTATTTTTACGTACTCAAAAATATTGAATTATTTGTTAATTTTTTTTCATTTCTGTCCGCATTACACACGTGTAGTATTTAACTTTTACTTTTTAAATGCAGTACATCAAAATATTTTTATAATAGATGAAAGAAATCTAAAGATTAGGAAAAAAATAAATATTGGGTGGAATTTATCGCAGTAAAAACGATGAGTCAAAAATAATCAAACTGTGTGAGGAGATAGGAGGATGGGTCATGGAAATTTATCAAATGTGACAATTTTTAGAATATTTTACTCGGTTACTCAATGACTTTTCAATAACAACACATCTCTCTAGCTGGGCGTCTATTTTCAAATGAGATTTTTTTGTTATATATTTTTAAATGTATCATACTAACGACCATTGGCTTAGTTTCATTTCGACATCTACTGAAAATATAGATTTATCGAAAACCTTTAGAGCAACAATGTCAATGTAAAATTTATAGAATAACAGGACCTCAACAACAGGATTGATGATTGATTTTATAAATTTATAATTCCGGCACTTAGACCAAGACAATCAATATTGTATTGCTATATATTATTGGTGAATTCGAAAACTAGGACAAACTCTGTTAAGAAATAAAAGAAAGAACCACTTGATCACTTTTCCAATATTAAAATCATTTCATAACACTTTTGTGCATAATTATCAATGAAGAGATGTAATCGTTTGTTTCATGTCTAATGATTTATTTTGGAGATGCAATTGAAGAGGTTATACTGAGAGCAAAAGACGGTGTGGTGTTAAAATATGTGTATGTGTATAGTCACATCTTCTCAATGATTGTATTCCGTCTCCCCGGAAGAATATTTCGTCTAATACAATTTATAATACAGAACTATGGTTGGGTGAGTAATCTATAACATAAAATGTAATCCACAGAACAGTATCACTTGCAGCAACCCCAATCATTTCTATGTTGTATTCTATGTAAACGTTATAGGTGGAAACTGTCTTAACGAATAAAGAACTGAGATGGTGAAGTCTTTGTTTGTTTATTACATTGTAAAAAACCACAATATTTAGTGTGACCTTTTACACAATATTCTTTCATCAATCATATGCTGATCGTTTATATTTGTGAAGAAGAATATATTTGACGACTACCGTTTGGAAATACCGAAAATTGTTCAATATATCAAAAAATTAAATATCGGGGCATACTTGCAAAAACTAAAAAAAAACCACATTACTTTCAATGACATAAAATATATAATTCTTTTATATTTTTTTTTTATTAAAATTTAATAAATAATAATTAAATAAGATTTTAAAATTATAATTTTGTATAAATAATAACAGCATTGCATTTTACAATTTAATTAATTCCTAATTTTTAAAAATAAAATTAAAAAAAATTATACATACGTTTGCTGCACGAACAAATAAGAAAAAATGATACAAAATTATAATTTTAAAAACTCATAGTTTAGAAAAAAAATAAAAAAATAATAATAATAATAATAATTCTTTTGTAGTAAATTAATTCAATTTAAATAGTACAATAAAGTACTATAATTAGGAATATATTTTCAATAAACACTAGCTTTTATTTTAGTAATTTTGTATATAATAATATTATTTATTTATTTATTTATTTATTTATTTTTTTTCCATATAAATATATATATTTATTTTGTTAATTCTTTGATAACCTCATACCTAAACTAAAGATGCAGGCAATTGCTAAATTAATTAATAATAAAATATTAATATATAATATTCCGTATAAAATAAAAATTAAAAAATAATATATAAATTAATTAAAAATTAATTATTAATCCATATATATTTTCATGTTATGTTGGCTATGTTTTTCTGTTCGTGTCCTGATGCGCTCAATCGTTCGCATCACTGCGTCGTAGCTAAAAGTATTTAAATTTTTATTTGTCAATAATTTTATTAAAACAAAAAAAATACTATGGTTTTTTTATTAATAATATCTCAACTTATTTAAAAAACATGAAACACGCCCACCTTCTTCACAGGTATTCGGGATTTTTAAATTATTTAATATTTAATTTAATTAACAAATTTGCGATATAAAATTTATTGATGCATGCAAAAAAATGAATAATATTCATTAAAAATTAAATTGCATCCTTCACTTTTTATTCATTTTTTTTTTTTTTTTTTTACATTACTTTATATTTGCTCCTTTTTAACTCTCTCACATTCAATCACCAATTTACAAAAAATAAATAAAAACAATAATAATAATTAATTTTGATAAATAATTTGCCTGAAATATATTATTATTAATAATTTCTATCGTATATGTTATGTATTATTTATTTTAATAATAATTAAAACAATTAATAATAATAATAATAATAATAATTAAAATAATAATAATAATAATAATAATAATAATTAAAATAATTAAAATAATTAAAAATTAATAATAATAAATTGAGAAAGCACCACGCTTTTGCCTAATTCTTTAATTTACTTATGAGAATTGTTAGTTTTTTCATTGTTTTATATTTTATTTAATTTAATTTAATTTTAATAAAAATAATTATTAATAATTATTTATAGAGAGCTAATTGATGAAAAACATGAATGTAAAATTTTAGTTTAAATATTATTTTTTGTTTGGGAAAGTATACATGAGAAAGTATTTGTTAACAAGAAGAAAACTAGACAGACGGAGACAATAAATCCGATTTAGTTTCTTTTAAAATTTAAATTTTCAATGATTGGCCAAAAAACTACGCTATAACTAATGATATGAAAATTAATTTATTTCGGCACTGGCCCCCCCATCTGACACCGCCTTTAGCGTATTTAATTTAAATTCGCATAGTAAACTTCATAATCGTATGGTTATAATTTTGGACCAGTTAAATTTCGGTACGGTACCAAAAAATACCGATTGCACTTATACCACCGTTTCACAACGAAAAGAATATTGAAATCCCAAATGTTTTTATTTGGCTTTATTTTCTATGAAGAATTGTACAACAAATAATTCATTTGATTGTGGAACACTGCCGCCGACACGATTACTTTATTGTTTTCGTCTCAGCCGTCATGTTGAAATTAAACTTATGTTTATTCGAATGAAATGAAACCACAAAAAAAACCAACTCCGCCAAACCCATTTTTATCTAGACGGGTTTCCGATAACCTAAACTTTTACTCTTCTTAGAGTAACTAAAACGAAATTTCAAACTTATCCATTTTAAAAGGAATTTCTATAAAAAAAACCCTCATCCTCATTATAATATGTACATGTGACATATTAGTCAAATAGGGACATGGTGACCATCACCGATCACCATACATTATTCCACTACTGATACAGTATACCGGTTGACTCAGATCACACACACTTACTTACTCTTACTTACTCCAAGGCGTTACAACCCAGGTGCGGTTTTAGCCTTCTCCAACACGCTTTTCCAACCTGACCTATCCGCAGTTAAAGTCTTCCAATCCCGAATTTTTAAGATCTTTATATCACAGTTTACTGCATCTAGCCATCTCGCCTTAGGTCTTCCGGCTCTCCTTCTACCCTCCGGTTTACTATTTAACAGTTTTTTTGGCACCCGCTCCTCCTCCATGCGTTCTACGTGTCCAAGCCATCTCAATCTATTGATCTTGATTGTTTTGACAATATTTGGTTGACCGTACAACTTGTCTAATTCAAAATTGTATCGTCGCCTCCAACCATTCTGTTCTTTGACGGGACCAAATATGCCACGGAGTACCTTTCGTTCGAAAATCCGAAGTAGTTGTTCCTGGTTTTGTGTCATGCACCATCACACACACACACACACTTAATTTCTTGTGCCCCAAACTTTTTTTGTCGAAGGAGTTGAACTGTGAAATTTTGGATCGGAGCTTCTGTGAGAAATGTCTTATTTAAAAAGAAAATTAATATTTGAATAAGCGGAGCAGTTTTACAGCTACCGCGTTGAATAATTGAACTTAAGTTTTTGACGTGCATATCTCGAAATGGATTTTCCAAAATTTTGCTAATCCGCCTCCCTCTCGGCATAAGAATATTTACAATGGAATTACAAAAAATCCATTTTGTCGATTTTTTTGAAATTATAAACATTACCATTTAAAAATTAATTCTAAAAGTTAGTGAAACTAGTAGATATTAGTTCCAATCCGTCTATCGGCGGTCTAATAGTACCAATATATTTCCAATAGAATTACACAGGAAACGATTGTCCAATATTTGGGTTTTTTTTTAATTAGGAACTTAACCATTAAGTATAATAAGTTTAAAAATTTTGGTGAAAGTATAAGACAATATCGCCACTGCATCTGGGTGTTTGTATGTCATCTGAATATTCCCAATGGGATTACATTCTGCTGCAAGCGTCGAATAATATTATAATTTAAATTTTTCTAAAATTTTACATATTTTTATATCAATAATTTTAATGAGAATGAATAATATTTTAAAAGCGAAAAAATAATAATATACAATGAAAAAATTAACAATAAAAATTAAAAAATCATTAAATTTTTAAATTAATATTTTTATTTATAAACAAAACATTATTTATTTTAAATGTTTTTTATAAATTTATTTAAAATTAATTTTTTTTAATATGCATTTTACTAACAATATTTATCTTTTTTTTTCTCTTTTATTTTTATTTATTTACTATTTTTTTTGTTATTGCTAACAACGTGGTGCCCAAGGTTAGATACAAATATAAAAATTAAAAACAATATATAAAATAATTAAAAAATACTCTTGTGACGTGCTAACATCACCATCGCCACCACCACCACCATCATCACTACCATCACCACTACTACCACCACCACCACCCTCACAACAAACGCTATAAATTGTTATTCGACAAATATATATTTGTAAATATTATATATAAAAATCATCATCGTCAGTCATATTGATAATAATCAATGCAAAGAAATAATGTTTTATAGATAACAACATAAAATTTTACCTATAGCGTACTGCAGTTGTGTTGTCGTTATTGTTGTTGGTGTTGTTATTTTTGTTGTGTGTTGTTATTGTTGTTGTGCATCTTATCAAAATATAGAATTAAAAATTAATTATTAAAAAAAAATCATATAGAGAAACTTACTAAAATAATAAATTGCATCCAAAATTATCTACTATAAAATAAAAATCACCAAATAATCATTCTTATTATTACTACTACTACTACTATTACTACTACTGCTATTACTCTACTACTACCACCACCACAACCACAACCACCACAACCATCAAGAACCAAAATTCAATATCACCATCAATACTGTTTTACCATCACTAAAATAACAAAATAATAATATAAATAAATAAATGTAAAATATTTACCATCAAAAACAACCACCAACCACAACACCAAATCACCATCATCACACTATATTACCACCGTGCCGAGGCGCATCATGAAATAAATATTTATTTATTTTTTTTTTTTATTAAAAAAAAGTGCCTTATTGTTCACATCATTAAAAAAAAAAAAAAAAAAATTAAATAATTAAAAAAAAAAAAGTGTAAATAGTGATAAAATAAATAAAAAAAAATAATTAATTTATATTAATTAATTAAATAAATAAAATAAACAAGAAAGAAATATTCATTTATTAAAATATTTTGTGATTTTTTATAAATTTACTCAAACAAAAAAAAAAAAAAAAACAAACATTTTTAGTGATTTTATTTTATTTTATTTTTATTTTTATTTTTATTTTTATTTTATAATGAATCTCTTAAAAAAAATAATTCAAATTCATATAAAATACAAATTATTTGATTGTACATGTCTTTAAATAAAATAGAAAAATTAAATATTCTATAGTTATGGGGGGGCCCCCTCACCCCGTAGCGGTAAGTATATTTAAAAAATAAAATAAAATAAAAATACATTTTATTTTATTTATTTTTTTTTTTTTTTTTTTTTTTTTTTTAATTAATATTATAATTAATAATGCAATAATTAAACAAAAGTTTGATTAGAATTGTAGTTTTTATTTTTTGGTTTTTTTTTATTTTTATTAATAATTAAAACAAAAATAAGAAGCATCAAGCATTTGTTTAATGCAAAAAAAAAAAAATAAATAAATATATTTTAAATAAAAATAAAAAAAATATTTAGCGGTATATTTTATAATTATTATTTGTACAGTAAATAAATTATATATAGAATAATTTTTGTTGTTAATTAACTATTTTCTAGTTGCAATATTATTATTAAAAAATAATAACAATTATTTTATAAAAGAATGAAAAATGAAAGCAAAAACAAAAAAAAAACTATAAAAATGAAAAAAAAAAAAAAATAAAAATTAAAAATAATTAATTAATTAATAATTTTAAAAATTAATTATATTAATTGTTATAAGAATATTATTATAATTATTATAGAACAATTTTAAGTTTTTAATTGAATTAAAAAAAAAAAAAAAAAAGAAATTTTTATGAGAAAAAAAGTTAGTTAAAAACTTTTTATATATTTATAAATTTAATTTTTTTTTAATTGCTAGTTTTGTTGTTCACAATTTTTATGAAATTAAAATCAAAAAACCATAAAAATTTTGGTTAACCATCGATTTTTATGAGCCCGAAATTGTCCCATAATCAATGCGCACACTAAAAGTAATTGATGTTAACACTTACAAAACATTTTATACTACGTGTTGGTGTGGGTATTATAAAACGTAACATTATATTTTAAATTACACATATTTAGTCATTATTCCTTACTAGGTGTGTACAACACCTTCTCTATCGCCTTCCCCACAACGTTCCACACAAATTTTCCATTTTACAAAACAGTGCTGAAAGTCTTCTTCGTGTGAATCGCTGCATAACGCCTTTTTTTTTTTTTTGTTTCACAGCGACAACAGTCTGGAATTCGTTTATGCTTTTAATACACATTTGACTTTATATGGGAAATAGATAAAATTTGGACAGCTTAATCGCCAAACTGATTTCATTTTTAGATTTTTCTTACCAGACTATCTGAACTACAATAATATAAAAATAAAAATTTTATCTTGTAATAAATTCTTCATATTTTTTCAATTTTTCCGAAACATTCGTTGGTATTATCAATATATATTTACTGTATCGTTACTATAATTGGTACATTTACATCGAATGGTATATGTCGCAGTGAATTCTCCACTTACCTAGTAATTTAATTATAGCCAAAGCTATAATTGTGAACTACATTCGAAAATGATCAACGGTTTTTTGATTAAGTAAGAAAATGTATGTAAATTTGCGATATAAAAATTACAATATAAAATCGGCTCACAAAATATTTTAAAATTATTGATGAGAAGAACGAGGTTGGTGGAAGTGTGTTTTCAATTTTCTAATAAATTATGTAACACAAAAAAAGAATCACATGCCAATAATACTATTAATTTCTATAATAATTTGTACGGTTCGAAATATTACTGTGATATCTATTTGTCGGGCAATTGGATTTGAAACAGTACATACCATATATAGTCTCGCCCACTGCCGAAAAACATCTTAAACTGTCCGGGATTTTCATTTTATCAGAACACAGTACAAGTTCATTTAATCTCATTTGTGACTGTATGACAATGTGGTGTCTGAGAATTGTTTGCGGTTCTTAAATACTATCACATTTTATTACACCCACCACCCACCCACACCAAATCGCTTAATGACATTATTTATGTTAACAAATAGGAACCACTTCTTCTTGGTTCACATTTCATCTTTTGGCAGCGCAGTCATTATAAAAATAGAAAAATATAAAAATTATGAATTCATTTATTCCACTCCGCCGGAGGTGTTGTATACAAAACGTTCGATTTATACCATATGTTTCAACTACTGATTTTTTAACATAGCATTTATGGAAATTTAAAGAATTAATTAATTAGGTTATAAATTAGGATTATATAAATTGGAGCAAGTCTGAACAAATCAATGGTGTGAAAAAGTATTAAGATTTTCGATTGTTTTCATATATTTGTAGCAATAACTTCATTTACAATCAATACTATTCTAAGATATTCTAATCTAAAGATAAATTACAAACATACAATCTGTTTCTTGTAAACACTTAGTTTACAAAGAATCCATCCAATCAAAATACTGCTAATATAATTTCACTTTAATATAAATTTAGTAATTCAACCATTCACCAAAAATAAAAAACTTTCTAAAAATTATTAAAATTGTGAACATTTTTATGAAACACAAAGTTTTATTAAAAAAATTAAAAAATCGCAGCTTCCCTTTTACAAAAAAAAATGAAAAAAAAAATTGTGAATATTTAAAAAATTAATTAATCAAAATTAATTTTTATTTTAATATAATATTATATTTAAAAAAAAAATTTTAATTTAATTTAATATTTTTTTTTTATTTTCCTCTTAAATATTAATATTATAATAAAATGCAATAATAATTTTTAATGAAAATAATACTAAAAATAAATAAATAAATTTATTAATTTACATAAAATCAAATGAATGTTTTTAATAATAAGTTTTATTTATTGAGTTAAAATTTGTTTTCATTGTAATTGAAATATTACAATTAAATAAAATATTATTATTAATAATAATAATAATAATAATAATAATAATAATAGATAAAAACGAATAAATAAATAAATGAATAAATAAATAGAAAAAATTAATTAAGTTAAGTTAAAAAAAAAAAAAAAAGAATTATAAATATATTTATTGTTTTTAATTTTACCGAATTGAAATTAATTAAGATCTGATTAAAAATATATTACATATTTTTTTTATTTTTTTTTTTATTTTGTTAAAATTATTATTAAAGTTTATTTAAAAAAATAAAAAAAAAACAATTTTATTTTAAACGATAATATTCTCTAGACTATTATTTTTAATAATTTTAAACATAATTAAAAATTGATTGAATTCTCAATATTATAGTTTTTTCGTTTAACAACTCAAATTAATTCGTACATAAAATTAATAATCAATCATTTAATAAATTTAATAAACCAAACATTTAACACACACACACACACGTAAATTTGAGCTTTATAAATATACAGTAAATACAATTATATAAATAGCTGATAAAGTAATTAATATCAATTTTATTAGAAACTATATAATTTAAAATTAATAAATAAATAAATTAACAAAAAATTAATAAATAAAATAATAAAAATTTGTAATTTGTAAAGAGCTTAACTTTGTCCCTCCATTTATTTTTCTGATAATTTTATTGTTTTTCATTCATTAAATCAAATTTAATAATTAAATTTAAATCTTATAAAAATAAATTAACGTACAATAAATAATTAATAAATTTTAATTCAAATGTGCCAAAAATAACATATTAAAAAAAACAGAATGTATAATTAAAAAAAAAAAAAAAAAACGAATTAAAAATTAATTATTATATATTTTCTAACTATTAATTTTTTTAAATAAATATATATTTTTTAAATAATCTAAATAAATAATAATATTTAGAAGAAAAATAAAAAATGTAAAAAATAAAATAAAATCGTAAAAAAAATAAATAGGTAATTAAAATTGCATAAATAGAAAAACAAAATTAAAAATAAATTAATTAATTTAAATATCTAGTAAATATTGTGTGCCATTTCTTTTTTATTTTAATTTTTTTTTTTTTATATAATTATTTCCATATTATTTTGAAGTTTGTGTGTTTTTCCTCAATTAATCAATTTTAAAATTATTTATAATTATGAAAAATAATGTTATTATGTAATTATTTTAAATTTTAAATTTAAATATTGTATATATTTTTTGTGTAACAGTTTTTATGTTTGTTAATTTTTAAAAGTTAGCACATTGTTTGATGGCACATCAAGCATGGGGGGGGGGGGGATAGATAATCTTTATTTTATACCAATTTTTGCTCTCACTGAACGCTAAAATTTACGTGCAATTAATGGGGTGTGCTAGAATTAAAAATCTGGACAACTTTGACAGGTTATATTAATAGCCACCATAGACGTTTTTTTTTTGTTGCAATCAGTTGTAACGACCACAATGTCATTGCCATTACACATATTTACGTGCAAATCATGTTCTTCCACATGGCATCCAACCAAACGATAAATAACAATCAATAAGTTGGTAAATTACTGCACCTTGAACTATATAATAATTGGTTTGTAATTATAGAAAGGTAGATGTTTCCATTATTACATTATTTTTATATGAATTAATTATCCCATAATGGTGTGTGTGTACGTGTGCAGACATTGTTACTAATAACTCAGCTGAAAAATTTTACTTGAAAATTTTATTACTTGAATCCCGGTACTTCATAATCGATTAGCTAGACGCTATCCATTGCAACATTAAGCGTTATCACATCACTAGGACAAAAAAAAAATATGCTGTATAAAATAAAAATTTACTTAAAAAAATCATTATTTTTACATCTATAATACAATGCATTTAAAATGCGTTTTATCGTGTTCGTGTGTTTTCTATTACACAAGTCATGTTGTTCGTCCCAGTGTAGCTTATGTAACATCTATACCAAACATTCATTACATTCAAGTTAATCAATTTAACTGTAGGGCAGATTCTGTGGATGTGTTCCATTGTTACTAAAATCCTTATTTCACATTCCCCTTTTTTTTCCTAAGTACATTGTCAATTAACAAAGTCTACTAAAATATACCTGCAGGGAAGATTCAACGATTCTCATCGCCATCATTTTCTTATTAAATTCTATACTTTTGTTTTTATTGGTTTAATGTCCTGATATATTTGTGTCCATGATCTCACAGATTTTTATTTCATTACATTTTTATCGCCACCATTTATTTATGATTTTTGTCAAATCTACAAAACGGCTGGGGTTCCTCGAAAAAATACTCTAACATTTCTATCTGCAGCTCGAAGTTCATGGTGGGATGCATATGACTGACGGTCGAGAAACACTTTGGGATTGCTAAACTATTGTTTTTTATTGCCTTCAAAGTTGCTTGGCTCACCGAATAGAAGTTGATCTTATCAATATATTTGTTTTAGCTCAGCATCACCACACATGATAGACATAGTGCATAGAACAAACCACCACTCCATAGATGCTGGGCCCTAACTTCGGCCTTCATTTTTGAACCATTAGTGTACAACTTATGGCCACCACTTATTAACCATTTATATTATGGTTTCCATATTGATTTGCATCTGTTCAATACATTTTATATGTACCCTGTTTTGCAAACGAAATTCAATTCCCATTGAATTTAATCACTGAAAATTATCATTGAATCAATCAAAATATTCGGTATTAATACCATTTTTAGTTTATATACAAGGACTGAATTACTTTTACTACTGTTAGCTAGCAAAAGAATAAGTTATCTATAGATTACAATCTCATGTGAAACGACTCGCCAGTGTTCTTGTGA
>OU343114.1:72289293-72624293 GCA_910594885.2 Bibio marci | reverse complement strand
TTCCGGAATTTTCATTTTTTGTTTTTCATTTTTGACCCACTTAGAGGCGGAATTTTCGAAAAATCTCAATGGATTCTTGTTCGCACGATGACCCCCAATCGTTTGAGCCTATTTTCAGCCATAATTTTTCACGGAATTTTCCGGAATTTTCATTTTTTGTTTTTCATTTTTGACCCACTTAGAGGCGGAATTTTCGAAAAATCTCAACGAATTCTTGTTCGCACGATCACCCCCGATCGTTTTCAGCCATAATTTTTCACGGAATTTTCCGGAATTTTCATTTTTTGTTTTTCATTTTTGACCCACTTAGAGGCGAAATTTTCGAGTAATCTCAACGGATTCTTGTTCACACGATGACCCCCGATCGTTTAAGCCTATTTCCAGCCATTTTTTTTTTTAGTGCTTTTTCACATGTTTTTTGTTTTGCCAATTTGACCGACTTAGAGGCGGAATTTTCGAGCAATCTCAACGGATTCTTGTTCACACGATGACCCCCGATCGTTTAAGCCTATTTCCAGCCATTTTTTTTTTTTAGTGCTTTTTCACATGTTTTTTGTTTTGCCAATTTGACCGACTTAGAGGCGGAATTTTCGAGTAATCTCAACGGATTCTTGTTCGGACGATGACCCCGCGTCTTTTAAGCCTATTTCCAGCCCTATTTTTTTGGACTTTTTTGACCCCCAAAAGTGTGGGTTATAACCTTATGCCGAAAAAATTTTTTTGCCCGTAGGACCTTCAGATTTTCAGGGATTGTAGAGCTCGGAAAAAAAACAATATTTGTCGACCCCTTTGCCGGATTTCCCTAAGGGGGCGGAGTTATGGGGCTTCGAAAGTACCAAATGGGTCACTTTTACACCCCTATAACTCCGGAAATACCCAATAGTTTGCCAGGAGCTTCTCACCAGTGATAGTCCTCCTCAAGGGCTACAAATTATAATATGGGGGTGATTTGCTATCTATAAGGGTTTTCCAACTAGGGGTGCCCAAAGTTCGGAAAATCGAATGCAGACCAATGTTCCGAGTACTGAAAAGTCGGGAAATATTGGACTTTCCAAAAATCTAATGATGCAGAAATGTAGAGGAAAGTCCAAAGTTTATCCTCAGATTTTTATTGAAATTTTCCAGTGGAAAATAAGGATTTTCCAGGAACAACGAAAAACATCAATTTTTTCATGTTTTCAAATGGGAATTTCCCACCTTTTCCAATGGAATTTCCCGGTGCCCTATTTATCACAGATAGTAGACTATATGCCACGTCTTTTAAGTCCCACCCCAACTCTTTAAGTCTAACCGTTTTCCCACAATGGCCGCCCAAAATTAGGCTTACACGAAAATTTCAAAATCTTAAATTGGTCATAAGTCAACCAATAGATTTTTCACGGAAAAAGTCCAGAAGCTTTGTTGTGCGCCCTAAGATCCTCTACAAGTTGGCTGTAACAAAAATTGGCTAACACATAAATTTTTTTCGAAACCATCCAAAACCTGGTTTTCAGAAATTCCGGGAAATTTCTCCAGCCCAAAGTTGATGACTTACAGATTTCTTATAGCCATAAATGGATTTAGATGGTAAATGTACTGAAGGAGTGGTACTGAAAATGTTTCTTAACTATTACAGTTTTCCCGGAATTTCCCGATCAAAATTAAAATTTTCCGGATTTTCCCGAAAATTTCCAGATGTCTTAATTAGGATATAAGAAACATTTTTTACCACTAGAGGACCCGAATCTATTTACGCGTTTTCCCGGAATTTTCACATAACGGTTTCATACTCATGGTGAAAAACCCAAGTTTTTTTTTTACAAAAAGATAGGTAATTGAATTACCTATCATTTAAAACGTATCCCATTCCCCTATCACTTCAAACGGCCGAGCTAGAATTTTTACCGTGTACCAAATATACCATCATTTTTCCACCTTCAAATTTTTCGATTCCCCTGAAATTTCCCAATTAACTTAAATATAACATTATAAACATTTTTACCACAAGAGGACACCGAAATTTTCATGAGTTTTCTCAGAATTTTCATTTTGAATTTTCATATGTCTTAAGAAAATTAATGTTTCTATATGAAATTTCAAGGGTAGAAATATTCGTCGAAGGAAAAGCAATTATAAAAATAATTGTGAGTGCGTATGTGTGTGTTTGTTTGTTTACATAGAAAAATTCTTAATAATAAAATAATTTTTACATACTACTTTTGAAAATTAATGCTTTTTTGAATGTTAATAATATTATCATCATCATTATTAATAATTTGGGATTACAAAAAATACCAAAATATTTATATTAATTATATTAATTAGCATTAATTTTCATTTAAAATAAATTATATCATTCAAATTTACATTTAACATACTATTTCTCTGATAAGTTATTCTTATTAAAAAATAAAAATTTATATTTTGCTTAACACAAAAAACAACAAATACAAGTCATTTCTATTTATTTTCATCAGAAATGAGAAAACGAAAAGTAAAAAATAACAATATATTTTCCCTCTTTCCAGACATTCTATTACGATTTATTAGCTTTATAAAAGTTCACCATACAATTCACCTAAACTCACCTTAATTTACTCATACTGTTTTTCATACACAAATAAATAATTTTTTTTTGTACTAAAAAAATGCATACAAAAAATTCTCCTGATTTTAGGTTCCCATTCGATTTGTTATTAGTTTTAAAGCTTATTACTTCTACTTAGGGACTGATTTCTCGAAATTGCTGCAGGTAGTGGTCTTTTCTGAATTAATTTCTGATATAATTAGGAACCAAATACCCAGTATTTCATACTATTTTCAAGGCATTGAGGAGAGCATATTCTTGTGGTAGTAATAATTTATGAATTTATTTTATTTATTATTGTTTATTAAATATAAACTAAAATACATATTTCTATAAAATATTTATAACTATTAAAATAAATTAATGTTAATTAAACAAATAAGAATATATGTACATTTAATATTTTAAATTAATAATTAGGAATTTATAAATATATATACTGTATGCTCGTCATTTGCCATAAAAGTGCTCTGTATTACCAGTGCAAAAAGATTTAAAAGCATTCCTAATATTTGTGCGTATGTGTGTTAAGTAAATTAATAAATTATTAATAATAATACATGGGGAATATAACCTGTATTTATAAGCTCTCACTATTACATTTTGTTAATATACAGCGGGTGCAGTATACGTATAGTTCAAATCAAACGTTTAGAGAGTGTGTAGTATGGATTTGTTAATTAAATAACATCTTTCTAGACTCATGTTCGATAATTATGCTGTGTGTATGTGTATGTTGAACATTTAAAGTGTAATTTCACGATTTATGACCCATTATTCATTAATGCTAGTCTGAGATATAATGAAAAATAATTGGTGCTGATTATATGTCACTGGAAAATGTTTTTTAGTTTTCGTTTAATACAAGAATTTTGTGCACTGTCCGCTATATATATAGATTATGAAGATAAGTATATCATGCTGCTCAAGATGGAATGTTTATCGAATATCTTAAAAAAATTTGTTAATAATATAATAATTATGATATTGGGAACAAATGAAAAAAAGAAAAAATGATAAGAAAGCTCAGTGGTGAAAATATAGAATGTAATGCATATCGATAAGCAAAAAATATTATCTTTATTTATGCTGGAGCCATCTATATTCAACATTGAATACATAACCTTTGCTGAGAACTTCTGACATTTCGATTATTTTTATATTATGAAACAAAAGTCATCACTCAACTCATTCAACAATCAACACTCATCAAGACGAAAAGCCAACAAAAAAAATGTCGGTCGTGTCGAAGCGGAGGAAAATAGGCTATATTGTAAGTATGAATTTTATTTAATAGAAAAAATGTTCTTAATTTTATATTTTTGTAAAGCATTATATGAATAAGTGAAAAAAATAAGTTCTAATAATATTTAATAGACTGGAAATACAATACCGATATTGGAGATGAATTCTGTGAAAATATATTTTTAACCTATAAAATATGGATGGTTTTTATTTCATATGGCGTTTAGTGGATTGCCAAAGATTTATCACTGAATTATTACAACTTACAAATAATACAACAAATACAATATTTTAGTGCTGTATAAAATTGTGAGTATAATTTATAAAATTTTCCAAAAACAATACATCTTTTAGTTTAATCATTGATGTATAATTGATTTGTGTTGTACTTGTAATGAATGTGAATCATTATCATCATTTCCAACAACATCAGAAATCATTTTAAAATACGACTGTATTAATAAATCAATCAAGTAAATCGTGTTTTTAGTTCATTTATTGATTAGAAATCGTTATGTATTTATTGTTTTGTGTAACATGAATTTTATCTCCATTTGATTACAATTATAAATTATTTGATACTTCAATCCAAATACTTCATGTCTGCAGATTACAAAATAAATTTCCTCTGTCAATTAAATTTCATAAAAATTTCTTCTCGTACTTTCGTTATAATTTTTTAGTCAATATTTACATCATTATATTTGTTCCATTATTGTCATCTGTTAATGATTAATAATTCTGAATTTTAGCAGATGATTTGAATCTAAAATGCTGAATTGCATATATCAATTTGCTTACAGAATATGGATGATAATGTGAAAATTTTTAATAATCATAAAAGTATTTTGGTATGATTTTAAAATCATTCTAGAAATTTGAACCAATATACCAAATTTGCTAAAAATTTGATGAAATATGACTAAGTTATCAAAATTTACAGAATTTTCAGAAACTTGTATTATGTATCGTTTTGTACGAACATTATAAAAATTAATCGTATATTCCCAGTGGCCAAATTAACAAAATTACAATTATGCAAACAAATATTCAAGAAAACCCAGCAGAATAATGATTTTGTAAATAGAAAAGTATGGTGTCTGAGATATGGTCACAATAAAATAAGAACTCGTCAATATATGCTATATCTATTGATATTCTTTATTCTATTGTGAGAGACAGGAGGTATTGGGTTAACTTACTGTTTGAACCACATGTTTATTTATCATAATATTCTATATTTAATGTTATATGTAAATGATATTTTTATATCTTAATTAAAGGTACAAATATGCTGGAATTAGTGAAGAAGAATTTGTTGTTAGTGATAATGGTTATATACATAAAGTGTGGACCAACATTATCAGCTTTAAATACCATGCTGGTGAAAATTGTCTATTAATAAATAGTGATCCAAATTTCACATTATCAAACATCATCGATTTCAATAGTATCCAATAACATTAATTATAATAAATTCCAAAACCGCGAAGTACAACAAATTATGTGATCAAATTTATATACAAAATTCTGAATACTTATATACTATTTATTTCGATATCAACAAATATAATACTTTTATCAGACACAAAGGTAAAACCCCATAAATTTTGTATTTAAACCATATTTATATTTAATATTTAATAATATTTAATTAAGTATTATTATTTATATTTCAGATTACAACTTTATGAATGTTTATGAATATTGTTGAATATTTGGAAAACAATAATATAAGATGTTTACATCAATTGCAATACACAATCAATATATTAGACAATAAGGCGCGATGTACTTAAATAACAGGTGAGTGTCAGTTCATTAATTTTTTAAAACACTTTATCATTATATTAGCATCGCTCTGCTATTATATTAAACAATTGTTTGACATCTGTCGAAAAATTTCATTCTAATTAACAGAAATGTTTTCTTTTTATTTAATGCTGCTTTGCCTGAACTTAATTATTTTGTTTAAATAATTGTAAATTAATGAATTATTATAACATTTATCATTGCAGTAATATGATTTAATTATATCAACATCAACAGTTAATTATCAACAACTTCCACAAGCAACACAACAACTTTGCTATATACAATGTTTTTCGTTTTACCCACGTATGAAACTTCAATAGTTATTATTAAATTTAAGTTTTTATTTAAGTTTATTGTTAAGCTAATTTAAGTTTATTAAGACACAATTTACATTTTTATTTATTGATATATTGTAAAAGCTAAATTTTCTAAGACAGATAAATATTCTACATAGCGCGAATGTTGAAAGTAAGAATTGTGCAGTTGCAATTACGCGCGGGGCATATATTATGTACTTATATTTTTCCATGGTTAATAGTTTTCAAGTGTAGTGGCAAGGGGCCGCATTGTGTGTAATGCCTCCATTTATAATTTAATATATTATATTACTACTGCAATATTATTAATAAAATTATAATATTAAAATGTTATATTGTGTGAAGCTTATATGGTATCTAACAACAGACAACATACTACTCCGCATAGCAGTATATAACAATTTACCAATTGTACTGTAATCATTATTTAAATATTTGTATTTACTGATTGATTGTAATAATCCGAAATATAATTTAATATATTCCGATCAGAAAAATATAGTTATCAAATGATTGAATTTTGGCAAAGCATGCGATGTTCCCATCATGGGACCCCCTTGTTCTAGTTGGCTAAATTTGTTGTACATCGCGTGGTTGTGCGGACCTTTGTTTAGATGTTATTCATGTTCACAGGAAGGAAAGTCTAACTTGACCCACTATAAAAAGGGATGGAATTTCCTGTGTGTGAAGAGAAATTATAAATACTCTTTTTGAAACCTTTCCACTTATAGTTTCCCTGTTTTTTCGTCGTATTCATGATCATTGTGGGAAAACATTGTTGGTGTCAATACGTTAAAAATGATAGCAGATGGTTTTTTTTTTTCTTTTTTTTTAAATAGTAATTATATTAAAATTAAATATTCACAAAACATATAATAACATTTAAGTTATCATAATTTTTAAAAAACTATTAAATTATATACGCAAAATCTATTGTTTGATGATTTAGATTTTATGTGAAAATCATCACACAATAGATTTTGTTTTTTTTTTTATTAAATTATCGGTATAATTATTATTTTTGTAAAGTTATCCTAAAAAAATTCTATCTCTTCAACGCACTGCTGTTATATGGTTGTTAATTTTTAACTCTTATTGAAATGTTTAACACAATTGTAATTTTAATACATTTCAATATATTGTGGTAGGGTGGTTTAGTGACTTGGAATTCCATCTAATTTTTTCACTTGAATGGTTACAGATGAAAAAATTAGATTGATAAAATAGTAATGGTACGGGGTGTTGTGGAGAATATCTATAATCTCTTAAAATTTAGAATTTTTTTTATATTGTGTCTTTTAAATATAAGTTATAAATATAAGTAATAAAATTATGTAATAAGTAATTAGTAATTAAGAAAAATAATTAATTTAATATGGTATTTAGTGAGTAATTTTATTTCGATCAAACTAATCCAGAAGCTTGTTTTTTTTTATTGAAATAATAAGCGTTCTGGATAGTTGAAACAAAATTTACCAATTATTTCCTCAATAATTTTATTGGTCTTCCCTCTATGTGTGTAGTCGGACAACCAATAAAAAGATTGAGTTTATAATAGATTCGTGATCACGTATTAACAATTTATTCGTGGATTGAATTCAATTTAGCTTTATATTTTAATTATATATGAGTATTTTTTTAAAATGACATTGTCAAAATGTTATTATTTCTCATATTTTTGAATTTTTAAAATTTTGAAACTGCGGGAATCGCTTTGCCATATTATTTTAATATGTTACAATTATAGTATAAATCTAAACTTTTCCCTAAAACCGTTCTGAGTTGTGAATGATCAAGTTTTTATTTTGTTCGATTCAAAAGCCACGGGGCTTTTAATACTCTTCAAACACCTTCGCTGAATGTTACAAATAGTCATTTTCAGGCTGAAATTATTGATATATTTCAACAGTAGTGTAATCATTGGGAGCTACATTATCTAACTATTTTTTTCCATCGTCAATAAGTTTTCCATGTTATGGCCGGGGTCGTGGCACTTATCAATTAGCGTTAATTGAGGCCTGGCACGCGCACGACCCTTGTTCTGGTTGCCAAACGATTATTCATGTGATTGTAGACATTCATGTTCACAGGAAGGAAAATTTGCCCTATATAAATAGGTAAAAAACACAAATTTTATCCTTTGCGAATATTGGTCTACTCTCGCATGTGCAGTAATTTTGTACTCATAACCGGCAAATTATATTACATGGATAATTATATGTTACGTTGTAGTCCCATGTGAGGACCACGTCTGAATGAAGTTCGTACGGAATCCCTATTTTAATATATATGTATAAGTTCTATAGGTCCGTCTATAGCTTTTAATACCGTTCAAACACCGTCGCGGTATGTTACAAATAGTAATTTTCAGACTGAAATTATTGAATTTCAACAGTAGTGTAATCATTGGGAGCTACATTATCTAACTATTTTTTTCCATCGTCAATAGGTTTTCCATGTTATGGCCGGGGTCGTGGCACTTATCAATTAGCGTTAATTGAGGCCTGGCACGCGCACGACCCTTGTTTTGGTTGCCAAACGATTATTCATGTGTTTGTAGACATTCATGTTCACAGAAAGGAAAAATTGTCCTATTTAAATAGGTTGACCTTTGTGAATATTGGTCTACTCTCGCATGTGCAGTAATTTTGTACTCATAACCGGCGAATTATATTACATAGATAATTATATGTTACGTTGTAGTCCCATGTGAGGACCACGTCTGAATGAAGTTCGTACGAAATCCCTATTTTAATATATATATCATTATTTTTTGTAATCATGACCATGAATATAGTCGAATCTATGGTTTTCTATAATCTGTAAAAATTTTGAATTCCCTGTAGCATAATTTTTAATTTTTATAAATATATGTGATTAAATGTTCGGGCTCACATATAAAAGAATCTGAGGTTTTCGATAAAACCGTTATGAGCTGTGAATGATCGCTTTTTTTTAGTTAGATTCAGGTCCGTGTATAGATTTTAAAATGTAGTACGAACCTATAAGACAATTCATAATCGTTTCACAAAATTTCTTAGACGTTTAAAATATGTCTTACGGGAACATAGTTCATGGAAGAAGAGGTTATTTAAAAATTATATTTTATTTATTAAATATACAATTTAAGATTATATTTTGTACAATACATAATTAATAATATTGAGCCGACTTAAGAATCTTGCCGGTAATAAGATTCTTGCCGATAATTGTCGCATTTGGTATAGCCCAAATGGGTTGGTATAAGGCGTGCAGTTGGATATATTTTATGAATAAAATGTTTCTGAATTCGTTTCCGATAATTATCTTTTGTTGATTGGAGTGTGAATGATTTATAAATAATTGAAAATCTCAGGCTAGCATTAATGAATAATGGGTCATAAATCGTGAAATGACACTTTAAATGTTCAACATACACATACACACAGCATAATTATCGAACATGAGTCTAGAAAGATGTTATTTAATTAACAAATCCATACTACACACTCTCTAAACGTTTGATTTGAACTATACTTATACTGTGCCACCCGCTGTATATTAACAAAATGTAATAGTGAGAGCTTACTTACTGTATTTAACAGGTTATTGCCCATGTAACACGGTTCGTACGTAACTGGACTTATACAAATTCGTGTAATACGCAATGTCGACCTATCTTTTATATAGTTTCTTTAAATATTTATCGTTTCAATATAAATTTAATGCTTTTTTTTTATTATTGAGTTTATATTTCATATTTAATAATTTTTACTAACCAAATTCCTTAAAAAAAACAAAATAATTAACATTAAAAAAAAAAATGGTTGTATAAATTCAAAACAAACACTTCACAAAATATTATTTTGATTTTAATTTAAATTTAAAACTAATTTCGCATAAGTTATGAAAACAATAGAGTCAACATACCAGTCGCGGAGACCATCTCACCAGTTTCGAGTGACATCCAATTTATTAATTTTTAAACATATTTTGTTAATATTTAATTGTTAACGATTGATTTAAAAACTATTATTGTCTACATTTTAAATTAATAAATGATAATTTAGATATTAAATAAATACAAATGGTAAATGGTGTGGTTGCACGCGACTGTTAGGTTCACTCTCTGGAATATCTATAGTATTATTATTAATAATTTATTATTTTACTTAACACACATACGCACAAATACATATATACTTTAACATAATTTATATTTATGCCTTTGATATAAATACTGTAAAACTTAGTTAACATAAGTACAAATAAAATTACAATTTATAGATCGGTAGTAATAGCTAAGACTACATTTTATTATTTTATATAATTTTGTAGTTTATCATTTAGCATACAAATTAGGAATGCTTTTAAATCTTTTTGCACTGGTAATACAGAGCACTTTTATGGCAAATGACGAGCATACAGTATATATATTTATAAATTCCTAATTATTAATTTAAAATATTAAATGTACATATATTCTTATTTGTTTAATTAACATTAATTTATTTTAATAGTTATAAATATTTTATAGAAATATGTATTTTAGTTTATATTTAATAAACAATAATAAATAAAATAAATTCATAAATTATTACTACCACAAGAATATGCTCTCCTCAATGCCTTGAAAATAGTATGAAATACTGGGTATTTGGTTCCTAATTATATCAGAAATTAATTCAGAAAAGACCACTACCTGCAGCAATTTCGAGAAATCAGTCCCTAAGTAGAAGTAATAAGCTTTAAAACTAATAACAAATCGAATGGGAACCTAAAATCAGGAGAATTTTTTGTATGCATTTTTTTAGTACAAAAAAAAATTATTTATTTGTGTATGAAAAACAGTATGAGTAAATTAAAGTGAGTTTAGGTGAATTGTATGGTGAACTTTTATAAAGCTAATAAATCGTAATAGAATGTCTGGAAAGAGGGAAAATATATTGTTATTTTTTACTTTTCGTTTTCTCATTTCTGATGAAAATAAAAAGAAATGACTTGTATTTGTTGTTTTTTGTGTTAAGCAAAATATAAATTTTTATTTTTTAATAAGAATAACTTATCAGAGAAATAGTATGTTAAATGTAAATTTGAATGATATAATTTATTTTAAATGAAAATTAATGCTAATTAATATAATTAATATAAATATTTTGGTATTTTTTGTAATCCCAAATTATTAATAATGATGATGATAATATTATTAACATTCAAAAAAGCATTAATTTTCAAAAGTAGTATGTAAAAATTATTTTATTATTAAGAATTTTTCTATGTAAACAAACAAACACACACACACACACACACACACACACACATACGCACTCACAATTATTTTTATAATTGCTTTTCCTTCGACGAATATTTCTACCCTTGAAATTTCATATAGAAACATTAATTTTCTTAAGACATATGAAAATTCAAAATGAAAATTCTGAGAAAACTCATGAAAATTTCGGTGTCCTCTTGTGGTAAAAATGTTTATAATGTTATATTTAAGTTAATTGGGAAATTTCAGGGGAATCGAAAAATTTTAAGGTGGAAAAATGATGGTATATTTGGTACACGGTAAAAATTCTAGCTCGGCCGTTTGAAGTGATAGGGGAATGGGATACGTTTTAAATGATAGGTAATTCAATTACCTATCTTTTTGTAAAAAAAAAACTTGGGTTTTTCACCATGAGTATGAAACCGTTATGTGAAAATTCCGGGAAAACGCGTAAATAGATTCGGGTCCTCTAGTGGTAAAAAATGTTTCTTATATCCTAATTAAGACATCTGGAAATTTTCGGGAAAATCCGGAAAATTTTAATTTTGATCGGGAAATTCCGGGAAAACTGTAATAGTTAAGAAACATTTTCAGTACCACTCCTTCAGTACATTTACCATCTAAATCCATTTATGGCTATAAGAAATCTGTAAGTCATCAACTTTGGGCTGGAGAAATTTCCCGGAATTTCTGAAAACCAGGTTTTGGATGGTTTCGAAAAAAATTTATGTGTTAGCCAATTTTTGTTACAGCCAACTTGTAGAGGATCTTAGGGCGCACAACAAAGCTTCTGGACTTTTTTCGTGAAAAATCTATTGGTCGACTTATGACCAATTTAAGATTTTGAAATTTTCGTGTAAGCCTAACTTTGGGCGGCCATTGTGGGAAAACGGTTAGACTTAAAGAGTTGGGGTGGGACTTAAAATACGTGGCATATAGTCTACTATCTGTGATAAATAGGGCACCGGGAAATTCCATTGGGAAAGCCGGGAAATTCCCATTTGAAAACATGAAAAAATCGATGTTTTTCGATGTTCCTGGAAAATCCACATTTTCCACTGGAAAATTCCAAAAAAAATCTGAGGACAAAGATTGAACTTTCCTTTACATTTCTGCATCATTGGATTTTTGGAAAGTCCAATATTTTCCGACTTTCCAGTACTCGGAATATTGGTCTGCAAACGTTTTTCCAATCTTTGGGCAGCCCTAGTTGGAAAACCCTTATAGATAGCAAATCACCCCCATATTATAATTTGTAGCCCTTGAGGAGGACTATCACTGGTGAGAAGCTCCTGGCAAACTATTGGGTATTTCCGGAGTTATAGGGGTGCAAAAGTGACCCATTTGGTACTTTCGAAGCCCCATAACTCCGCCCCCTTAGGGAAATCCGGCAAAGGGGTCGACAAATATTGTTTTTTTTCCGAGCTCTACAATCCCTGAAAATCTGAAGGTCCTACGGGCAAAAAAATTTTTTCGGCATAAGGTTATAACCCACACTTTTGGGGGTCAAAAAAGTCCAAAAAAATAGGGCTGGAAATAGGCTTAAAAGACGCGGGGTCATCGTCCGAACAAGAATCCGTTGAGATTACTCGAAAATTCCGCCTCTAAGTCGGTCAAATTTGCAAAACAAAAAACATGTGAAAAAGCACTAAAAAAAAAAAATGGCTGGAAATAGGCTTAAACGATGGGGGGTCATCGTGTGAACAAGAATCCGTTGGAAAATCTGGAAAATTCCGTCTCTAAGTGGGTCAAATTAACAAAACAAAAAACTTGTGAAACAGTGGTAAAAAAAAAAATAGGCTTAAATGATCGGGGGTCATCGTGCGAACAAGAATTCGTTGGAAAATCTAGAAAATTCCGTCTCTAAGTGGGTTAAATTGGCAAAACAAAATTCGATTAAAACACAGTTAATAAATCAGGAGAACTCCAGAAAAGTCAGGAAGACCGGAAATAATGAGAAAAGTCAGCATACAAAAATCAGGAGAATTTTGGAAAATCTATTTTCCTTTCTTATCATTTTCACGTCTCTTTTCAGATTAAACAATGGGTTTTCTTTAAGACTTAATAAATTAAAAAAAACAAATATTTGTGTTTTATTCAATTTTTATATAATACAATTTAAAATTCTATTAAAAAATATAATCGATAAATTTATTTGAAACTTAAAAAATAGTCCAAAATACAATCAAATAAATTCTAATTTAAAAAATTTAACTTAACAATTTTTCACAGCCCATGAAATTTATAAATGGATAAAATGGATTTTATTTTATTATTTTTTAACTATTTTATATATTATTTAAAAAAAAAAAAATAACCATTCCTTTGTAATACCATTTAATTGTCGTCGTACTTTTAAATAAAATATAGTTATTAAATAAAAACTAAAATAAAAGAATCTATATAATACAACGAATTATAAAATTTAAATATAACTTAAACTTAATCTTAACTATTAGTCTTATTCCTACGTAAAAGATAACATAACGTTAATTATTCTATTGCTTGTGGAAGTTTTTATAAGTATATATTATTATAATAATTCATTAATTTACAATTAATTAAACAAAATAATTAAGTTCAACCAAAAGGATTAAATAAAAAGAAAACATTTCTGTTAATTAGAATGAAATATAAATTAAAATATACAACTAATATTATTAATTACGTATTGTACCTAATATAATCTTAAATTGTATATTTAATTAAATAATATATAATTTTTAAATAACCTCTTCTTCCATGAACTATGTTCCCGTAAGACATATTTTAAACGTCTAAGAAATTTTGTGAAACGATTATGAATTGTCTTATAGGTTCGTACTACATATTAAAATCTATACACGGACCTGAATCTAACAAAAAAAAGCGATCATTCACAGCTCATAACGCTTTTATCGAAAACCTCAGATTCTTTTATATGTGAGCCCGAACTAATCACATATATTTATAAAAATTAAAAATTATGCTACAGGGAGTTCAAAATTTTTACAGATTATAGATATACTCCACAAAACCCTAGATTCGACTATATTCATGGTCATGATTACAAAAAATAATGATATATATATTAAAATAGGGATTCCGTACGAACTTCATTCAGGCGTTGTCCTCACATGGGACTACAACGTAACATATAATTATCCATGTAATATAATTTGCCGGTTATGAGTACAAAATTACTGCACATGCGAGAGTAGACCAATATTCGCAAAGGATAAAATTTGTGTTTTTTACCTATTTATATAGGGCAAATTTTCCTTCCTGTGAACATGAATGTCTACAATCACATGAATAATCGTTTGGCAACCAGAACAAGGGTCGTGCGCGTGCCAGGCCTCAATTAACGCTAATTGATAAGTGCCACGACCCCGGCCATAACATGGAAAACTTATTGACGATGGAAAAAAATAGTTAGATAATGTAGCTCCCAATGATTACACTACTGTTGAAATATATCAATAATTTCAGCCTGAAAATGACTATTTGTAACATTCAGCGAAGGTGTTTGAAGAGTATTAAAAGCCCCGTGGCTTTTGAATCGAACAAAATAAAAACTTGATCATTCACAACTCAGAACGGTTTTAGGGAAAAGTTTAGATTTATACTATAATTGTAACATATTAAAATAATATGGCAAAGCGATTCCCGCAGTTTCAAAATTTTAAAAATTCAAAAATATGAGAAATAATAACATTTTGACAATGTCATTTTAAAAAAATACTCATATATAATTAAAATATAAAGCTAAATTGAATTCAATCCACGAATAAATTGTTAATACGTGATCACGAATCTATTATAAACTCAATCTTTTTATTGGTTGTCCGACTACACACATAGAGGGAAGACCAATAAAATTATTGAGGAAATAATTGGTAAATTT
Source organism: Bibio marci (assembly GCA_910594885.2). NCBI lineage: Eukaryota > Metazoa > Arthropoda > Insecta > Diptera > Bibionidae > Bibio > Bibio marci. Next base: position 72,609,213 of record OU343114.1, on the reverse strand, counting down.
TGTTTCAACTATCCAGAACGCTTATTATTTCAATAAAAAAAAACAAGCTTCTGGATTAGTTTGATCGAAATAAAATTACTCACTAAATACCATATTAAATTAGTTATTTTTCTTAATTACTAATTACTTATTACATAATTTTATTACTTATATTTATAACTTATATTTAAAAGACACAATATAAAAAAAATTCTAAATTTTAAGAGATTATAGATATTCTCCACAACACCCCGTACCATTACTATTTTATCAATCTAATTTTTTCATCTGTAACCATTCAAGTGAAAAAATTAGATGGAATTCCAAGTCACTAAACCACCCTACCACAATATATTGAAATGTATTAAAATTACAATTGTGTTAAACATTTCAATAAGAGTTAAAAATTAACAACCATATAACAGCAGTGCGTTGAAGAGATAGAATTTTTTTAGGATAACTTTACAAAAATAATAATTATACCGATAATTTAATAAAAAAAAAAACAAAATCTATTGTGTGATGATTTTCACATAAAATCTAAATCATCAAACAATAGATTTTGCGTATATAATTTAATAGTTTTTTAAAAATTATGATAACTTAAATGTTATTATATGTTTTGTGAATATTTAATTTTAATATAATTACTATTTAAAAAAAAAGAAAAAAAAAAACCATCTGCTATCATTTTTAACGTATTGACACCAACAATGTTTTCCCACAATGATCATGAATACGACGAAAAAACAGGGAAACTATAAGTGGAAAGGTTTCAAAAAGAGTATTTATAATTTCTCTTCACACACAGGAAATTCCATCCCTTTTTATAGTGGGTCAAGTTAGACTTTCCTTCCTGTGAACATGAATAACATCTAAACAAAGGTCCTCACAACCACGCGATGTACAACAAATTTAGCCAACTAGAACAAGGGAGTCCCATGATGGGAACATCGCATGCTTTGCCAAAATTCAATCATTTGATAACTATATTTTTCTGATCGGAATATATTAAATTATATTTCAGATTATTATAATCATTAAATTATAAATGGAGGCATTACACACAACGCGGCCCCTTGCCACTACACTTAAAAACTATTAACCATGGAAAAATATAAGTACATAATATATGCCCCGCGCGTAATTGCAACTGCACAATTCCTACTTTCAACATTCGCGCTATGTAGAAAATTTAGCGTATACAATATATCAAATAATAAAAATGTAAACTGTGTCTTAAAAACGTAAATTAACTTAACTAAAACTTAAATTAAAACTTAATTTTAAATATAACTTAAACTTAATATTAACTATTGTCTCATTCCTGGGTAAAACGAAAAACATTGTATATAGTAAAGTTGTTGTGTTGCTTGTGGAAGTTGTTGATGTTGATATAGTTAAGTCATATTACTGCAATGATAAATGTTATAATAATTCATTAATTTACAATTATTTAAACAAAATAGTTAAGTTCACCCAAAGGATTAAATAAAACGAAAAAATTTTTGTTAATCAGAATTAAATGTAAATTAAAAAATACAACTTAATATAACAATGTACCTAATATAATCTTAAATTGTACATTTAATTAAATAATATATAATCCTTAATTAAACTCTTCTGCCATGAACAAAGTTCTCGTGAAACATTCTAAGGAATTTTGCAAAATGATATTGGATTGTCTTATAGGTTCGTACTACAATACCGAATATGTATGAAGGTTTAAGTAAATAAACTGATTTTATATGCTCCACCATAACTTGTAAAACAGAATGGTTGGTTTCCATTTCACATCTCAAATTTCATATTCATTTCTTATTCTGTTTAGACATATATAAAATAATGTATGTGCCATACTCTAAATATAATTATATTTAATTTATTTTCAATCACGTACGGTGAAAGAGACGGGACTGGAACTATGGCTGAAACACTGAAGGAATCATATACGATTAAAATCCATAAGCAGAAGGCAATACGGCAAATCGGAGGGAGTCAGTTCAACGCTCAATAGCCACTTTTCAACCTTTCAATTCGCCAAATAATAAAACTATAATAAAGAGGAGGTATTGGTACAAATACTTTGGTAGATATATGATTTGCGATAGGGATTATATCACTGACACCCAAAGAAAGGTTTCTGCAAAGGACAGAGCACAAGGGATACTACATTAAGACGGGTTCGTTCTGTTTCAAACCGATCAAATAGATATCTTTCCATACCAAACTGAAAATTTCAGAGGCGACGCTAAATCGCTACGCGTCAACAAAAAAAAAGTAACAATGTGAACATAGCTATCGCTACTCTCATGGACATAGAGGGTGCTTGCGATAGAACATACTTCAGTGACTTAAATATGAGATAAAACTAGCAGGCAGTGTGTTATTTATTTAGATAATAGTAAAAGGTCATTTTTTATGCGTACTAATCCCGACATAGTGCAGACACTCAATGTGGCAGAGAGATAAAAGGACAAGGTACACTATTGTGGTGTATATCATTACAATCGCCCTACAAAAAACTCCACTCGGCAGCGATAGGAAAAGATACCATCAGAATTGTTTATATATATTTGGCAGATTTATAGTTCAGTAGTTTCCGAGTTTACATATAAGTTATAGTATAAATCAATCTGGTATATAATGATCAATGCTAGCATTATTTCCGTAAATTGATAGCCGGTAGCACAATTTAATTGTCGCGTAATATTTGTACTTCATACATTAATTGAATAAGTAAAAATAAAACTGGTTTAAATACTAAAAACAATATTTGTGTGAATTTCAAATATGTACCATCAGCTAGAAAAACTGAATTTAATATGTCATGTTATTAATATGTATGCAGGAGGGGTTTAATTTTTAAAATTCAACTTAACAAAGGCCGCTACTTAATATTAAGCACATAAAAATAACAGAAATTTTCTTTTATTTTATTATTATTAATTTATCCTAGAGAATCCGATCAAAACAAAATAAAAAACCAAATAAAATCACACTCACTTTGTAAGAAATGTTGATATATTGTAGATATTCTAAAATAATGTTATTTTGTTGTGAAATTCCTTAAGTTGTTAATATACTGCAATAATAATGATAAATTGTAGAAATTCTACAAAACAACTGTTAATGTGTTGGTTAAATTCTCATAAAATTTCAAATTGTTGAATATTAGCTGAAAATATGTTAAAAAACAATTCAGTAATTTATTTTGCGTTACGACAACATAACTCTAGGCACATTATAGAATATAAGGCAAGGGATTCAGTAATTGCTTTTAATCCGATTGATGATTAACCAAAATCGAATATCTTTGAAAATATGGTCTTGAACACTATTCAGTGATTAACAATGTTTCTTTACACAACGTTATGGGGTGATTCACTCATAAGAATAATTTACCAACTCGATTGCAATGTTAGATGACGTAAAATGCAACTGAGTAACCAACCCATGCAACAATTGGTAGGAGGACGAAAAGGGATGTAAATAGTGGTCTGATTCGAGATAGACTGCGATTGATTGACTTCTTCATGCGTGCTATTTGCCATCTATTTAAATTTTATCTGTATTTATTAACCCTCAGCGTCTTTCGATAGAAAAAAACCGAGTAAAATTCACGTAATTTACATTTATCAATACCACTGTCACATTTTTCTGTTGAGTTACTATTCCTTAGACGATAATTAGAAGATAAATAATACTTATACACAAAACACTACTATGGGCTATTCACTTTTTTTTTTTATAATATAATAACAGTGAAATTTAAGAAATATTAATTTTTCGTCAGTTGCGAAACAATTGTTTAATATATAGCGATGCTAATATAATGATAACTTGTATAAAAATTAATTAACTGACACTCACCTCTGTTATTTAAGTACATCACTGTACCTTACTGTCTCTACTGTTTATTGTGTACTACGATTGAAGTAAATATCTTATATTATTGTTTTCTAAGTCTTCAACACTATTCATAAACATTCATAAAGTTGTAATCTGAAATATAAATAATAATACTTAATTAAATATTATTAAATATTAAATATAAATATGGTTTAAATACAAAATTTATGGGGTTTTACCTTTGTGTCTGATAAAAGTATTATCACATCTAATTACAATCATGAGATTTTATTTGCAACCGTTTTCACTTTGTTGATTTTGTGAGGAAAATATTGTAATTCAAGATAATGCGTGTGAGAATTCAATATAAATTCAATTGATTGTAGTTATAAATAGCATTGAATTAATGAAAACATCGCTAGATGAAATAAAATTTCATTTGTTATATTGTTTTATTGGTGACACAACTGCTGAAGTGTGAAATAATATAAAATATCATCTATATCTAAATTTATAGTTGATTGTTTGCACGCTAATATAGTAGCTGATGCAAAATGTGGCCATATGCAATTGGAACTGAATAGATAGAATTTATTTTAAATAAATCTGATTTGCACAGTTATTAAATATAATTATTTTAAATAAAACTTACATGTCAGGTAACCAATAATGTGACTGTTGATACCGAAATAGATAGTTTATAAGCATTCAATCTACAAAATTTTGTATATAAATATCATGGTATTGAGTTGTCCTTCGGTTCTGGAAATTATTATACTTATTGTTATTGGATACTATTGAAGATGATGTTTCATAATGTGAAATTTGAATTACTATTTATTAATAGTCAATTTTCACCAGTATGGTACTTACAGCTGATAATGATAACCATTATCACTAACAACAGATTTCTCTTCACTAATTCCAGCATCTTTGTACCTTTAATTAAGATATAAAAATATCATTTACATATAACATTATATATAGAATATTATGATAAATAAACAACTGGTTCAGAGTTAGACCCTCCTGCCTCACACAATAAAATAGAGATTATCAATAGATATTGCATATGTACTTTTATTTTATTGTACATATCACATATCTCAGACACCCTACAAATATAATATAAAATTTTTCTATGAGCCTAAAATTCTCTAGATGAAACTTTCTATATTTCTAATATTTACAAAATCTGAATATACTGGGATCAATATTTTGCTGGGTTGTCTTGAATATTTGCTTGCATAATTGTAATTTTGTAAATACTCATCCAAATTTGGTATGTAGCTTACGATTGGGAATATACGATTAATTTTTATAATTTTCCTACAGAACGATACCTAATACAAGTTTCTGAAACATATTCCGAAAATCTAGATAAATTAATCATATTTCATCAAATTTTTATCAAATTTGGTAAATTGGATCAAATTTCTAAAATGATTTTAAAATCGCACCAAATGAATAGTGAATATTAAAAATTTTACATTATCATTCATATTCTGTAAGAAAATTGATATGCATATGAATTTAAATTCAAATCATCTGCTAAAATTCAGAATTATAAATCATCATTAGCAGATAATATAACAAATATAATGATGTAAATATTGACTAAAAAATTACAACGAAAGTAGTTGAAGAAATTTTTATGAAATTTAATTGAGACCGAGGAAATGTATTTTGTAATTGGTGAATATGAAGCATTTGGATTGAAGTATCAAATACTTTATTATTGTAACAAAACACAGATAAAATTCGTGTTACAGAAAACAATAAATACATAAGGATGAACTAAAAAAAAACGATTTACTAATTAATATATTAAAGCACTTGTATTTTAAAATAATTTACAATGTTGTTGGAAATGATGATAATAATTGACAATTATTCGAAGTACAACCCGAATATAAAATCAATTACATATCAATGATTAAACTAAAAGATGTTTTTTTTTGAAAAAAATCTTATAAATTATATTTACAATTTAATACAGAACTAAAATATTGAATTTGTTGTATTATTTGTACGATTTAATATTTGAGTTTTTGTTTTGTGATAAATTTTTGGCAATCCATTAAACACAATGTGGAATGTGAAATATTTATAGGTTAAAAATATATTTTTAAACAAATACATCTCTAATATTGGTATTGTATTACCAGTCTATTAAAAATATTATAAAAACTTATTGTTTTCACTTATTCATATAATGCTTTACAAAAATATAATAATAAATCTATTAATTAAAATTCATACTTACAATATTGTTTAGCTTTTTCCGCTTCGACTCGACAGAAGTATTTTTCTTTTCTTGACTTGACGTCTTTCCACGATGAATGTTGAATGTTGACTGTTTTGTTTGAGTGTTGAGTGTTTGCTAAGTGTTGAGTGTATTGAGTGATGACTTTTGTTTCATGACAAAAAAAATAATCGAAATGTCAAATGTTAAATTTTTTTTACACATCTAAAATTTATGTATTCTATTTCGAGTATAGATGGCTCTAGCATAAATAAAGAAATTTAGTCCACCTATGCATAAATTTCAATATTTAAACGACTCATTTCTACAAATTTTCCACAGGATTCTGACCATCTCAGACTTTCAATTGTATAAGGAAAGCATCATTTCCGGACAGTGGTCTTTTCCAAATTTGTTTCTAGTGTATTTACGAACTAAACTAACCAAATTTTAGGTCATTTTCAAGACATTGTACCAGGAGAGCACAGTCTCAAGGTAGTCGTTGCCAAATATCTTGTTATATATTTCAGTATTAGGAATTCTATATTTCATACAATTTTCAAGGTATTTTATCTGATTATTCTGCTCCCTTAATAAAATTGATTGAAAATTGTCGAAGATAAAAATTTTCTATTTATAATAATTTTTGTAATAAAGGTAGCCTTAGCAACAATAAGTGATATTTTACAATCTTCTTTGCCAAATTTGAATAATCGTAACGTAAATTACATTCTTTATTGTGTTCTTGTTTACCTTGTGAACACAAGTTGCAATTACAATGAAAGTCTCATAGATATTAATCTTGTGCTATACTGAAATTATTTATATTAGAACATGGACATAATTTAAAGCAGAAATTCTCCATTTATTAATAAATACATAGAAAATATAAATTTTCGCAATTAATTAGCGAATAAAAACATTACTATTATAATTATAATTCAATGGTTATTATAAACTAAATACACATATTTTTTGAAAGAATTTTATAATAAATATTATTTTCATAATGTCATATTTAAACACATCATCAATTACGGATTATTTAATTGTATGTCGTTTCATAAGTAAAATTGACGATTATACAAGCCAATATCCAACTGCGGCATAAGTCTAAAGCCGAATGCAAAAAACGTTATATACAATTGCATATTTCATTTCTTATAATACTAACGATAAAAAAACACTACATATACAATCAAAATTGTTGTAGGAAAAAATTTAAAATAGCTAATATTTTATTGCAAACCTTTTTTCACATATCAATTGGCCAGAGAAAAAAAATCGAATTATTTATTATAAAATTATGTATACACACACGAAAAATATGTATTTTGTTTTGTTTATAATTGACTATTATTAATTGGATGGTGGTGGAGGTGGTGGTGGCGGAGGTGGAGGAGGTGGCGGAGGTGGTGGTGGTGGTGGTGGTGGCGGTGCTAACAAACTTTGTATGCCCGGCATGCCTTGTGGTGGTGCTCCGGGAGGTAATGGCGGAGCTGCCCCTGGTGGTGGTGGTGGAACAAAATTAGGTGGACCATTATTACCGCCCCAATGAAATTGCGGTGGCATCATTCCATGTGCACCCCATGGCTAAGTGAAAAAAAAATCGTTATGAAAAACACAATTAAAAATTAAATACTTCACTCGAAAATAAAATATATAAAGATATTTTGTGTAAAAATATTCACAATATATTTTGTTGTTGCAATTTAATGTCAAAAATAAACACAAATACAAATTTTGCTATCAATCACCCATCTCGTAAAAATAACACACAAACACTCGCCCAGAATTCTGTTTATATTTGACATTATTGGAATATTTGTATACAAAAATCTTTTTATTTAGGTGAAAAAAATTTTTCAGCAGAAGGCTCACTTATAAAATACTATTTAACAAAAATATAAATTCAACATACTAGCATTCCATTGTTTGCACCGTGTGATTGCATTGGCGGCATTAAAGTTGGTAATGTTCCAGGTGGTGCAATTGATGTGCCTGGTGGTGGAGGTGGTGGCACGGACATATTATTATTGCCAGCATTCATTCCCATACTGTCTGATATATTCATACTGCCCGGTGGTGGCGGTTGATTCTGTTGCATCCATGGTAATAATGGTGGAGGCGGTGGAGGGGGTGCTGCATGTGGTGACATGTTTGGCGGAGGTAATGAACCTTGCGAAATGGGGGGAGGTTGTCCCATCATTGGCGGCAATCCGCTCATTCCACCTTGTGGTGGATTCCATGGTGGTAATGGTGGTGGAGGCACTACATTAGATGCCGCTGCAGTTATTGCACGTGGTGGAGCCGTTGAACGTTCAAATACAGAAAAATTTGGACGATTCATTTGCAACGAGGTATTTGTTGTTGTTGTCTGTAATACTGCATCATTATCTTTTGATTTTTGTACTGGACCCTCACCCAATTCAGCCATTAAACTTAAGTATTCCTCATCGATTTTTGCTTGTGCATTTGCCGATGGTGGTCCACCTTGTCCCGGTCGTTTACTACGACAATCTTTTGATATGTGACCGGCACCGCCACACGATGAACACACTATATTATTTGTAATATTTGGTTTGTCTGGGCATAGCCAACTTTTATGTTCGGTTGAACCACAATTTGTACACCGTGGTCCATCTGTTTCACGTAATGTACCATTTAACTGGGCCAATTCTCTTAATTGCATACGACGCAAATCATTGTGTCCTTCGGGTACTTCGATACCTTGACGTATAACATCTTTTATTTTATCAACTGCTTTTTTTACACATTCTGGATTACCAGCGGTAATGAATGCATGCAATGGTTCATCTTCGCCGGGTAATGGTTGACCATCTTTACGACCAACTTTGCCCTCTTTTACCGAACCTTTACCACGTATTATTATTTTGGCACCCGTTTCCTTTTCCATGGCTATAAGTATGTGTTATAAAAATTGATATACAATTAAATTAAAAATATATTAATTTACACCATCCGCGCGTCGTGCGTTAATGCCGAACTATATGCGTGTGCCTTTAATATCTTTTTGGAATTATAAAAGATAGAATCATTAATCAAAATTTTTCGGATAGATTATCAGCCATCTAAAATCAATTTCATAAAGTAATTGTATTTGTATTTGAGTTATGTTACAATTAAAATTGGCAATATACAGAAAATAATGGTTGGATATTTCTGGTACATTAACATACAGAGCGAGTTTTACAGTATCAGCTAATTGAAATTTTGTTATTGATCATTTATCAACCGATTTTAATAAATTTGTGGTTGAAAGAGGAATTTCATAAACAGTTCTTAACGTAGTTCTGGAAAATCGAAAACTTGGACAGTTTTTTCGACAAGCTTCTACAAACTTGGTAAATTCGTGATATCTCTACCGATGTTGATGAACTGCATTGTGGTAACATTACATGTAATTCCATTTATAACATACAAAAATTAAACAAAAAAATTACCAAATTGTTAAATTCCCGACATTTTCACTATTATCTGATTTTAACAGAACTGGTCATAGAATTTTAGTATACATACATTTTATCAAAATCGGTTGATAGATCTACAAAATAAATAGGTTACAGTTACAGCAGGTCAGTAAAACTTGATATTAATTTTAACAAAAATTACATCTATAAATCTATTGAAAAATTTTCAAATTATTAAGATTCAGAACGTTACAATACTACTCTGGATGTTATTGTTCCAGAAATCTATTGAAAAGGTATAGTTTGCATCTAAAATAATTCTAAAGATATGTGCCAAATTGATCTAAGATCACACAGAATTTATAAGTAATTAAGATAATTCACTTATTCGTTATCAAAAATGTCAACCCTTATAAAACAGACTGAATCAACTATCAGCAACATTTTATTTCATGATGTTAACTTTCAAAATAAGAAAAGCATAACAATAAAATTTATAATTTTGTCACGTGCGATTTAACGTAACGGATGATGTAAACAATTAAATAATAACCAAATATATTATATACCTTTCAATGTGTTTCCACGTGGTCCTATTAACAATCCTACAAAATTAATATCTGGATGTTCTTCTTGTGGTATTAAAACTTTATCACTTACTCGAATTACAGGTGGTCTGTAGAAAAATATATAAAATATAATAAATTGTATTGTATATTGTGTTGTAAGAAATTGAACACTGGAGAAACCTAAGTATCAACATAACTAAACTTATAGTCGTTCTGCATAAGTCTAACATCGTAGTATAGCAGTTGGCACGCAAACCTTCCCCAATTCAAGTATAAACTCTTCATTTATTCAGTCACCAATACACCGTTTTATGTAATTTACTGATAACCGTATTTTACAAATTTTTATGTAAGATCAATGAAGATCGATCCTGCAATAACGTCGACAAGTGCGTTCCCCACAATATATTTTTATTTATTTATCCCTGATATTATTGTGATGGATTTGTACTAACCGTATCATTTAAGTAATAATAATCCTTGTATTATTACTATGGGTTCATTTCATGAGACGAGCATTTACAATGTTACAAATTTATCTGAATTATTTGAAATAATGATGTAAACCATTGATTATTAATCTATCTATTTGTATTACTTTCACTGTTTTTTTTTACGCCAACGGTATAAATAATACCAACAGTTAAACTATATATTACCGTTCATAGGCCGGGACAAGCAGATTTGTTAAAGCGGTAAAAATACTATTTACGACTTCGGAGTTGAATACACTTAGAATTATTCATAAATACCAATTAGAAATTATTAATTATATATATATATTTCTCATTCAATTACTACTTTAACTTAATTGACGATATTATTCTACTTGTTCTGTACTACAATAGTAATAATATTTCTGATTTACTAATTAACTATTGTTGTATTTATTTTGAATAGATTGCAGCAAACTTGGTACACAATTTTGTCGTGTCCGGTACACACGTAAAAAACGGTTAAAATTTTACACAATATTATATAACAATTGGTAATGGGAGAAATTTTGGACGAAGTGCAAACAAAGAAAAATTGATATTCAAATCAAACGATTATAATAGAGATGGATCGGATACATGTTGGGTGAAGGATGTAAGTGTGGCGGACATACCAATGAGGAAATCGTTGGAGTAAAATCCCGAAAAATATAAATTATGCGCGTGAGGTTTTTTTTTTTTTGCTAATTATATATAAAAGTCAACCATTTAAAAAATATTTTACTCACTTATAATCAGCTGGTGGTTTAAATTCAGGATTCATGCATTGCATACGAAGTACTAATTGATGTCGTTGTTCTTCTAAACGTTTTCTGGTACGAAATTCACGTGTATTTAAGCGTTTACCATCTGAACTGTAAATTGGTTCGGGTGACGGTGATCTATATTCAAAAAAATATACAAAAATAACGAATTTGCATTAATTTATGTATGGCAAAAAATACATCAATACTTCAATGGAAATTATATTTTTATATATACAATTTCCATTAATTGATATATTTGTGAAAGATTTGTTTTTGATTTTTAATGGGGACTATTTCTAATAAATATTATAATTATATGAGATTGTTTTTGAAATTCGATGTGTGTGTGTGTGTGTGTGTGTATTCTTTTAATTCGCGGTTGTAAAGAGTAAAATCTTAATTCAATTTAAAATCTGTTAAGTTCAAATATATACAATGCCGGCTGTAGATCAATTTAAGCTAAGAGAATTGTATATATTTAATAATTATATTAAACTAAATAAATGTTAAGTGTTTCAATTAGTTGATGGTTAAAGATTTTAAATTTTCAAGGCATGTATTAGAAAATTAACAACAATGGAATTGTTGATTTTAGTAATTTCAAATGTACGCTATGGTGTAATTATACAATATATGTAACTTTTAATAAAAACTGTATATGTAATTGTAATGATGTTGATTGATAAAAGTAAACCGAATGGGCAAAGTTAGTGTGGGTGAATTGGTGTTTTAATGAAGTGTTTTCTTATTCATTGAAAAATTTTATTAGATATCGTTGAACATGCTATACTGACTGTTGTATTGTATTTATATAAAACTTTTGAATGGTAGTCTGTGTTTGAGTGTTAACATAATAACAAAATTTGTTGTGCTTTAATGGTAAAGTGTGAAACTGAACAAGAACTGATTTATCAAGTAAATTATCATGATTTTAAAATTATTATAATTGAAATAAAAACATCAATGTGGAGACACACCTCGGCTGATTGCCGATATGGTTCTACGAAGTGCCTATACATATAGCTTTCGAAAATAAAGTAAATACATAGGATTTATGTTAAACCGATTTTGTATAGAGAATAAAATTAATTAATTTAGTTGTAATATAAATTTTTTATTTGTAACTTGTTGTTTCGCAAATTCAAATTATCTTTGAAAAAAATAATAATAATTGTTTCCAAATATTTCGTTTCAGGAAGGAATTTTTTATTTTATTTTTTTTTTTAATTTAAATGGCGCAATCTTTTAAATTTTAACTAAAACTAATTTATTTCGCGTTATAATCGATGTAAAATGTTTTATTTAGCTATAGGGGAAACAAGACATTTAAAAAGTTAAAATTGTTTGACAAATTTGTGCAAAATTAGAAACATAAAAAATATATATTTTTTAATTTGTCTGTTAAAATAACTTTTGCACAACTATTTTCCAACACTTAACAACCGTTAAACGTTGTGTTAATCCAAAACATATAGATAAATGCAAACTTTTACATGTATAATTGTAGGGAAATAAATCAGTTTTTTTAATTATTGTTTTTAAAAAATAATAAGTTGGTTGCTTACAGAACGCACAGAATAACTTTTTAATTTTTTCAATTTACACTAAATAATAATGAATGGAAAATATTATGCAACATTTTTAATAAATATTTACATTTAACGAAACACAAACAATTACATATGTGTCGTGCAATTTAAAAACATATTTTACTCGTACGATGATATCATCAGAATATGTTAGAATAAAATTTTTATTAAAATTTAAAGGGAAATAAATAATTGTTTGTGTTTCGTTAAATGTAAATATTTGCTAAAAATGATTTTTAATATTTCCCATTCCTTGTTTTCTAACAAATAATAGTTATTCAGTGTATAATTGCAAAAAGTAAAGTTATTCTGTTCATTCGTTTGATGAGCCATAGAGACTTTAGATTTTTAGAAATTTTTATATTTTTGGTACAAAAATTTTGAAAAAACAAAAAATATTATTTTTAAAATGTATTAAGTGTTTAACACGTTAATCGCCATGTCAGTCATATGTGTCTGACGCTAAGAAGTTCTACATGAGCCATGTCAGACATATATGTCTGACGTACGTGATCTAATAAAGTTACCATGGCCCATGTGAAAATTTTTCTGATATTATCGTAACGATTAACGTGTTAAATTAAAAAATTAAAATTCAACAAAGTTATTAGATACAATTTTATATCACAATTAATTAATTTTATATACATATTTTTAAACTGCATTTCTCTGAGTTTCGCAGTGTCACCAATTATATCACCAATTTCTTACAGGATAGCCTCCAGCATCCTCGACTGTATCCTGTATACATAATTTAAATGTTTGGGCGACTGTGTGAACGTATCTAATACACTACACCTATACACGTATATGTATCTGAACTTAAGAGACTTTTAAAGAGGCTGTTAACAATGCAACAATTAATTACAACAATTTTTTTTACAAAAAAAACAAATTATTATCATTAATTCCAAAATCAATCTCATACACACATTTGAAAATTTGTTCCTAAATATAAGTTATATAAAAATTAGATTATAAATTAATTAATTAATAAAATATCGTTATTATAAATGATTAAAATCGGGGACGCTATAAGAGAAGAAAAAATTCGTTAAAACGCTATATATAAAAAAAAAAAAAAAATAAATAAAATTAATTAATTCGATTAATTAAAACAAAATTTTTACTGATTAAAATTATTTTGTGTAAAAAATAATAAAAAATAAAAACAAAAATAAAACGAAAAAAAAAGGCTAGAAAAAATTTGATTAATATTATAAAAATTAGATTAATTAACGCGATTTTTAAAATTGAATATATTTCTACGGTTTTTCTTTTGTGTCACAGTCTCCACGCCCACACAACAACACCACCAACACAGAAATGCGTTTATGCGTTTTTGATATATATTTTTTAAGGTGTGTAAATTTGTTGTTCGCATCATCTCACATTTTATAATTTATGAATCTTATTATTTTTTTATTAATTTATGTTCATTTTAAAACACATCATCATCTTTTCTTATCCGGATGCATTTTCTAATACAAAAGAAAAACTGAATTTGATTAGAATTTGTATAGTTTTTTTGATAAAACTTTTTTGAATTATTGTATTTATTTTTTTTTTTTTTTTTAAGTTAATTATTAATTAAAAATTAAAAATTAGGACGAACGTCGATCGGTCGGTCGGTCGGTATATAAGTGTCACGATTTTTTAAAAATACATAAATTTTTATTATTTTATAAATAAAAATTAATTGTGTAACAAAAAATGTTTCTTTTTACAGGACTATTTAATTTTTTAATTATACGTATATTTGTTAATTGTTTTTATCGATGACATATCTTAAAATTAAAAGAAAAAGAAAAAAGAAAAATAGGCTTCCGGTATTAACGTCCGAACAACAAAAAAAAAAAAAATCTACCATATTATTAATTTATTTATTAATTTACATTTTCAAACTAATTTATTTCCATACTAATCTATTCGTAATTCATTCATTTACAATCAATGCAATTTTGAAATGAAATTTACGTTCTTATCAGTGTTTTTCGATCACATTTCAAATTCAAAATACATCAAACCGTGCTGCTGTTAATCCGATCGCCAAATAATTGGAACACGGAAAAATATAATAATATCATTTCCGTAAAAATCTCATAACTTTTTTATTTTAAAAGAATTATGAAATAATAAAAATGTAAATCAAATAGCTGTGGAAGTTTAAAGTAAACTTCTTATTTAAACAAAAAAAAAAAAAAAGGATCACTTTCATATCTTTCAAGTCCTGGAATGGGAAATCGTAATTAAATTATTTTTCAATAATATTTATTTATAAATTCAATAAAGTGATGGTAAGATTTCCGGTACGTCAATGATATTCGGCACATAACTTTAAAATTGATTTTGTATAAGAATAGATTTATAGAAAAAAAAATGAAAATCCAGTGGGGAGTGATTATGAAAAGAAAATTACTAGAATATAGTAAATTAGTCCTTTGTTAAGCGATTTTGATGAAATTTTATATACAGAAGTAGAGCTTGTGTATATAACACAAACAGTTTCTATGAAAATTTTGAAAAATCAATACACTGAACGTTTTTTCTTTATACATTTTTCGACCGCCACATAATTTGACTTAAACTGCAAAGGAATTGCCATGAAACTTTTGCAATTTGTTAATATGATAATAGATCACACAATTTATAAATCAATTGGCAACCAATGACAATGACCAATGATGACATAACACCATATATTAGAGTTTTCCCAGTTAATTTTCGTACACATTTAACGTGCAGATCTAATGAACCATTGCGAACCGGTATTTTGAAAAATAAATCAATGTATTCTTAAGAATTTAAAAGTTGAGACACGGTGACCTTATAATTATTCGGTGAACTCTGCACTGAAAATAAATTTGTACATAATTTCATGAATAACGTTTATAAGCCCATTTTTCATTGTTTCAATGACAAATTCATTAATATTTTTCATTTTTAAAAATCATATTAATGTACTGGTTTATTGAATGAATGAATTCGTGATCATTAATTAACTAATGTGCAGCATAATAAGTTATTAAACAGAACACGTTGAAAAAATGAATAATATTCATCAAAACAATTATACAATTCTTTACACCTACGAACGAAGTGATTCATTGCAAAACATTCATTTTCGGTATTATGTTTTAATGAATTATTCGCTGATTTAATAAATGTTTATTTCATTTCAAACAATGAACCCTGTGCCCTGTGGAGCAAAATTAATTAATATTTCATTGTTTCGACATTACTTTTTAATTGGATCCATGTACTTTTCTTCTTCAGTGTGGCGACTGTATATGTAGTATATTTGCGTGTATTAATGGGTTATATAGTACAATTAACAAATACGTCATATAATTAAATTAAAATTTCAATTTGAACAGCACACAATCATTTTTTTTTTTTTTTAAATTAATAAAAAAATTTATGAAATTAAAAAAATTATAAAGAGATATATAATTTTTCAATAATAAAATATAAAAATTAATATAATTTTAAATATATATAATAAATAAAAAATAAGATACATTTTGGTTACCCTAAACGTATCAAACCTGTGTGATGATCCTAGTGAGAAAGAACTAACAACACTAGGATTTATCCAAGTTGTGCAATAACATTTTGTTCCGGTATATATTTCGAAGTCATTCATCATCACCATCACCATCACCATCACCATCATCATCGTCATCGTCATCGTCATCACATATTGTAGTGTGGATATAGAGTGGAGCTCGTACTGTGCTGGTATAATGATGTGTGCGACGCATTGCATTTATAGTAGAGTCACAGTTGATCACAAAGGTATTTCGTAGTATAAAATTTATGTGCGTGTGTGGGTGAGTGTGTGTGTGTGTGTGTGAGTGCATATGATTATTTATTTTTTTAATTTTTTTATTATATCCGTTTTTATGATTATTTCACAGAATTAATTAATTTTATTTCATTACAAATGAAATGAAAATATAATTAATGCAATTGAAAATCATAAAACAAATATTGAAACCATTGAAAAAACAAAAAATCAAACCACCCTCGCTCGCATCACCAATATAGTTATTAAATAACAATAACAACAAAAAAATGTGTTCGATAAAAACACTTTCAAACCTTTCTTCCAAATTTACAATGCACAAATCGCCTGTACGTAGTTTACGGCTGATTTCTTCAATTTGTAGCTGAACTGTAAAAAAAGCGGGTTAAAACGAGGCAAGCCCCGATGTTAGATATTCAATTAATTATTTAAATAATAAATGATTAATGTGTAATAATTTATAATTTTTATATAAAATATATTCTTTGTAAAAAAAAATATGAAAATTGGCTAAAAAAAATATTCTATAAATATTATTATTATTTATTATTATTATTAATATTATTAATATTAATTAAATTATTAATAATTATTGTTATAAAATCTATATAAAAAAAAAAATAAAATAAATAAATAAAAATAAATAAAAATTAATTATTAATTTTTAAAACACAAAAATATAAAATTTTGTTTACAAAATTTTACTTCCTATATACGGTTTTGTTTGGGGGCAGAAAACAATACTTACACTTGTTTTTAAATATTTTAATTATAGAACTAATTTTATTTATGGATATGAGACATAGTGTATGTGTGTATGTGTGTGTGTGTGTGTGTGTGTCTATATGTTTGTTTTTTTTTCTTTTTTTTTAAAGATTTTTGGGCAAAATTATATAATTAATAAAATAAATAAAGAATAAATTAAATAAATTATAAAAACTAATAAAAATAAATCCTGAAAATATTATTGTTATTATTATTATTTATATTGTTGTAAAAATTGTATTTGCATAAATAAATCCTGTAATTTCAATAATAATTATTAATTTATAGACAAAACAATTACAGATCAATATTCTCGGACGACACTCAAATATGTAATGTGAAATTTTGTCGAATAAAATGTATGGGTTTTCTTCGCTATAAGTATATACGTGTTGAACCTATCAAAGCTTTAATTGTGACTAACGACTGCATTGCCTAAAATGAAATTCAAAAGTGTAAGTAAGTGTTTAATTAATTCGTACCGTGTGACAGAGGAGATTCTCTGTGTTACATGGAAAACTTTTATTCCATACAAATTTGAAGAATATTTTTGTTAAAAAACCACTTCATACACACATATTAGACATACCCAAAAGTGTAAGTTAATATTTAAATAGTAATAATAATGTCGATTTGAAAAGGAAATATAAATACTGTGAGGGATATCAGTGAACAATTTAGGCCCCCTTTTCGTTCCACCACCGAGTAAACTATATATACACTGTGGTTGATTGTAGTAATGAAAATCAAATCATCTTTCGACAGAAGTGTCTCTCATCATTTCCATCATCTGTTAAAAAACGTCTATCCCCTCTTTGAGTGGATGATTTTCAGTAATCGCCAAACATTTGCTTTGCGGCCATTAACATAAGAGATAATATAGATTGCCTAACTTTTGTTATGTCCTACCATTCATTTTTCGATTCACACCATCACCATAACGCACTATTTCGTACCAATAAAAGTCAAGCTAGACCCCTTTCTTTTTTATAGTTTGTCCGTCTTTTAATTACCATCGATTCCCACCTTATTTCAACCTCAGATCTGTGTCCTACATCAGAATTTAAAAGTTAAAATTTACCCAAAAATATATTATATTTTGAGCTCCATCAGTTTTTAAGTTTATGGAGATGGTGAAGTTTCCATTTTTCTTTTTTTTGCAAATTACTTAAGAAAGAGGGTTCCGGGGTCATACCAATTAAACCTACTAAAATGACTCGTTTAATAGTAGTTACCAGAACAAAAAAAACTGAAAATTTGCAAAAACTAACTAACTAACGACTATTTTGAGATTAGATTTTGTATGTATGTTGAGAATATGAAATTGTATGAATATAGTGTTACGAAGTTCTTAGATAGAATGATGCACAGAACAGCTTTCATAGTATATGTAAATGAAGACCTGGACAATTTTGACACTTCTCATCAAATTCATTGTTTGTACAAAGACGAATTGCAAATTTGTTTATACTTCATTTAATTATTGTCCAATTCAATTAATTGCTGTAGCTTCGGTTTTATAGCTAATGACATAGCGAGTAATAGTGGCTCTAAAAACTCTTCACCAATCCTATCATGTTGTCATCATCATCATCATCATCATCATCATCATCATCACCATCATCATCATCCACATTAGCATGATCAAGTTATAATCCAAGTTAGGCATATGTCATCTTATTATTTATAAGTGATTAATCCCGAAACTGATGTTGAATCAAAAAAGTGAAGATGTAGTATTTGTTTTTTATATATACAATTTTTTTGTGAAATCATAATAATTTTCATAAAGTTGTATCTCTTGACAAGAAGTTATTTGTATTGGAGAAAGTGTCTTTTATATAGATGAATTATTGTTCCATGATTATATGCATAACAATACAAAGACTACGTATACATTTAATTGAAATAATAATTAGGGAAGTAATTAAAAGCGCTGATATGATGACGAAAAATTGAAAATTATTGTATATAAAAAACTATAACAATCACAATAAAAAAATTGGGATTAATATAAATTTGAAAAAAAAAATGAATAGATTTACCGTGCGATTCACATAGAAAAAAAAGAGTTCATTTTTCATTTATTTATTTCAAAGTTAAACACTAATAATCTTTGGCTCAATAAAAAAATCAATTATCATTTAGAAAAATTTGGATATTTTTTTATAAACGATAAATGATGATAAAAGTAATTTTTTTCTATGTGAATGGCAGGGTTAGAAAATAGAAAAAAAAATGTATTATTATTATTATTATTATTATTATTAATATTATTATTATTATTAATTTTCCCCATCACAATTTTCCAAACGGTAAAGTAACTATAAGAAAACATCATCAGCTATATATAAATAAATCTTCCATATGGCAATTATATACTTTTATTGTTCATTCAATAAACCTGAAAATTGATTTTAAACTTTGACAAAAATATGTCAAACCATTAATAAATTATAAATTTTTATTAATTTTCAAATACAAAAAAAAAAAAAATTAAAAAAAAAGCATGTACAAAATACAGGTATCCCATGAGACATGCGATAGTTATAAACCGTTTAAAAACCAAGCACACAACACATTAAGGAAAAATGTATACAAATATCTCTATCGAATCAGATGTGGAAACAGAATCATAAAATAAAGTTTGTATGAAAGATTTTTAGTTTATTTTCGGATAATAATTTTTCTACAAATATCAATCTTGAAAGTATTGTAATCAAAAATGAAGTAAGAGGTAGTGATGCGATAGCAATTGCTATTTTAAAATATCGTATTCTGTGAATTTACTTGTTATTGCTACGAATTGTCAACTAAATAGCCATAGCATAGCAACTCCGAAAATGGCTATCAATTAAATTTGGTAATCTAAATATAAATAACAAACTTGCGATTAAATGTCAAATTAACAATTTATTTATTATTTAAAAACTACTATAAATCCTACAATGGATCGCTTCAAAAGATGACGACTTCTTCAGCAGACAGGGAATTCGAAAATTGTCTGAAAGATGGACGAAGATTGTGGCTTCTGATGAAGCATACTATGAATAAAGTAACACTTTTATAACACGCTAGATGCGCTATATAACCAACAAGGCGTTAATCGCGAAGTTTTCTGAATTTAACTACGAACTTGATAAGCAAGAATGTTATTAATAGGCAGGAGGCTATAATGAAGAATGACTATTGAAAAAAACGGGCATACATTAATAGCAAATACATATGAAATTTATATTAATTTTACTATTGGTCCCAAACTGGATAAATATAAGTATAGGTGTTACGTTGTAGACCTTGAGCGAAAATAATATCATGTTTATGTATTTGCTAAATTCAGTAGTACCTGAATCAGGCGTCGTTGTTATAGTCATTCTGTATTAACAACATTCTTATTTATCGACTTCGTTGTAAAAAACATGTAAATTTACGATTATGTCCTTCTTGATTATAATCTGATCCGTCCAATTATATAAAATATTATACAATCCATAAATACAAAAAATTTGATCAACTGCCTGAGTCTGTCTAAGTTACTTAAAAGAAAATTGGATAAGAAATAGGTTAAAGTTCTAAAGTATCCTAAAGTTGTTCTGTCTTTTGAATTATAATTATACATTAGTTTTGTATCATCTATACCAATAAATTCTCTTTTATAAATGCTCAATATTATCCGATTTCAAACATAATTTTTAAATTTGCATTAATTTAAATGAAGAAATTATGGTATTATTAATTTAATTTACTACAGATAAATCGCAACGGTACACAACTTTCAAAATGTAAATAATTTTGTATTGTATTCGTTATCGAACTTTCAAACACCCGTTTATTTTATAATTCTGTCTTTGCCGGTTGCAAAGATATTCCTCATTTTTTAGACACACCGCAAATAAAATAAAAACCATATCGAAATAATTCAAGTGATAACCGAATAACCGCAAGTACCGCAAATCTCAAGGGACGCATGTATACATAGAAAAAGTTAATTCCTATTTTTAGGGTTGTTAATGCTTTTTTTGGAAAAAAAAACCATAACTTCACCTAAATTTAAAAATGTATAAAAATATAAATTGTGTAAGTAATATATTTTATTTAAGTTAAAAATTGATAAAGTTTTATAACCTAACAGTTATACAATAGAGATATTGTACCGCGAGTCAGATCTCAGAAATTAATAATTTCTTGTCCAAAAATTGTTCCAACTAAAGTACTATTTGAGTTTTATCGAATTTATTATAATGCACCGTCTCTGGGTCTGGTGAGTTGGTTCAAAGTTAAATCTCTATTTGTTTTCAAAAAAATATTTGAGTTTTGTCTATAAAAATTGTCAATAAAAATGTTCAAAACAATGCCAATTAAATATTTTTCTTAACAATAGCATAGCTCTTTTTTTGGATAACTTGAAAAATGTGGAGAATTGGTTACTTTTATTTTGCCTGAAATTGTGGTAAATGTTTATTAATATAATGAAAAATAATGTATATTATATACTTCCTCGTTGTTGCTTGAATTTGACGCAACCGTGACCGTGCGCGTATATCTATCTAATATATTTCATACGCAGGTATATTTTCAAATCACTTTCTACCACTTTCTATCATATAAATAGCTGGTGTACGACTTCATTTCTTAGTGGCATCTGGAAGTGTAAATTGTTTTTCAAAGCTTTATTACAGCATTCCTACTCATTTTTTCTTGGCAAATAACCTACATCAAATAGTGAAAGTTAAAAAATGTTAGGATGTAAAAAAAAAAGAAGTGAAACCAAGCTGTGATCTGAGCTATGTGATGCTTAGCACATATCTTCCAAACCAAACTCACAAATAAAGAAGTCCGATACAATAGTTAATATTATATGTCCAAGATCGTATCAATATCTTATATAGTTAATGCATCGTCCACCAAAAATAATGTGAAACCGACGCAATATCACAATTAATTTTGAGAACTTCATAAATTCTTGTTGCCGCAACAACGCATAGGCACCTTTCTAAAAGATAACTATACAAATTTCAAATTTACAGCAGCATCATAGAACCCGAAAAAAAACACTTAATAATAAAGCAATTCATGTGAACTATTATCAAATGCCCTACAAAGAAGAATTTCCATCATTAATAGAAGAAAAAAAAAATCATCTGTTAATTGCGAACGGAAACCAGATTGACATTCAATCAATAAATAACTTTTGGAAATATGATTGCAAATTTGCGTTATTCACTTGTGCATTTCTTTTAGGATTTGATGTTATTTATGAATCCCATATGATAATTTAATGCAAAAATCGAATTTATTTGAGCAGCTGTAAATGGCCAACGAACAGTGTCAATACATTAGCAATCGTTTCTCTCTACGATAAACACTTTAACTATATAATCTGATAGAGATTAGCTAAATTTGCTACGCTTGCTGTCTCTAATCAACTATACCCGTGCATATATAGTAAAGCATTGGAAAATGTTGTTACCTTATAAATTGAAAAGTAATTGCTTCTATTAAGTTAAGACTTTCAAATTCTTCACGATACTCTTTAAACTCACGCGCACAATTGTATATCGTAGGCAATCACACTCGTATCAATAATCATACTAACATCAATATTGAAAATTTAAGTTTTTACTGTTTATGAACGCATTTGTAAGTACGATTTATATGCCAGTAAGCAAATACACACACTATAGTCAATCAAATATATTGTACACATTTTAAACAAGTTTTAGCATAGTTATATATATGTAATGAAATCAATCAACAAATTATCAAAATATTAAATGATTTTAAACAATTTGTAAATTTCTATTATTATTGATGGTAAAAACCAAATACTAAAAGATCGATTTTTTTTATGTGCAGCACTCATTTAAATGAGTCGATTGTCTCAACTGTTGACGCAAATTCGCATTTTTTTTTATTTTTTAAAATCTGTAAACGTCTCAAACCGCACCATACCATTTTTTTTTTATATATCTTATAGTTGGTTTAAACATACACTATAGAATTTGGTTTGCGTCAACAGTACGTACCCACAGATCGACATACAAATTTTCAGTGGATGCTTAAAAATAAATCGAACTTCAAGTGTCTGGTGTTTGGGTACAATAAAAACTATCACTAAAATCAATAATTGATTTAATGCCAATACACAAACAATTGCTAATTAAAGTTTCTATTAATAATTACAAATTACTGTATTGTAATGGTATGCTTTTTTTTTTTTTTTGTTTACCACAAACGAAAAATTGTTGCCGAACACACTAAAAATATTGTGTTAGTACATTCATATATAAATGATAATTAATAAAGCAAATAAAAACAATATCTTTAGTTAGACGATAAACAAATTCCAAAGTGTCATCTATATATCTATAATAAATAATAAAAAAATAATATGCAAGTCCAGTAAATTTTATACATATTTATACTCTTAGTATTATGAACCATCTATACATTTTCAATAACGTAGTAGTATTTTTGTATTTTTAATGTTAAATATCTTATAGTGTAGTTCAACTTTTGTTTGTGATGTGTTCTTATATCGTTGTTTTTTGATGTTGCGTTGTACAAATATAAAAAAGGATAAAATTTTTACATCAAAAGAAAACGGGCGGGGGGAGGACGGGGAAAAATACAAAATACTAAATTTTCTAATAAAACAAAGTAAATTAAATTTAAAATTTAGAAAAGACAATTAAAAAAAAAATAAAAACCAAAAAAAACCTCATAAACTGGAACGCGTCGAAAAATTAAAAACACAAAATTATATTCACCTAAATAGGCTTCCTGTTGATGAGGATCTAAAGTTGCAGGTAATATTGTCGGCATGCCAGGAATGAATGTTTTATCTTTTTCGCTTCCACCCCATCTTGATTTCTTCTTTTTATTTTTTTCTAAAACGAATAAATTTTGGTTATTTAAATTAAAAACATTATTAACTTTGTAAAAGTATTTCGGACGTCATTATAAATATATTATGAGAAATTTAATAATTTATCACACCAAAGTGACACTCGAAATTGAACACTATAAGTTACAATTTTCCTGACAATGTTTTGTCCTGAGCTCAAGGTGTTTTTGAAAATTTGAAGGAATAACTGTTTAACGAGCCGCCTTTTTAGCATGTTCAAATGTATAACCGATCCCAATTACTTTTGAATATATCATTAAGTTTATCCTTACCCTTACCAATTTTATTTATATTAACAGTTCTAAATAAATGTCTGTTGGTTGTTTTAAAGCATCAAAATTAAATTTTTTCGTTTTAGACATTTCATAACATTTAAAAAATAATATGAGTTTAAAGATTGCATGTTTTGAGGAGTGTGTGGTGGTGTCTCAATCTGATATTAAATGTTATTTGGTATCTGCTAATTGATACTGTAAATGTTCTAGGCTTGGGTAAATTAATGTTCAAGCATTGCATGAACATTTTTCTTTCGTGATTGAATTAATTTACATTTAAAAACGCGAAAAAAAATTTATTAAAAAAGGTTAAATACTAAATAAAAATAAACTGAGGATTTACAAAAATTTCTCCACATCCTAACCCATGGAGGTCAGGATAAAATATTTTCACACAAATATTTACCAATAATAACCTTTCAAATGGACAATACGTCTCCTTCAATTTCGAGTTGATCTTGAATGTATTTGTTTACTAAAAACATTTGTTATATTAATGTTAATTTACATTAAATTGATGGTTTATGAATTGTCAATGTGTGTGCCACTCAATAGTTACTTAACATTTTTTAAAAAATAGTGTTAAGTATTAATCATTAATTTTTTTATGTAATTTTATATGATGTTATAAAAAAATTAAAAAATTAACAATATATTTACCATCGCCTGAATCATTTCCACCCGCTGAATCATTACTATTTGTACAATTAAATAATTCAGCAAAATTTTTTGTTGTAACACGATTACTAGCAGCTACCGCTTCTAATATTGCTTGCGTTATATCCATTTTATTATCAATGATTACTTTTTCTGGACTTTTAACAATTATATTTTCAAATATATTTTGAAATACTTGTTGATCATTGTCCGGTTCTTTATTATCACGCTTACGTTCTTTTGATTTACGATCCGTACGACTTCTGCTATGACTCCTACGTCTTTTACTACTCCGATCGCGTTCACGATCACGATCTCTGTCTCGACTTCGACTACGGCCACCACCACCACCACCACCACGATCATGATCTCGATTACGTTCCATATCTCGTCGTCCATCACGTTCCTTATCACGATAACGATCACGATCACCTCTATCCCGATCTCTGTCACGATTACGATCATTTCGATCACGATCACCACGATCATTACGGTTACGATCGTTTCTGTCGCGGTCACGATTACTTCGATCATTACGGTCACGATCCCTATCCCGATTTCGATCACGCTCACGGTCACGATCACGGTCTTTTACTTTATCACGACGATCTCGATCATAATCACGACTACGATCAAAATCACGATCACGATCATGGTCACGATTACGATGTCTATCATTTTTATCGTAATCACGGCTTTTATCACTGTAATTAGACAAATAAAAATATTTATGTAAATTAAATAATATTTTACATTAAAATTAAAATTTAAAATTAAAAATTATTTTGTAATAACAAATTTAGACTTTGGCTATATATAACAATTTGAATAGCTTCTCGTCTTCAGCGTTATTTCATGGCAGATTGTAGATTAAACATTACACTAAAACTAGCAGTACCAATAAGTCTATTGTTCCATTGTTATTGACGTATAATCATTTTTTCCCACCTGCGGCATTATTTGGATAATATATCACGTACCTCAATATTAATATAGTGCCTTCTCTTTTTTATTATGATGGTGGAATGAATTGATTGTGCAAACGAATTCTTTTCAGCGTAAATTTAATTTATCTTCAATGGAAAGACTCTATAATTCTTGTTTTATCAATTTCATTAAATGGCAAACAAATTTGAAACGAATATTCTAAAATAAGTTGCAACAAATAATAAAATAATCACCATACACAATCCGAAAATTCACAGAAATTGATATCATTAAGTTTCGTGAATTTATAGATAGATAAAAGTTCAGTACCAGAATAATTTCAATAAATTGTAGACACAACGTTTTATTAAATAACAACTGACCAGGAGAAAGGATAAATAAAATGTAATCCAAAAACCAAATTTTGAATCCAATTTTAAATAAATTAGTTAATCATTTTATATAATAAAATAACATAGAAATGTTTGCATAATATTTGGGAATACAAAAATATTGTTCAAATATTTATTAAAAAGAATAGATAGTACTAGATTATCGACATATTACTTGAAAATAGCTAATGTTATGGACATTATCACTACTTATAAAAAAGTTAATATTATTTAAAAAATCCAAGTATGAATTTCATCAAAGATAAAATAACTAATCATTTGTACCCGGCTGAAATGTAGAACTAAAATAATTAACGGTGCTAATATTGAGCAATAATCAGTACAAAAATTACCAATATTTTGTATATATGCAAATTCTATTTCTGCACAATGTAGCAGATTGCGGGTTTGTTCATATTCATATTTATCAAAAGATTATAAGGCTATTTGGTGACACACACATATCTTTACACTTTTAAATATAAAACTCTTCATACTTTTGCTTTGTTTGTAAATATTTACATCATTTGCCAATTAGCTTTTTTGATCTAAAGAATATAATTTGTAAAAGTTGAAAGGAAAAATAAATATTAAATATTATCTCAAAATAGTTATAAAGCAGTTATCCGTAATACTAAAAAAAAAAAAAAAAAACAGACTATAAATATTAAGTTTAAGAAAAATTTGACATACCCTCTTTTTCTATCACGATCTTTATCCTTATCACGAGATCTTGAGCGACGATCTCTATCTCGTGACTTCGATCGATGTTTACTACGATCAGATGATCGTCGTTTATCTTTGCCTTTCGACCGCACATCTTTATCTCTTGATTTAGATCGTTGTTCATCTTTCTCTTTTGTTAGTGATAATTCCATTGGTGTGGATATTGGTGTGGTTGTTTGTACCAATATTGGTGGTGGTGCTGCCGAAGAACAATATTCTCTATCCGGTGTAGTACTTTGATCTTGATGCAAATGCTCTCTTGACGCCATTCGATAATTCATATCATATTCATTTGATGTTAAATGATCATTATAATCTTGTGGTACATTATCGTTTTGATAACCACCATTATCATTATCATTATCAACATTACCATTGTCATTATCATCATCATCACCATCATCATCATCATCATCACCAACATCATCATCGTCGTCATCATCTCCTTGATGGTTTTCACGTCTTATATTATTTATATTTTCATGACCACTGTCATTCCCATCATTTTGATCTTCATTGTTTTCAGAATAATAGGTATTTTCTTGTGAATTAGAACGAGATCTATTTTCAAACATATTTGCATTATTTGCATGTATATCTTCATCGTATTGTAAAAAATAAGGTATTTTATTTGTTGTTGGAGGTGGTGGAGTCATTGCGGCTTGCTGACTCTGTGACGTTTCATCATTATCGGTATCACTATACGGCGACGGTGAATTTGATTGTTTATTTTCATAATTATAGTCATATTCTGTGTATTGTTCTTTATCACTTTCATAATCAATATCTTTTTCTTTATAATTTGAACCCATTTTATAAAAGATATTTTATTGATAATAACACAAAAAACAAAAATTTCTATGAAAATTTACGTTGTACACATAAAACACACGCCATTTACAATTTTACTTTATACTTTATAGAATAAAACATAATCATGACCATTATTACGGTGGTGAACCGAACACCGAACTGTTTGATGTTTGATGTGGTGAAATTGATTAATTTTTATGGTACACTTGACATTTCAAAATTCATGGAAGCGGAGTGTGTTCCAAAAAATAACTGAGTATTTATAATAAACACGTTTACCGATGAACGAAAAAGGATTTTAATTAAATTGCATATTCATAAATCGAATTTGATTTTGTCGTGCTTAATTAAGCGAATGTTATAGACGTTCACGGAACACATTCCATCATAAAAATTAAACGCATTTCTTTCCAATGAGTATGACATATGACGGCAAATGTCATGTTTTTACTTCAGTGAGAGGTGTACATGAGTATTTGTTTGCATTCTTTTTTTTATTTCACGTGTTACAGAAATTAAAACCTGAAATGTTGAATATATTTTATAAATAATAATTAATATTAATTAATATAGTTCAAGTAAATAATTGATATTTATAAATAATAATTTTAATAAGTGGCTATAAATTATTCGTTATAATTAAATCAAATAGAATTTTTTTAATAATAAACTACATAACCAAAAAATATTAATTTTAATTAATTCTACTTCATCCGCAATCTTCGTTAATTAATAAATTAATAAAATAATAAAAAGTAAAATAATGGGAAAAAGAAATTTAAAGAAAAATAAAATAAAAAAAAGAAATACTTCTGATCATATAAATGTGAAAAGAACAACATCAAAAAGCGAAAAAATTAATCCATTTGAATTACATGTGAATAAAGAAAAATTTACCGTATTAGGTAAACAATTAAAACATGATAAGGGTATGCCGGGTGTATCCAGATCAAAATCTATCAACAAGCGCAAACAAACGTTAGGACAAGAATATCTTCAAAAAAATAAAACTAATAAATTTATTGATAAACGTATTGGTAATAAGAATATGACTTCTGCAGAAATTTCAAATGCTCGTTATATAGCAGAACGTTATCAACAAATAGCTAAAAAAACGGATAAATTTAATTTAAATGAAGATGAAATTTTAACTCATCGAGGCCATACACTTAATGAAATTGAACAATTTCATAATTTGTCGGATGATCATAATGATGATTATGATGATGATGATATAGGTGAGAGTGATGAAGAACTTGGAAAATTAAATGCTCAATATATTGAACGAGCACATTTTGGTGGCGGAAGAAATTTGGATGGAGAAAATCGAAATAGATTTTCAAAAAATAACGAGAATCCAAAAGATTTACGTAAATTAGCTATTAGTGAACTGATAGTTGAACGAGACCGTAGAAAAATGGAAATGGATAAGGAAAAAGCTGAAGTTAGTGAATTAACTGAAAAATTAGATGCAAACTATAAGAGTTTTATTCCAATAATGAATAAATTGGAAAAAAATGTTAATGATAATGTTAAAAAATCAAAACCAGATGATTATGATCGGGCATTTCGTGAAATGATTTTTGAACGACGTGGTGAAGTTTCGGATAAATTACCAACGGCCGATGAAATTACTAAAAATCAAAAGAATAGACTTGAAAAAATAGAAAAAGAGCGTCACCAACGTATGATTGGTATCACCGACGCCGATTCTAAACCCAAACACCGGTCGGCCGATGATTTAGATGATAGCTATTATATTCTTCCAGAGAATACAAATAATGGTGAGTTTTTTTTTTGTTATTCAATACAATACTTTGTGGTTGTGAAGCCATAATGTTTTTCTAATTTCTATTGTGAAATGTTTAATAAAGTTTGTGGAAATCTATCCCCTCGGATTCTCGTTTAACTTTAGAGGTTCCAATCTTTTACACAAATTTTAATTTAAAAATATTAATTAGGTTCCGACGAAGTAATGCCAAATTTTTTTTTTTCCTCTTTTTAGATAAAACAGTAGGAGTTAATGGTGACGATGCAAATAAGTCATTAGAAGATGACAGTGATGATGAACAAAATGAAAACGAAAATAGTGCTAGTTCTAGTGGTGATAGTGAAAGTAATGATGAACAAAATGAAGATGAAAATAGTGCCAGTGGTGGTAGTGAAGATGAACAAAATGATGACGAAAATAGTACCAGTGCTAGTGGTGATAATGAAAGTGATGATGAACAAAATAGTGAAAGTGATGATGATCAAAATGAAGATGAGAATCAACACATTGATGATATAGATACAGATGATACAGATACAGATGAATCAGATTCAAATATTAATAATAATAATATTACTAGTAAACCCAGTAATATAAGTAGTAAAAGTAATAGTATCAATAATACAACTAATGGTTCAATTACCAATAATAGAAATCTTAAACGTAAAATCAGCAATAATAAGGATGATGATATTAGTTATAATAATTGTGACAGTAAATATTTAGAAATACCACAATCATTTGAACAATTAACAGAACTATTAAAATCACCTTCAATTGAAAAAAAACAAATGATATTAAAGGAATTATTTCAAATTAATGATCCACAAATAATGCCCGAAAATCAACCAAAAATGATAGTATTATTTAATTATTTATTACAATATATGGATCATGAATTTAAAATAATATCTGCCGATAATGTACAATATAAATTTGAATTATATTCAATGGTAATACAATATTTATGTAAATTATGTGTTCTAAATCCAACCGAAACGGCAAAATATTTTAAGGATAAAATTTTAGAAAAACATGATGAATATAAAAAACAATTGACAATATATCCAAATACGGACGTGTTAATATTTTTCCATGCTGTAATACAATTATATTCAATTTCCGATTTTCGTCATCAAATTGTAACGCCATGCATTGTATTTATGAGTCAAATATTATCAAATTGTTTTATTCATTCTGAACGTTCCAATATCGGACGTGGTTTATATATTGTAACAATTTTGATAGAATGTACAAAATTGTCAAAACGTTTTTTACCAGCTAGTATAAATTTTCTACGTGGCTGTTTATATTTATGTGTTCGAAAGAATTTTATTGAAAAATTTGATAAAATACCGCCACCATTTCATAAAAACATTAATAAAAATTTATTATTATTAACCCACGATCATAGTCAACATGATGATAATACATTTGATTATTTGTTCTCATCAAATTTATTAATAAATAATAATAATGATGATAATAATAATAACAGTAACAATATTAATGATGATGATTTTAAAATTCGTGCATTATATTTGATATTAAATTTAATCGATGATTTATTTCATATAATCCATGACAGTATAACTTATTTTAAATATATTGCATTGCCATTTATAAATTTATTGAATAACATTGAAATTAATAATTATCCGAAAAAAATACGTGAAAAACATAAAGGATCAATTGAAAGTTTAACAATATTATGTGATGCAACGGTGGCAACACCGATTGATCGAAAAAATGCAAATAAAAAATTAACTCATCGATTACAAAAAACTAATGAATTAAATTTAGAAGTATCACTACAACTAGAACCAATTGAACAACCAAAGCATACACCACCAAAACAATTACGAATGATGGAACCCAAGTTTGATATAATTTATGATGATAAAAGAAAACGAACATCAAATAATTCAATTATTAATAGTAATAAAGCAATGCGTCAAGGTATGATTAAAAAAATTAAAAGTCAAACAAAAAGTGCTGTACGTGAACTACGACGTGACAATGAATTTATTGCCAAAATTAAATTTAAAAATCGTATGCAAGGGTAAGTTTTGTTATTTATTATTATAAAGATAATTTTATAACTTATGATGACAATCAAATGCTACTCTGTCTCTGTATCGTTTATCTCATATTTGCATAAAATAATCTTATTCTATCGCATAGTCATCTGTGATTCGCATCCGTTTGGCTAGAAAAGAAAGAATTTTTAATTTAATGTGGGTGAGCGGAAAATAAGCAAGCGTACAGTTTTATAAAAATCGGACATAGAATGAATTTTATGTGACGTGATAAATCTGATCTCATTATCTCTCAATGGATAGGAGCACAAAATTCATTGGTAAGACTATCAAATCTAAAAAGAATCAAAAAAATAATTCTAACATAAGGATTAAAGTGAAACAATTTTCCAGTCAAAAAATTGGGTTATTGTGATTGCCAATAAAAAAGAAACGATAGTAAAGCGGCGCGGCGGCGCAAATAAGAATAACTTTTCTGGGAAAATGAAATCTTTACATCGGCAGAACTTACAAATGCTTGCCGGAGTTCGGCTCAACACGCTCAAATTCCTATCTACGCAATCTTTCAGTAACAAAGAACTGTGCATTTAATTGTTAAGTAAAATGTGCGCTGTCAATTGATCTTACATATAGGATAACATTTTCAATTAATCTTAAAGTGTTGATTTATTATAGTTTT
Organism: Bibio marci; assembly: GCA_910594885.2. Classification (NCBI taxonomy): domain Eukaryota; kingdom Metazoa; phylum Arthropoda; class Insecta; order Diptera; family Bibionidae; genus Bibio; species Bibio marci. The sequence continues at coordinate 72,576,549 of OU343114.1, read as the reverse complement.
CTTATTGTATCTAATTGTTTCCTAATTTTTATTTATTTATTTCTTTTTACAGTGATGCTGAACGTAAAGAAAAAGTTAAACAAATAATGAATGAAGCATCTGTTCAACAAAGTGAATTGAATGCATTAGAACGCAAAAAGAAACATATTAAATAATCAAAATTAATTTATGTTAAATATTTTGTTTCATCTACAATTTTTTAATTTACTTTGACAAAAATAAAGTAACGTATAATTTCAAGTAATAGTTGGTTTTTTTTATTAAATTTGTTTTAAGTATTATAATATTAATACTCATGTTTGTATGTGTGTGTTTGTAATAATTATAATGAAACACAATCTGTTTGTCCATAATAAATTAATGTGTAAAATAATAAAATTACCCAAAAACAATTACAATGTCAATGAGAGTATTTTTTAATAAGCAAAATTGATCAATAATGTTCATGTGTACAAGTCGCGTGGTCATGTAGTCTACAATCAATATTTAGTCAGTTGTAAGTCACATTTAAGAGTTAATTCAGTTGGTTGCTACAAACATTTGATAATGAAATGTTAACCAAATATAAACTAGTTCGTCTAAAGCGGGTGCTACACGACTGGCACACTTGCCAAATATTTGTCATTGCTGAAGAAGATTTGTCAATTCGTGTGTAAAAAATAAAAAGTTTTGTTCATTATTTTCCGATATCAATGGAAACTTGTTAAGTTACTTGGCAAGTAAATACTAGGCAAATGCACCAGTCGTGTGGCGCCAGTCCACTTTTAAAAAAAATCTTATAATACCAACGATAATTTCTTTTTGAAATCATAAAAAAAAAACAATTACAAAAACTATGAAATATATATAATAATAATTAGTTCTAATTCTATTGCCCGAATCATTACAAGGAGGAGTGATTATAAGGTAGAGGGTTAAAGGTCTATTAATAATATATAAAACAATATTATATTTTTTATTTTGAATTGTTAACTATTGTTTATATTAAAATTCATAAAATACAATCTCTATTTAAATACAAAACATTCTCATTCACCCGTAAAGATTATATATTTATTATATTTTATACACGTATTTTTGTACAAAATAGAATTTATCGTTTTAAATTTCGAAAATAGTTTACATTATATGAATTATGATAGAAAATATAAGGAAAATGAAGAGAAATAAAGAAAAATAGATAGAAAAAATGGTACAAAAATTATAAATTAATTTTTCTTTTTATGATTAAAATGTAATTGATGTTCATCCGAATCGGGTTCAACTAATTCAACAGCGCATTTACGTGGAAACCAACCACGGCATCGTTTTGTAATTGTTGACGATGATTCGTAACCATTTTTTATTTTACTAATTTTATCACCAAATAACCAATGTCTATAATAATATAACGTACAATGAATATTCGTTATTCACTCACCATCATCATCAGGTGCAATTTTGATTAAAGTGGTTCTCATTTATTTACGATCCCATACCATACGCTTCCATACGAAACGAAAATTACATCTATGTGTTATTTAATATGAACTATAAAATATAGTTTATTAGAATCAAAAATTTTGTTAAAAACCAAAACAACACAATTAATAAATATTTCTCCATCCATCGTAAGCAATCGTAAGTACGAACGTATCGTATAGGATTGTAAATAAATAAAAGCCACTTAAGAGATATAGAAATTATTATATTAACAAAAAACAAAAAAACCAAAAACCAAATCAAAAATATATTTTACATACTTTTTCCATCTTGTTACTTTCACAATATCGCCTGGTTCTAATCTGATACGTGGTTCATCTGAACACGGTGGATTAATACAAACAATTAAACCTTGCGACCATAATGGTATCCAACTACCACTCACTTTCTTTTTTATGGTATATGTTCTAGTTCTGGCACGTTTTTCAGCCTTTTGTTCGATTTGTTCTCTCTGAAAAATACAATTTATTAATTTTTTATTTATTATTATTTATATTACGATTAATCAGTAACCTATTAACTTAGAGATATTGGCGATGCCGTAGAATATATTATGTAGGTACTATAAAAAATTTGACTCTTTACTCAGTAACTTATTAATGTTAAAAATATTGTGCTGTACGGTAGATGTACGTTTTTTTTTTTTATATATATATATACCACTTTAGGTGGTATTAGAAATAGAAAGCCTTTTGTTGGTGAGTGGTAAATAATAATTTTGAGCACTGTGTGTGGAACAAATATAAATGTGTGTGAGTAATAGTTGTAGTTTTTAATATTGGATGAGTATAGGAACAGGACTGTCAGTTAATACCACAGAGCAATCGTGCATAATTTTTGATTAGAAACATTTATAAGGACATATATTATCATCAACTTATGACATATACCTCCAAACATTCAATACTATTAAATTGGTAAATTAGTCAGTGCATGCTGAGATTATATAACATAGAATCACCAGGCATGGTCTTTATAATTTCGAAATATAGATATTTCATTAATTCCATTAATTTTATAAGAGTGATGTCCATGATGTTAAGACAATGATATATTTGGTAGCATATTAAATTCACTTACATTTTGTTGGAACACGCAGTTGAAGTGTGTCAAATTTGTTAGTAATAGCAAAGTTTGTCCTATTTTTATTCACAGTAACATTTATTCGGATAGCTGAAATATATATTAAATTACCTGCGCGTCGATTACGCTTTACGAAAATATCCATTAATGATCTATATTTTTTACTTATTGTGATCTATTGGGGTATTTAGGTCACCTGTTTCAGAAATTTTTGTAGAAATATCGTGTCACCAACATCAAATCGTTATTTGAACACAAGTTTGTAAATAATTTCTCATTTTAATTCAAATTTTAACTCGTTCGCTTTTGCTAATAAAATCAGAATGTACGCTTTAATAAATTATTCTATTCTATTCTATGGGTTGGCAACTAAGTGCTTGTACACTGAAGTGATAGATAAATTTAAATGAATTGTAAACAAACAATTGTTTTTGGCAAAAAAAAAAATGTGGTAACCCTCCCGAAACATTACACCACCCAAATAACGTTGCAGATATAATTCTTTCCAGTTCATTCTACTTTCGTATTTCTATTTTAATTTGATTGAGTAATCAATCAGAGTTCCCAGTTACATAGTTTACGGATAGGGTGGTGAGAATACCACCTATGCAAACATAGTAGTTTTCATAGGGTTAGATACAGAATGTTAAACAATTTATTAGTTCACAGCTGAACGAGTACATTCAATAATTTTTATAGAGGAATAATTAAATTAGACCATAATTCTGTATGTGTATAGACAAAAAGTGATTGATAATATCTGAATGTAGCGTTCAACAACATCATGATTTTCATAGACAATTTGTATTTCACAAATGGTTACTAGACTAAAAAATTTCATAATACTTACTGTTAATGTATATTGATCACAATTATCAACAATTTCCCAAACAAGCCCATCACCAATTGGTGCACAATGCCAACTTAAAACTTGTTTTATATTACGTAAAATACCTAAATCATATGGATATATAAATTCATCTAAATCCTGATGATCTTCACGTCGGTATTTTGCTTTTTCTAATATCCAATCTTCGATACCAGTTCGATTACGTACAATTGCTCGAATCTAATTATATTGTAAACAAACAATAATTATAAATAAAATCAATGTTTATTAATAATACAATATATATTAATACTAACTTGATAATATAATAACATTCCAACAGCCATAACAACACCGATAGCTAATCCTAAACTTATTACACATAAAATAAGGCTAACGATTCCAAATTGTACAGTTGCTAAATGTGATTGACCATAAAAAAGATACCTACGATAGAGTATAATACAAAAATATAAAATTTAATATGGTATAATTATTGAAATTGCATTTAATATAATGTTGTTTTAATAATGGCGTGAACATGTTTCGACTGTACATTTATTTTAACTTCCGATGACATTTATTAATCATGTGTTAGAAATTATTTCTAATTTTATTATCATTATATTTTATAAATACATAAAATATACGTTTAATTAAATTATTAATTATTCCTTTTCGCCTTTTTTTTTTATTTGTTCGTTTCTAAAAATTGTTTAATTTACATGCTTTTGTGTAGCACATACACATGAAACACAAATGGAATAGTATTTTTTAATTATACTTATAAACTCTGTCTACAAAATAACCGAAAGGGATTAAGAAAAATGTAAACAATTAAATTATATTATAAAAATTATTTTATTTATTCGAAATATTCTCACTCAACTGATTGTACACAACGCTTTGCATGTTCAACAATGTGCGTCGTGCATCATTTTTTTACGTCAATTATTGGAACGTCGTTGAGTATGGCGGTCGTTGATTGTCCTGAGACTTCAATTGATAAAAACCGTCGATTACTATTGACCGACGCACAGAAACAACTACTAGTATGAATGGGGCTTTGTATTTTGGCCTACACTGAAGGAAATATTAAATAAATCAGTCATTAGTCAATAGATGACCTTACCAGATAGATCATTATATTAGAAAGTAGTTTTGGTTATCTTTCGGACAAAGGGTGTAAAAATTCACAGTTTAATTTATCAGAAAATTTATGTATAAAAAAAACGGGTAGAAGGCTCTTAGGTGGTAGGAGACTTTGCATAAAAATAACAACGCACAAACTATTAAAAATAAAAATTATTATGGTGATGGTGATGTGATGTTATAGTGGATGGTTGTTTTATTTTAGTGGTGGCCAGAAGTTTTTCATACTATATAGTAAAACTTATACTATTATTTTATACCATTTTATGAATTTATGAATTGAGGAATATATTAAAATTTATTTTAGAACAAAATATAAAAAATGAAAGTGAAAATTATTATATCGTGCAGAATCATTTCCGGTTTATTTATACTATCTATAAAAACATATACATACAACATACCATTTTTATGTATATATTAAGAAATATAAATGAACAATTTGCACTATAACCTTTAATTAAATATGTTGTGGAAAAAAAAATCTCATTAGGTAAATGGAATTTTATTGTATGTATGAAAATGTAATTTAAGAAGTTGAAATTTGTACAAAAACTAAATTATTATGGTAGATAATATCGATAGATTCTAACATTGGAGTGTCATGACTTGCTGTTTATGATGCGGACAACTCAATAATTGGTTTCTATAATTTTGGGTAACTGGATACCTTAGAGTGAAAATAAAACAAGTGGCAGATAGTCAGGCAGTTTAAGTGATATATCATTGAGCCTGATTGACGGCATAGTACGTCACCACGATAAAAGAACCAGTAATGTAAATGTTTGTGAGAGGAAAATTCGATCACATGAACTTGTCATAAGAAAATCTATATAACCATATTAACTATGGACAGTTAAATGTGTTAGATAGATTGAGGCACCACATCTGCAAAGGATATGTTAGAGTACGATGCTGCAGAGATTTCTGATGAAAGATGAGCTTGGTGGGAGGGTATGGACAGTATTTTTCAACCATTTCATTGTATTCAACTGTGTTTATATTATACTTTTATAGTTTACATTAAACTAATATAACTTAATGAAATAGCAATTGTTTTAAAGCATATATATTTCTGTTACAACTCCAGGATTCGTCAATCATCATTCGCCTATAGGCTGATGTTACTTAGGCAATTTTCAGATCGTGTGGCCCATGACCATTACTAAAATACAACCTTAATTATATGAAAATGTCATAGTAAACTTAATATAAAAAATTCAAACAATTCACAGCGTACAATAAAGTAGTTGATGATATCTATTTCACATTAATTTGTAATTATACCATTAATTAAACGTTATTATATTGTCATTATACTATACCATCAAGTTTTGGTGAATAAAATTACAACTTTCATATGACAAGTAAACGTATAATTAGTAATTGGTGTACAGTACTAACCTAATATAAAACAGATAATGCATAAAATAAATTAACCGTGTCAAAGTTTATATTTTTATGAATGCTGCAGATATTATTGTATAAACCGAAGGACAAAATTTAAATGTGCTACTGGTCCGTTGAATCCATACGAACCATTTTTTCGGTTCTCATAAATTTGCAATCAATTAACGAAGATTTGTTGGATTATTCCGTAATTGTCTTCTTACATATATATAGTCACTTCACACACGATCAGAAAATGCTCGCAAACCAAAATTAATATTGTTTAAATTGTTTTTCCTCTGTCAATACTTCTGAATTCGGACGTAAAAATGCCTCTGTATATATAAAACCAATGACAAAAAGAAAGTGACAATAATAACCAAACCATTTTAAAATTGATGCTGTCGGTGAAAAAATATTATAGTTGAATCTATAATAAGCACAAGAGGAATAATACTGTGCTTTTATTATTTATTATTTTGTATGTATTCTTAGCAGCAAATCAAATATCTATTTTGAAATTTGTAAAAATGCAACAACAAAAAAAACACTTAAAATGTTCGTTTATTCAAAACACAATTTTTTTAGTGGCATCGACGGTTAACTATATTTCCCGTTGAGGGAAAATAAATACGTGTGAAAAATTACCGAGATGACCTTTCAACTATTGTAAAATTAAATTGTGTATCACTCGTATATTGCTAGTGTATCACCTAAATTAGAAGATTAAACGAATTAAATTACTCATCCAATTCTGTTTACATTAGCGAACGTTGTGTGATACGCAGAAGTGATTCGATAATGACACCGGTTTAGTTATTCATAGTCGTAGTATTATTTAAAGTGAGGTGTCAACATTTTCCATAGGGATCTATTTATTTTACAATTGACTTATCCAAATTAAAATATTTTTATAGAAATAATCTCTATTACTCTTATAACACACACACTTACGAATTGAAATTTTTTAAATATATATTACATACCATGATCGATTAATACCACGATAAAACGATGCACCTAAAATGATTGTTGCTTGTACACTACCGATTACGGAAAATGCAAGAAATGCTGTAAAATATGCATGATTACCCCATCCAACACATGTATTTATCCATGGACAATGATGATCCATTTTCATTACACATTTTCCACCTAATTTTTGTATATTTATTATATTGTTATTTATTTATTACCTTTTCTATTAAATTAATTAAGATAAAATAAAATATTTCCCACTATTCATTCATTCGTCATTTTTATAAAATAAGAAACATACATTTTCGGCAATGATGTGTTCTCGGTGCTTTATATCCTTCACATATTGTACAAAATTGTAACAATTTTTCGCCGTCTTTATCCTGTTTTTATATACCAAAATCAAAAGAAAGATAATTAATTAAGTGGGAAATATATAATAAATAATTAGAAATGAAAAAAAAAAAAAAAATGGGTTAACACACACAACACTTGAACTAAAACACTTTGTACAATAATTTCCATATAATTACAGGTGTTTCCTTTATTCATCAGTCTCTCGCCATACCATTACATTATTTATATAATTATATTTTCAATACAATATTTAAAATAACTACACCCTCCTGTTGTTTGTTTCTTTTTTCTTCTTATTTATAAATATTATTATACAAATTTTTTTCGATTAGATTTTATTTTTACCGATAACGTTCCTTTTCGTTGAATAGAAAACTAATGAGCTTACAAGTTTATTAAATATTTTAATTGTATTGTTGCCTGTCTTAATGTAATTTAAGGAAATAATAAATCACATCCATATGTATGCATGATGTCTGGACAAAAGCAGTTGAATGAATCATGAATGCATGTTTTTATTTTTTATTTTTTTTTGTAAAAGCTATTCACAAAATTATTACGTCTACACTGGAAAGAGAACTTTTAATTTTTGTTAAATATATTTACAATCGTTTGTTGAAATCAATTTAAATCATATAATGCGTGAATAAGGTGTCATGCATGTAAGGCATTAGTACTGAGCCAAGCAAACCGGTTCATTAAATGGATAAAGCTGGGCATTTCTTTGTGGATGAATGTTTTCATGTCTAAATGGCTACTATGTGTCGGGCTGTCGTAAGACAATTTTATTATCCAGATAATAAAGGGCTGCGTCTGTGCTACTGGAAATGTCCCGAAATAAATTAAGATTGGTAGATGTGTGTATGCTTCATTGCACGCTAAACTATTATCTTCAAAAATTGCATTTGGTTACACATTTTATGTGTAATAAATGTTTACTGTACGAGTCATTTTCCTAAGTGAATGCCCGACCTATTCGAGGTACAGACATATACTGTGTTTGGGCATTACATTATTATAAATCCTTCCCACTTCCCACTGGGATTGAATGGAATTTATATTTATGGACAATTTTCATATTTACTCATGCTACACTTTATATGAAAGAGAGTTAAAGAGGTAATTGAAATAGGTATGAAAATAAGTTAATAAAACTTGCATATAATATTCACATACCTAATTATATATTCAAATATACCCGAAGAGCCTTTGAGTTCTGCTCTGCAATCTGATTAGCAGATCAATTTTTGTCGAATTTATTTAGGAACTATATACCTATAGCAATATATGGCATTATAAAATCACACACACACACATTCGAATTACTATAAGTTTAAATTTTGAAGTAACTTTTATAATCTCGATCCAATACAACGTTTAGTCACAATTGATGAAGTATAAATTCCCAATAATAAATAATCTTTAGAAGAAAAAAAAAAAAGAAGTTATTTTATATTCTTGACATCCCATGATGTCACTGATTACACTGGGTTGGAAACTATTTCATTGCACATTCACATATAGATAACAGGATAAAATATATCACAAGTTCACAAAAAGTTATGTTCTGCTTTTGGTGACACAATTGCTTTGCTAAATTTTGTTCTGGTCATTATTCAATAAAAGTTGAACAACGTTCAGATAGTTCCGTTCAAGTTGATAATACAACCAAATCAAAGCAATAATTGATGTGGATTGTCATAGTACAACACGTAAGATTGTAGATTGTAGCTAGACGTATCACAATCATGTATTGTATAGAAGTTAAAAGAAATGAACTACAAAAATATAACTTGACATATCGGTTAATTCTAAACTTAAAGAAATTCACTTATCACAATACATTGCCATCATATCGATATGTTAATGGAAATACAACGAAAACGATCCATATTTGAAACGATAAAAAAATGATTGTTTACAATAATGTAAATCGAAAAAAATATCGTGAAATAAACAAGATGAACAAGCGTGCAAACAACATCCAAAGCTGATATTCATCACAAAGGCATTGTCTATTTTAAACTTTTATTAGAACCAAACGATCAATTAAGAGGTATACAATTAACACCTAACCCAACTGAATGCAATGCAATATCAAGAAAATCGACTAGCATTGACGAATCGAAAAGGTGTTAGGGTTTCACCGTGACCACGCAAGAACATACACATCTTTTCATTTTAAAATTGTCCAATTTATTAGTTGCCAACGCCGAATATAATTTTAACAAAATTTTAACATACCTTAGGTTTCCATTTTAGTGGTAAAAATTTTGGACCAATCAATGTAGCCATCATATAATTAAATGAAGCTATTGCTGATAGTATTAAAAATATAGATTGATGTAACATTCCAGCAAAGGATCCATTAGGTGGCCACCACATTGAATTCATATAAAGTGTTGTTAGTGTAATACATTTTATTATGCCTATGTGTAAAATGTAGAATGAAATAAAAAATGTACATAATTAATATTTAAATATCTAAGACCTAAAAGTTTATGGTTTAATTTTAGAAATTTATGTTTCATAAATTATGGTATAATAATAATAATAATAATAATAATAATAATAAGAATCCATATATGGTTGAAGGAGAGAGGGGATAGTTTTGATGTTATGGATATGTAAATATTTGATGCACATTAAAATAATATAATTTATGTTTTATTATTAGTAAAATTTGTTTTTTTTTTACATAGGTGTATGATCATTTTATTTACCGATCATAAAAGGTGTTTCATACACATTTGTATTACATAATTTTATAAACAATACATACTCGTATATATTAACATACTGATTGCAATGTGTCTATGATGGTATATTATGCAAATATGCAAGTAAGTCAACCGCACCATTGTAAAGCAACAGCCATTAAAGTTATACATACCTTTACGGTTACCTATATACGTATATTAAACACTGATTATAGATAATGATAATTTAATTTAATCCGATTTTAATAGTATTTTCAACACGCAATCCATTCTACTATAATTTTAATAAACGTTGAATGAAATAACTATTTTATTATAACTTGCTATTATTATTATACTATACTATAATACACATGTATACAGACCACTCCCGATGTAACATCCTTTCCAGCGGAATCGGGAATTAACGTCAATTATGTCAAGACTGTTTTCACCTATATTTTTGCATTTCCAATATATCGACAACATTTTTAAGATTTCTATATTTGTCCTATTAGTTTTGCCTATTTTAGTATACATTAGTTTTATTATTATAGGGCCGATGTTACAACCATCCCCGTATCGCTATCGCATGAATAAGCTTTGTATTTTAAACTTCATTCACACCATTAACGAGAAAATATCCCACGGGTATTTTCTAATGGTCGTTTATCGCATTTAATAGAAATACAAAATCTAATAGTTGATAATTTTAATCTATCCCGATTATTATTCGAACAGAGTGTGTATATATGAATTTTGTTTAATATTATTATTCTTCGGTTATTTGTATTTTATTTACTTATGCAAATTTCTTTATTTTCACTCCGACTATATGTTATATGTATTATGGCCAAGTGTACAATATACATGAATTATGTAAATGTAATATAACATATAAATGTCCTTGAATATATTTATTCCAAATAACTAACAGTCCGATGTCCGGTTTATCATCACAATTTATTAGTCTAAATTACCAGAATTTCTAAATTATAATATACACAACGCAAGTTATATAACAATTCACCAATTGCAGCGTGGTTTGCACAACTATCGAAATACACATATTTTCTTAATTCCATTATTTTTATTAGATTATAATCAGTCCGCATAATGCGTGTGTGTGTGTGTGTGTGCAGATATTATACCAACACAAATTTATAAAACTCTAATTATTTCGAAAATCAGATGCGCAAAGGTAATACTCATATATATAATGGACGGTGACAATATGCACAACAATGGCATCTACCAAACATTTACATTACAGCTAAGTTGGTAAAATTACTCCACATGGACGTATATAACAATTCACCAATTGTACTGCAATTAACGAAAGATAGATATTTCGTTAATTCCATAATTTTTATATCCATAATCATGTGTGTGTGTGTGTGTGTGCAGACATTGTTAATCTTTGAGTACCGTCTAACACCATATTTTCAAAGATAACCGTTTTTTCTTTTTATTCCATAAACGAACAAATGATCATCCAGCTGAAAAATGACGGTACTGCAATAAATATAAATACATCTTTGAACATGAACAATATTATTTAATAGATTAAATCGTTTTTTAATGCTTATTAATATGAGAAATGCGTTAATTGCGTAGATCATGAAAATGAGATAGCTGCAAATTGTTGAACGGGCGATAGTTTTTGGAATGCAGACGCCAAATTTAACAAATCGGTGATCACATATAGGAATAACTTTCGTACAAAGATTAAAGGTGTGCCAATAGGTTCGAAACTTTTCATCCATATACATATAAATGTAAAAATCACGTACAGAACCTTTTACAAAAATGTAATATAATTTTTAAACTGTTTGTGTAGATAAAATTGAATTTCTATTGTAGTAATGTACCATAAAAAAAATGTATATTTTATTCAACACAAAATGGAGCTTGCTTAGTTAATTCAACATATAGCAATTCTAGGAATGAATAATAAAATTGATTCACCGTACAGACGGAATTAGATATTTAGGTACGTTTATCATTCGCATACAACAAGAAATTGTATATAATAGTAAGTATTAAATACCAGAGGAATATATCATAATACGATAGTGGTCAGAATGATATTTGAAATAGAAAACTTTTTGATGTGACTTTTTTTTTTTTATGAATAAATAAAAAAGAAAAAACCATAATCTTTGCATTACAAGTAATGTTTCGCTGCAGAAAAGAGCTTCTATGTTGATAAATAAGGAACAAATCGGTTCAATTATTAGCGTATGCAGGTGATATAGATTTCATGGATGGAAATATGGTGACGGTTCTAGGTCTCAAAGTAAATGCAGACATAACAAAATATATGGTGGCAACGAATGCATCAGTAAATCATTCGATATCAGTCTGTTCAGAGAAGATGAGATGGAATACCTAAATAATTGGGTAGATGCATTAAACTGTTATATAAGATCCTTAAAATTCGGGATTGGACGTTGGCTGCAAATAGGTCCGGTTGGAGAAGACAACAATCGTGTCTGAGTTTTAATGTCATGCAGTACGTGAGTAATGGTCATGGCGGCGCACGTTATTCAATCCGGAAGTTGTGTGTTCAAATTTGCACTTACATGAAAATGAAACTAAAAAACATATAATGTTGTAGGATTTTGGATTCGCTATTTCAGAAAAATATTTAAATATTAAAAAAATGTCCAAAAAAGAAATCGAACGATTTTGGTAAATTTCATTACGGAAAACTTTTCATACTGCTCTCGTAAAAATTTTAAAAAATCTCATATTTCTTGATCACATAAAAATCTAAAAAAAAAATATCATTTATAAATAGTTTTTTTTTTTGTTATATTAGAATAGAATGCAGGCGACACGATAGTTATAAATCCATTAAAAAAAAAATTTTTGATTTCAGGTAAAATAAATATTTGTATGGTACAGATTCAGTTTTTGGGTAGAATATAAGCACATTGATGTTTTAGACATTCTGGAAACAACTTTAAATTTTGATTTTGTAAAATTAAAAGAATAAAATCATTCGAACGAACGTGTTTAATTTTTTATTATAAAATATATATTAATAAAAATTATAATTATTCGATAAAATGGAAGTTAATGATACAAATGTGGAAACAAATTTAAAATTACATAGTGCAATACATTCAGGAAGTGACGAAAATTGTTTAGCATTATTAGAAGATGATGAAATTAACGTTGATGCTGAAGATAATAACGGATGTACTGCATTACATTGGGCATGTAAATATAAACGCGTTGAAGTGATTCGTAAATTATTAAAATGTGGTGCTAATGTTAACAAATCAGATAATAGTTTTGAAAAGACACCGCTTCATTATGCAATTGCTGGAAATTCAACTGAAGGTGTTTTATATTTAATTTTAAATGGTGCCGATATTAATGCAGCCGATAAAATTGGACAAAGTCCATTATTTTATGCTTGCCAGTATCGTCGAGAAAAAATGATTCTTTTACTATTACATTACGGTGCCAACATTGAACAAAAAAATAACAAAGGTGAAACAATTTTACGACAATTGTGCAATGCACGTGTCGGTAATTTTATTGAAATCATCAAATTATTAATTGTTATGCATGCCGATGTGAATGGTGTTAGTGATAATGGTAAAACAGCATTCCAATGTGCTATCGAAAATGGTTGGAATGCAATCGCTAAGTTATTATCATCAATCAAAAGCAATCCTAACGATAATGTGAATAAGTTTTATAAAATTATTTCAAAATTCAAATTCGATTTTAGTGAAACATTTGAATGGCATGAAACATTTTTACATTTAATGTGTACAAATCATAAATGTTGGAAAAAACGTAAAGTAATTCGGAATGAAATTGTAAACATTATCAAAGAATTGTGTACCAAACTTAATAAAAATATTAAATATTTTCAAGTACCGATATTTGAGAAAAAAAATTACACCTTATCTGATTTTAATGAAATTGGACGGTATTTTGAAAATAACTGCATTGTACAAAATAAGTGGATTAATGAAAAAAATTATCATCTAAATTTTGAATGCTTTTATACACATCGAATTATCGAGATATTAGTAAAAAGTGGTGTAGATATTAATGCAAAAAATGATTTTGGTGAAAATGCTTTACATTTACTTTGTACAAAAACTATTTCAACTGAAGAGTTTTTAAAATGTGTAAAATGTTTAAGTGAAAATGGTATCGATGTGAATGCAATGGACAATCTCCATATGACACCATTACATCATGCTATTTTAATAAATAAAAATAGTGAATATATTGAAATATTGTTTTCAAATAATTTAATGCATACATCAAAAACATCAAAAACAAATTGTTACAAAACTATTGAAAATCTGATTTGCAATAGCATATGTTCGGCTCAAACAAAAACCATGCTCAAATCACATGCACATTTGAAAACATGTTCACATCAAGAAAATTGGAAAAATTTAAAGAAAGAATTAATTAAATATTTTGTTAATGCAGCCGTGAATAGTTGCAATAGTAAAAATATGTTAAGAATATGTCTAAAAATGGCAATTCATAATAGTTTCGATGAAATGGTTCAACATTTTTTGAATAATTCTTATATATCAAAAGATGAAATATTTTTTGAACTTTGTTCAGCAAAAATTACCTTCAGAGATTGGTCACCTTCCCATATACTTTTCGGTGGTGACAAATGTTTTGATTGCATTCAAATTAAACAATCGAATTTTTCAGTTCAAATGAGTCAGGAAAATGAATTGTATAATATTGCTGAATCATTGGTAGATTTTGGAGTTGAATGTAATGACAAAATAATAAAACTATTACAACCTAAACACACAGATCCTGGTATATGCGACCACTGTTCTTTAACTTATATGAAGAAAATGGAAATGCTTGAGAACTTATTTAAAGACTCCGATTTAAATATAGATTATACTGACGAGTTTTATAAAAATTATTTTCATACATGTGATTACTTCCGTTGCTAACCAAGATTTCCTGTAATTACGTATTTGAAATGCTTGCACTATATTTAGTAAGAAATTATAATGATTATAAAAAACGGATTAATAATATTTGCTCGATATCCACATACGGGAATACAAAATATTTTAAGGAATTACTTGAATTAAATAATAAGAAATTACAAAATATGGAAATATCAATATTACAATTTTTATGTGCTAATGTAAAACAATCAGTAATTATTTGTAAAAATAAATCTATGGCGAGAAAATTAATATATATGCGAAGAGATGTTCCATTAATGTATCAACAGTTACGTAATAAATGGGATTCGTATTTTTCTAGGAAAACACAAATTAAAATGGCAGTTAACAAATTAATTAAAATATCTCCACTACACTTATTATTACCATTACTGGAACAAATATGTAACATGTTAATGGATAAGGATTTAAAAATATTGAATAAAATCAGAATAAGTAAAAAATTAAAAAAACTTAATTTATAATTTTATCTGGATTTAAGAAAATTTTTAATAATTTAATTTTATATAACATTTAACTATTTTTTTGATAAATTAATTTATGGTTTTAATTATGTAATTTGAATACAATACAAGTGTTGTGAAAATAATAATCATAAATAATTGTTTTATTTGAATTTGAAATGTTCGCGATATTGTAAAAACAAAATATTAATATAAATGCAGGGTGGCACAGATTGTGACAGTAATTCGCCGCCAATCTTGGCTTCTCTGGATTCCTTTGACTCGAAAATGTAATGAGGGTGACACTTGGACACTTTGACTGCATTATGAACTAACACGTAAATAACCGAATTTTCTCTAAATCCATATCTCAATAAATAAATTTCAGTATACGAGGGCAACCGCGAATGTAAACTCCCTAGCACCCTCTATGTTTCATTTGTCTATATATGTATATTTTTGTTCATTATAGAACCATCCTTAAAAGACTTCTGTCCAAATTTCAAAAAGTGCGCGATTACAGAAAAACAATTTTTGTGTTCGAGAATTTCGTGCGCAGTGACTAAACACTTCCATATAAAAGATTATATACCAAAATGAACCAGTTAAATTCATGGTGATAATATACCATCAGACTACACCATAAATTCATGGATAAAACAATTTAAAATGGATCGTACAAACACAAAACATGAACATCGTTCAGGAACACCCAAAAACAGCTGTAATACTATTGAAAACAACCAGAAAATATTCAATGAAGTGACAAAAAAAAAGATCGTCGTAGAAAACTTCGCGAGCTTGCTGATATTGTTAAAATTCAGAAACCAGAATATCTGCCCGCCGATTACTCTGCGCACTTTTTCTGTTTCGTAATGAACGACAAATAAATTTTGATTTTAATATAAAAAAAATTAACAACGAGCTATAATATTAGCTCTGACTTTTTGTGCTTTATTTGTTTGTTTTAAGTGCAATATCTGTGTTTGTATATTGGTTCTACTAAAAAAAAAAAGGCAGTTGATAGAAAGGAATGAGGTTAATTTTTCGGAAAGTGCTACGCATTTTTTCCGGTAGAAAACATTAATGAAAATCAAAAATAGAATAAAATGAAAAATCCTATTAGTTATATTGAAAAATCCTTTAGATTTTGTGTATGATAGGCAAGATATGTTATTTATCAACTTTCTCATACCGTCGCCTCATTTACTCACTTTATTCCGGAATGTACTGCCACCCAGAACCGATGTGCGCTGCACGAAGTTATGCAATATTTATGCAATTTATGGTCATTTTTTCAAGTCGGTAAATAATATTACATAATTTTGCGTAGTTGATTACTTCAAGACACATGAAACCAAAAACGAAAATCGTTACGTCATAAATGGCGTTTTTATTTGACTTTTATATCATTGCGTGCTAATATTAATTAACAAAATATTGTATAAAGTCGGTAATGACATTTCTTTTTGTTTTGTTTTTCTTTTTTTTTCCAAAGAAAATAATATAATAATAAAAACAAAATTGCTACATATTTATTTATAAAGACTTTACTTCGCGAGTCGGCTATGTAATTGTAAATAAAATATAAAAATAAAAATCAAATATGGATTGTTTTGGAAAAAAATAAAATAAAAATTCTTATCGTCATGATTATTATTATGTTAAAAAAAAAAAAAAAACATTAAAACATTAAAACACGTGCACACTTTACAAACGCAAAAGAAAAACGTGGTTTTGTGTATGTTACGATTGTAATACAATGTATTTAACCGACATTAACATACAGCTTACAACAAATATAAGAATATATTAATGTATTGTTTGACCTAATTGAACTATATATGTAAAATATGTTGTAGTACATATTTATATCAGTCGTCTGTCGTCTTTCCATTTATGAATTTAAATAAGAACTAAAATTAGCCGCATAATAAAAATAACAATAATAATAATAATAAAGAAAACACTTTTCTGTTCCTATTCATATTTTAGAATATTCGTTTAGTTGTTGTGATTATTATCTGCCGGAAAAAATTTGAATGTTTATATTTTGGAATTTATTTAGTAAACGATCTCCTCCCCTCCCCACACCTCGCAAAAATACACACTCTATGTATGTATGTAATTATACAGTGAATTCCTCCATAAGAACATTTCACGGAAACAAGAATTTTAGAGGGATTTGGTTCATAGATTTTTCTTCTTAAACTAAACATTCAATGATGAACGAATTTTAAATAGTGCTTAGCGAATGAGATCCTACACAGTCTGTCCGAAAAAATAACTAAAGTAACTTTCTAACATAAGGATCTGCGTAACGTTGTCTATTGATCGGTGATTGATTTAGGTATCTGGTGTACCGCTATCAAATGAGCGCTTTTTTGTGAAAATAAAACACTAATTTTAAAATGGGAAAGTAAAAAAACATTTTGTTCAAAATATTGGCAATTGCTTTCCACACAATTTGATCACCTTTCTGGCATTTTGTGGATACCACACCAATAGAATTGTTCGTCTTTTGAAACAAACCAATCAGACACGCAATTTTCGACTTTTGCGTAGGAATCGAAGTGCTGCTCAGCCAATGCGTGTCCCTACGATGAAAACAAATGGTAGTCAGTAGGAGCCAAGTCTGGTGAATACAGCGGGTGGGGTATCAGCTCCCGCAGCCAAGTGCTTTGATTGTATCCTGAACCGGTTTAGCTTTTGTGTGTAGGTGCATTGTCAAGAAGCAAAATTACCTTGCCGTGTGTTCTGGCCCATTCTGGTCGATTTTCGATGAATGCATGGTTCAAATTGATCATTTGTTGTCAGTAGCGATCAGCATTAACCAAGTTTCACCAGGTTTTAGGAGCTCGTGGTACACAGCTCATTGTCTTCTTGCCGAAACGATTTAGTTTTGTAGTCGATGTTGATGGTTGTCCTGGATTAACCCATAATTTTTCCGTTTAGGATTCTTAAAATAAATCCGTTTTTCATCGCCAGTAACAATTCGATGCAAAACTGATTTTCTTTCGTGTCTGGCAAACAAAATTGCACAAGTGTTTTTGTGAGTCGGTCGAAAAATGTATAAAGAACTGTTTTAAAATTGATAAAAAATGCTACCGAAATCGCCAGAAATCGGTCCGGAAATAATAATCGTAATACTTTGTGATAGTCAAAAAACAAATGCATGTTGGTATTGATGAATGTAACAATTAAACAAGTAAAATATATATAAAATTGACAGCACCATATTTAAAAGGAATAAAAATAGTTTTATCCAAAGATGCGGAATTTTTAAATAGGAGATACACTATAGTCATAAAAATAACGCATCTGGAATGAGCATGTGGGTTTGTAAAAGTTTATTTGATGCTGAAAAGATACCAATAAATAGTATATGCAACATGATATACTCGCTGCGTGTGGTTACAGATCTATATGTTCACTGACCGCCGCTTATTTGATCTATGATGGTTGTGGTCGTGGTGGTGTTTTGTTGGTAATAGGTTTAATAGCACTGCCACATACACAAACAATGTGCGTTTTGTTACTTATGTTATGGTTTTTGGAATTACTTTACTTTAGAGATAATTGATTCTATCATTTATTTTAAATATCTAAACGATAAAATAGATTAGAGGTTTCTGGGAAACGGATTTGTTATACATTCAAAAAACTTTCAAATGCTAATGCAGGCGAAGCATTTACATCTTGTGATTTTACAATGCTACATCAACATGGATTCAGCAAAGGGGGTTCTATAATCACATAATATAGATACAAATTCATATTGTGGTGCACATGGCTTTTGCAATCCCGTCCTTAACCCAAATACTAAATAAAAAAAATTAAAAAAATATTTGCAGTATAATAATTTTGTGAATTATAACATATTTAAAATTTGGTAGGAGCTACTTTAAAGATTGCATATGAGAACGCTATTCTTGATAATATTTATGAAATCTACTACTTATGGTATAATTAGTGATCGCCTGTATTAAATGAAACAATTTAATAAAATATTAAAAAATGAAATGTGAATTATTGAGAATAAGTGTTAGAAATGTGAATTTTATTCTTGAAATTGTTGTTATTTGACAGTGAGTGATTGGTGATCGGTTTAAGTTATATATTATTGTCAGCGACAACGATGATAAAATTAAATATAATTTCTGTTACCGATAGCGGCTAAAACCTCTGGTTCAAACAAATTATTATACCGCATTATAACACATATACTCGTATGTTATGCATATGTTGTAGACGTTACCGCAGTCAAAATATTTGATATTGATGCCCAATTTTTTAAATAATATATAGCGTCTCAGTTAAATATTACATAGATACACACCACTGTAAAACAATTCAATTTTTATTGCATATAGCCAGAATGTACATTAAAATATAAGAAATAATTATATGCAAAAATTTAATTATAGTTTTAGTTATTTGCATAATAAATAGTATAATATAAATTATGTCTAATATAAAAAACCCTTAATATATATATACGTTTTAAATACATTTGAATATATGTGCTCTGTGGACGAAAGGATATTATCAATTATTACTCATTGACACGCAAAAGTGACAATTACAAAAAAAATAAAATAGTAAAAAATAATAGAATTTTTGGGTGTAGTTCGTTCTACTACGAGTAATTTGATTTAATAATATAATTTGTTTGGTTTGTTTTTTTAAAAGCGCCTATTGAAATTATAATTTTAATATGTTATGTTGCGTAATATATCATATGTTATGCATACGCACATTATGTGGTTGTGTGTGTAGTATATAAAACAAAAAGAACTTGTCTCAAATATAAAATGAAATAAATTAAATTAATAGTTATGTGACACTTAACATTGCTGTAATAATTAAGATATTGTATTATTTTGGAGAAACACATTCCTTCTACAAACGATCAACTGCTATTAAAATTTCATGTCATTTCATCGATTAGCTATACTGAGATATACTGTCATTTAAATGAATTAATTGCAATGCAATTTATTGCCATGCATAAATAATATTACATTTGTAAATCAGCAAAACGTCGGCTACAGTATTTAACAATCGATAATTTCTATAAAAATTATTAATTTATTATTTATTATATATTTTCAAAATAAAATTTATAAAAATTGACACTTCGCTATAACAAATAACAAATAATATCAATTACATGCGTGGGTGGGTGTAGTTTGAAAAGTTCTCTGTATGTTTACATTGAAACTAAATGACACACTAAACAATTGAATTGGACGTGTGTTTACAAAATCTCAACATTCCTATCTGTGGATTTGAGTTTGAATAAGTTTTCGGTGAGTTGGTCATTACATGTGGAACGATTAACGTTGCACTACTACTACTACTACTACTACTACTATGTGGAACTGCCATATACCTAAGAAAATTTGAACTGATTGATGTGATGAAGTGTATGTCCTCATTATCAATGTCTAACTGGACTATGGAAAAGGAAAGTGATGGTTTTTTTAAAAATTAAATCGAGTTAAAGCACTTGCCGAAAAAGATCTTATTCAATTTCTTAGATTAGGATGATTTTTTTGATCAAACACTTAAGTGCAAACACACAACGGATTTTATATAGGCGCAAGAAAAATCTTATAACAATAAAAAACATTATGTTAATGTTGATTTTCGCCATTGACAAAGTTAACTGTGGAGCCCACAGTGGTTATAGATAGTGGGTTGTCTTCCGATTCAGCACAATTTCTTACATTATTGTTTACATTTACTATGCAATTATTGATGAAAAGACAACATTTTTCTTATAATTGTTGTTCCTTTAATACATCTCCTCCACATAATAAACTATGGTGATAGGCAACAAATTATAGGGTTTTCAAAATTCAGTTGTATTATAGTTATAATAATAGAAATGTAATCCTACATAAAATGGTGAGAATTTCACGAATTTCATATGTGGTCCATTTTTGATACAGATTAGGTTATAAATGCAGTATTTTGTTTGAAGGATATGTGATTATGAAGATTAAAGTGATAAAAATTTAATTATTAATTAGTGAATTGCAATTTATATATTCTAATTTCTTCTCACTATAATGCTTGGTTGAGATGCCCCAAATTCTGCGCTTAGTGTAACATCACTATATAGAGTATAGATAATGAAGTAAATAAATTATTCGTAGGAAGGATGATGTAATACAACACAATGTTTTATTTTTCCGAAATAAGTTAATTTTAGTCAACAAACAAATACATATATGTCAATAATAGATAAGAGAATTGTGAAACGAATAAGTATAAATTTGCAACATATGTACTTTTATGGAAAGATAATTGTTATGACACTTTTAAAATCAATGGATGAATGAAAAATAATTTTTTTCATTTCCAATTACTATTATTTTTTTTTTATTAGAAATACTAATACAATACAAAATCCACGAATGGAATTATTTCATTTCAATATTTTATCATGTTTTTTGATGTTTTGTGTGGGTAATGATTTTATTTTTGAGATAGACTGCAATTATTGTCTACTACTGATTCATGTGTATGGATACTAAATTAACAAATACTTATGTGTAGTATTTATTTTAGTAATAACAAAACAAATAATTTCATTTCTTACCGTATGGTTTCATAATATTACCGGCATATAAATTATTATTATTGTACATGTCATAAAATATAAAATCATCAATAAATAAATAATCATTGAATAATTCATTTATGGTAATTTTAGTTTCTTTGCTAATAAATAACACACACACACACACACACATACACAGGCTTTATTAAAAAAATAATAAAACTTATGTTATCGAATTATGTGTGCACATAAAATAGAAACTATTTAATAATTAAATACTAAAAGGTGTATTTTATGTTATGTAAAATAAATAAATAAGTTTTAAAAATATTTATATGAGAAAATTTTCTTACTAATTGCAATAATAGGTCCCCAGTGAATAAATCTTTTAAAAACACTTAATCCTTCCGTCATTTTTATTTACAGATGTTACTTTTATCAGTTGAAACCAAATTTTTTAAATAATAATGGTGAATATTAAACAAAATTTTAATACTTATTTATTTATTAATTTATTAAAAATTTCCATTTATAAAATAATAAATTTTTGTTTTTATTTTATTATTCTTCAACTTATCAATTTCAGATCCATTTTATTTGACAAATAAAGAGAAACTAAAAAAAAAAAGAACAAAATAGAAGGGAAAGAAAAGAAATATTTTTTTTATAGCTGTGAAGAGAGTGATAGTATATATAGGCGCATGGCGGCTGTATCATATGCGATGATTTTTCTGTGAGTATTTGAAATATAAATTGTTGAAACTTTCCCAGCAAACAATTTTCAAATTCAAACAAACAAAACATATATTCGATTGGTCAAACATAATTCAAGTTCAATTTATAGTTACAGTTAAAGGGTTAAACCGAATGAAATGCGTTGCAGAACAAAAACAAAAACTTATGTGTATGTCAGTGAAACTAAAGTATAAAGCATGCGTTCAAATTTTCCGTTTACAATCAGGAACGTTTTCATTTGTGTGCAACTAATTTTTACATAAGTAAATGGAGGCAAAAGCTAGCATTATTCTATTTAACAATTGAATCCGTGCCGACGACGGGTTACTGCGTTATGCAAACTATTATTATTTGTTTGTAGTTTTTTGTAAATTAAGCCTTATTAATATTTTATTCGTTTGAAATTGTTACTTGGAGATTAACTATGAAATCATTGTAGTAGTAGTAGTACTAGATTACTATATTTCTCCGTATAATTTCTCATGCTATGTTTTTATTTTTATATTGGTTAGTTTTCTCCAATTTTCCCTTTTTTAAATTTTTACATTTTCTTGTTTTGAATTTTTAAATAACGCCGTAAAATAGACAAATTTTGTTATTATAAAAATGTAAATATAAATCAAATTTTCAATAGAAAAATAATAATTTATGGCCATATACTGTTTTTCATGCATAACGAATTACTTTTTGTGGGCCACTTTCAAATTTTACTCCCGGGCCAGACGACAGACGCAAATGATTTAATGATAATTAATTATTTGAAAGAATTGTTTGTACGCATTTTTTTTTAACATATAGTGCATTTGATGGTCATACTCCTATATATATATTTTGATGCTTATAAACTCATTGTTTTACTCCGTTTTTGTTGTTTAACTTAAGAGACACATTAATAGCAATAGTGCACATATTGGGTATGTACAATGTACCTATTTGAAGAACCAAACCATGATACAGCCACAAATGCACCTACTATATTGAAATACACATTCTGGAAACTAGCGCAAGCTAAGTCAAAAGTTTGTTTTCTATATCCAGTTTAAAGTGTGCCTTTTGTTTAGATATTACTTCTATCGCTAAATTATTCTTACGAATAAAATATGCAATCTATATCAATTTTTGTCCTTTTATTCTCTCAGTTTCAGTTAATCTGCGAGGGAGCATAAAGCAATAATAAAAAAGGGAAATCTTGTTCTATTAGGAGCCACAGATTTCACCACTTGTCATATACTTTTTACTGTTCTGCGCTATATATACACTTGATTCACTTTAATTTTATCTGTGGATTCCACTATAATAATATACCTGCAATATTCTTCCTTAAGATCGTGTGACCAATCCATCACCATCGTTTGATTTGAATATCACAATTATTGTGTGATTGTGCAATTTGTCAAAAATTTTTGTCTTATACTTTTTATCTATTTCCTATTTATATAGGCCTTTCCACCGTCAGCTGTTACAATACCATACCGAGGTAGCAGAACTCATCGAGCTACTCAATTATACTATCATCGACTATAAATGGATTACTGCCTATAATCTGTTTGTAAATTATAGTAATTAAATTATCGACACGTAGATCTTAAAAGAACCACGTATCTCGAAAGTTGTATTTTATTTTGAATGTCACTCTTTGTATGTGACAACAACCGATTATTATCGGCGACATTTAGTTCCTCAAGTCAATTGAATGTTCCTCAGCTAATACAACGAGAAGTTATATTAACGGATGTCATGGTTAGAAATAGACTACGGTGATTAATAATTGTAGCAAAAGGATACCGAGCTGTTCAAAATAACAAATAGAATATTAGCACCAATGTCTATGTATTGTGGTTTGGAATATTTACACCCCAGTTTTTCACTAGTATCCGAAATGGGTCTATTAAATAAGCAGTCACAATATGTGCATATATGTTCTTATGTTTTAAGTTCACTTTTGCGACTATACAGTGTCTTTATTACATAAATGAAAATAATGGTATGTTGTTGGTACGTGTGCCCGTGCGTTTTCCAAACATTGCATTGTTTTTTGAAACTGTTTGTGTATACATTGGATCGTTTATGTAGTGGACTTCGTTGATGCGCGACAAGCCATAATGATCCATTATTCTTAAATTAACTTAATTAAACTTTTAGAAAACGTAAATGTTATTATTTTATATCAATTTTATTCATGACACTTATTTGTTTGGGTTTTTATGGGTCAGTTGCGGTTGGTTGGTTTCATTTTAACTATTATCCTATATTATAATTTTGGTTGTATGTTGTTGTTGGTTATGTTGTGCGGTTATGTATTTTAATTTCTGTTTTTTGTGTCACAAATTTGCGGTTTTATTATCTATACCATACAATTGTAATGTATATTTTGTATGTTTCAGTATATACAGGAATAGAATAGGATAGAAAATTCTAGTATATATAAGCGGAATAGAGTATGTATAAATTGTAATATACATCAATTTATAGTGGGATATTTACATTTATCATAAAAATAATACGTGTAAAATTTTATCACTTGATTCTAAGATATCTGCACCTATTTTATTTGGTATTTTTCCTTATTAACAGTCAGTCTGTGTTCGAAAAATATTCCGGAATGACTTTCTAATCCATGGACATCTATGGTTGATTTATGTATTGTATTAAGAATCGACCTTAACAAAGAAGGCTAAAACCACACCTTGGTTTTAGTGCCACACAGTAAGTAAGTAAGTAATTAAGATTCCTGCATTAGGACCACCACATCGTAATTTCATTATTTATATCTTATTTATTGAACTGTCCCGGGCGCACACAAATAGGTATTGTGTTGATTTATTCCTACAAAATATTAAACGGCAAACTATTATTGGCCAACATATCTTAACTATTTAAGGTTTTCATTGTAATCTTCAATTACAAAGGAATGAGATTTTTGAAATTTATTTTTAGGTACATTTGCTCATTGGTTTTTGTGGTCATTACGTCATTATGAATGCATACGCAATATCAGAAAGATAAATATTTCATTTTAATAAATATTTAAGTATATATAGTAATTGAGGTTTAGATCCATAGGTGAATGTTAAAGTGTTTTCAGCACTTACGATGATATGCTTTACCTTTATTATATTGTTCTCGAAACCATACTGTGTAGAATTTAATGGTTTGGGGTTGATTTAGTAAATCTTCGAAAATTAATGTTTTTTTCATATAATAGGGGTTTGTAAATACTCCACTTTTTGTGGATATCCTTTTGTTGTTCTTTGTATCAACATGGTTTTAATCCATTAATTTTATTATCATTGAATTGGTTTCAATTTTGTTGAAAATTCTCTTCATTCAGTTGCATATATAAGTTAACTCTTTTTTTTACAAATTTCATTTATCGTGTGGACAAAATTTTTTTAATGAAATTGCTTTTAAAAACAGAAATCAATTAAATTTTAAATATAATCTCCTCTTAGTTTACAATTTACAACGATATTCAAATCTTTAAATGCTTTCGAAATAATAAGATTTGTTGATGTCTGCAAAATATGCTTTTGTTACCTCGATGATTTAGGAATTTGTTCCAAATCGTTTTTCCCATCTATACATATATTTTTTCATATTTGGGACTAGGAATAATCGCTTTTAGTGCCAAGTCTGGTTCGTTATCATATACATACAGAAAAAAAAAATGGTCAATCAACATCCGAAACGTTCCTTTTTTGTATATTTTAACAATTATCATTAAAGTTGTTTGTTTTTCAATTGCAGCCATCAAACAAAACAAATAATTAATAATATGTATCTGCAGGAAATTTTGTATATATTTATATATTGCTGCTAATGATAACGCAGCGACTCATCGCTTAGTTTTTTATCTTTTTTAGCATGAATGCTGCACACACGACACAAGAATATTTCTCTTGATTCTTGACATCTTTTCTACGGTCACATAAATCGCAGATAAGGTGTTAGCATCAAAAGAAATATTCTTGTGTCTTGTGTGCATTCATGGACCGACGATTCTATCCTAATTACTTTCTTAATAGTCCATTAGGTTTTTCATAGTTTTCAGAAGAAAGAATGTTCGATGTTATGAGAAATATTTATTGGATATATATGGCGAATGTATCGGACTATTATAGCTGTGGACGGTGATTGGTTGGGCAGTTTTCTTTGGCAAATGAATATAACATCAATTTTAAATGACAATTTTCATATATTATACAAAACAAATATATAGGTATATTTTAAAAAGTTTCCTGTATGGGATTAGCTGTGCATTAAATTAATTGTATATATCTTTATCACAGTATAGATTATATAATAATATATTTATTGTTATACATTTTATGTCACAGAAATTTTCTTGCATCATATTTTATTATATTTATTTATTTAAGTGTGTGTGTGTGTGTGTGTGTGTGGGTGGTGGATAATAATATGATATTTCAATTATTTTAAATAAAATATAAATGTTAGAATTAAAATTATTGAAAGATAAAATGTAGGTAATTATAGAAATAGAAATTTTTTTTTTCAATTTTTCTGAGATGGATTATTAAGAACCCACAATTTTGTAATTTATCACATCCTATATTTATTTTATATATTAATTAATTTTATTATTATTAATTTTATTAGTACAACAAAATAAATAAGTAGCTGTTTAGGTTTAGGTAATAACGTAATAAACGGGATTATATTATAAAATGTGTGCGGTTTTAAATACTATAAAGGAAAGGTACACGATAAGAAATTTTATTTATTTATAGCATAACATTTTCAGGATTATTTAAAAATATAATATTTTATTTAATATTAATTAATTTTCATTTAAATGTTATGGAAGTTGCTATACGCAGTTGCTATAGGTGCTATGACGCATTTTAAACTATAGAATACATGTTTTGATCAGGCGATGGTGTAGATTATGTTAATTAAATGTATTTTAGTATTTGTATAAATAAATGCGTAGCAGTACTATATACTAATTTCAATTTAATGTGTAATTCTCTTTCTTATGAGGATGCAGATAATTTTCCTTATAAGATCCTGGAAATATCCTGTATCTTGAAAACATCACTTCTACTACGATTTTCTCATCTATTGTCAATCTACAATATATATACAAAACAAAAACATACAGTGTCTATACGCAACTGTTCGGATTCATGTTTTGAGCAGTTCATTACACCAAAATCGATTATAGAGTACGACCAGGTTTTCGTCAAAGGCATATATACGCAAGGTATCATCATTTAAAGCTAAATTTACTGTAATCCCAATATAAATTGTGGTAAAAATACAAAACGTTCATTCAGACAAGAGAAATATGTAATAGAAACAATGATTAAATCAAGGTGCGAACAATCGGAAAGAGAAAGTTGGTAAAACCGTAAAATAGAGGTGAGAACAAACTTCATTGGATACAACAAAAGGATGAAGCCGTGAAGATTTAGTGGAAAAAAAAAACATATCGATTTCAATTTCTAGAAATATAAATTAAATTAAAGAATTAGCCATAAGCGGAAAACCTACAAATATACGGTTTACAAATATGAATGAAATAAAAGATGCTATACAATCAAATACCAATTTTAGTCAAAGTATGCTCCATTTGAAGCTAAACAAACCTCTCCCATATTTCAGGCAAACCAAGCATTCTCCATGTGTGAATAGAAGTTTGGATCATTCGAGGTGATCCAAATATTCCAGAAAGCGAATACTGCATCGATCGAAAATAATTGTAATCCCAAGAAACATGCCCAGAGGTGAGGTAACACTACCCAGTTCTTTTAAGTAGTATTTAATCCATGTGGTCTAATAATGGCGAAAAAGTAATTTGTTGTGCCTATGCTATTCTTTCAATTCCGCATCTTCACATTTTCTTGGTGGTTTTCCACAATATAATCGTTTGTGTCCAAAATCGTTATTTTTAAAACGCCAACACCATTCCTTACAAATTGTAATCAATGGATTATGCTCACCGTAAATTTCTATAAGCAAACAAACACTTTTTCTTTGCAAACAAAATCATGTATTTAGTAAAACTTAACACAATCACCAGGAATAATAATTTATATTGACAAATTTTCAATTCAGAATCTGAAACATATTTGGCAGAGTCAAATGTTGCGTCTAGAACATTACATTTTATAACCGAGTATTAGTGGAAAGACTTATTTACATAATCAATTTTAGGACGTTGACTCCTGATATTTATATCGCTAGAAACAATTTGTCCGTACTTAGAAAAATGAGGAAAATTTCCGTGGAAAAAATCCTCATATTTTCCATGGAAAAGATGTATTGGAATTTGTCCAAAGAGTGTCCATAGATTTTCCACTTAATATAATAGTATTTTATTTAGGTCATAATTGTAATCTTTGGATTGTCAGGATAATATGTCCAACATATATCCTCGCGGTATTGTATTCATAATTTATTTCACCAATTATCCAAGACATTGGTTCAAATTTTGTAATGATATAATCCTCACTCTTTTTAATTTATTTCCATAATTTTTAAAACAACCAGCAACTCAAATATTTCGTAAGAATTTTGTAAGATTTTTCATGGATTTTATTCGCGGTTTTTTGTTCTTGTTTTTATTACAAAAAAAAATGCACAATCGATGAATTTTTACCATCGTTCGGGCAGCATATTCATTCCGTGCTCATATAACTTTTGGTGTATCGTTAAAAAACTGCGATTTGGCATCAGCGTCATAAGAAAATTTATTCTGCTAATAGGGACAATTCATGAGTATTACTTGCCAAAAAACATGGACGATCCAAAGATATTTTTGTCAAAATTCGTGGATCTGCTCACAAAAAATATGAATATAAATTCTATGGAAATTCAGTGAAATAATAGCAACAAGAAATACTTCTAAGGAGAATCCGTAGAAATTATCATCGGAAATATACGGAAAATCCAAGGACATTTTTTATAAAAATTCATGGACAGGGTTACACTCATCATATAAAATTCCAGCGGACATCCGTAAGAAATCCATAGATATTTCCTCGGATTGAAACTACGGACTACAACATATAATGCGAAAATTTTACGGACAAACTACAGACAGTGTTACTACGGATGACACAAAATAGGTGGAATATGAAGCTCTGACATCGCGTGAACCTTCGGGCACTGACATAGGAATATACCTGGATTAGGGAAACGTCTTAAAAACAGCAGAAATACGCTAATTGTAAGATTGAGAAAAGCGCACCAAAACCTATCGTTTATGAATGTGTGTATAATTAGTACATATCAATTTCAATGTAATATATTAAATTAAATATTAAATAGTCGAAGTACCATAATAAACTTATTTTTTCGCATGTATTTTCATGGATACAATTGTATAAATAAAAAATAAATAATGGAAAAATACTTTATTTTCCTTTTTTTTTTTGTTTCTTATATAATAAATAATAATAAAATAAAAATCATCTCTCACGACTACCGCGACGTCGTCGCAACTAAAATAAAATGTAATATATTCATACAGGCAAAACTCTAACTAAATTATCACATTTAAACATTACAGCAAAAATTGGCATACAAATACCAGTCTCTTGTATACAATTGTTCATATGAGTTCATATTTTTCTAGTATTTTATCAGAAACAAGTTTGAAGCAAATTTTTTTTTATATAATAGCATGCAACCAAGAAAAGGAAGCACATGTCCCCAATTAGTTAGACTGGACGGTTTAGAGCTATAGCATGGAAACAAGAAACTAAAAAAATAACACAACCAAAATCGCATGCTTTAGTCGTGTAAAATGCTGCTAAGCTAAACGAAGCGTTAATGGTTTACAGAAATATAGAAGTAAAATATTACGATGTAGCACAGTCAGGAAAGCACCTGGAAAAAATACAAAGATTTATTTCATCACAGAAGTCATATGTGAACATGTTCAATGGCAGCAATATTTATATGGTAAGTTACACTGGCATTGGATTCAATACAACTCTAATAAATGAGACTGCCAAAGTATGTCTGTGGTAAGATTCATTATAGGGAAGGATTGAATAGAGAAAATATCATCGGGGGTTGTAAAATCTGCAAAATATATCCGTCACTGCAGGAAATAAAAATAAAGACAAAATTATGAAAATGAAGAAACATTGAACATAGTAATTTTGTGTTGTACCAGATGGAACAATACGTCATCACATATGGTAAGAATATAAATTTACGCCCAAGATGGTACTTTTTTTTTTTTTAAATTTAAATTATAATATTAAATTGGAACAATCCATGAGAACATAGAAGCGTTCTGCATCTTGTAAATTAGATAACAGATTTAGATTTTTAAAATGGATGAGATCGAGATAGTTGGGGTGCGAGAAAGGTACCATATAAAGCTCTTATTGAAGATGGGCAGCTCCATAAAAGGCAATCGGTGGCGAACACAATATTTACGGTTAATTCCTTAATGGAAGCCGTAGTGCAGATGTTTAAATTTTTCTCCGGATAACTCAAGCTGTCCTGCCATATAAGCATATAATAAAAATCTAAATTGGGACGGTAAAATTAATTCTAAAATCTACTGGAAATATGGAAACGCAACTAAATGATTCAAATTCGACTACATCAAATTCAATTTCAAAGTTTATGTCCTAAAAATCGAGTGGAAGAACAGGATCATACCTACATTTGGCAAGTGTAGCGGACTGCAGCAACTAAAGAAAGAGATGAATGAAGGTTTTTAACCGTGTTTTGAGAGACAATTCTGAAGAGGTATGGGCGGCACATAAAAGTTAAAATACGAGATATTAACAAATCTTTTCGACAACAAAAAAGGAGATGGTGCGGGTGAATTTGTTAGATGATGAATATTTCCGATTTCCAGTATTTTAAGTGGTCTGTGATGGGACGGCGAAAATTACAAAAACACTGGATTAGTAAGATCCTGATGGTAGTGCATTCAGTCAAATTTCAAATTGGAAATTAAGCAAAAGGGACAAAATACAAGAGATACGGTTTTTCTGTTGATAGAGACGTTTAAGTCTTTATATTTATGGTGTTCAACAACAAAAGTGGTGTTCCTGCCAAAGTCAGGTATAGAGACGACCACACTGAGGTAAAGTCGTTCAGACAAAATAGTATCTTATATCCTTTCTTTTGAAATTCACTTCAGTATTTAAAGCCGAGATGATGACTTTAATACATGTTTTGGGTCGTCTTTATATATGAGTAGGGAGATGCAGGAAAATAAATTTCTGTTTGCAACCGTTTGTTGATAGCTGAACGATTTTAGTTCATCTATACTATGGTTTGATTAATAGGACACATTGGAAATGAAAATGTGCACAACCTCCAGCATTAACCTAACAAATGGTAGTCAACCATGACTTTTACTTATCCGGAACCATAGTAGATGAAGGGGTATGATGACGCGATCTAATCGAGA
Organism: Bibio marci; assembly: GCA_910594885.2. Lineage (NCBI taxonomy): Eukaryota > Metazoa > Arthropoda > Insecta > Diptera > Bibionidae > Bibio > Bibio marci. The sequence continues at coordinate 72,544,437 of OU343114.1, read as the reverse complement.
AATAAATCACACATAATTATTGGGGTATGTTAGGAGGAAATGCGATAAGATGTAGACAATTTAAATTAGTTCTTAAGTTTCTACTCAGATACATATAGCCGGGAGTTCTAGGCATGCGTGCAGTGAGAAACCCTTAGTAAGTTGATGGAAATTTATATGGAATTTGGTGGTTTCTGCTTTTACATTAACATAAATGGTTAGTGAAATTATCCTACTCGAATAGATAGGTATGTTCCGGGGTTGATCTTTAAATAGAGGCTGAAAATAACGTGATATACATTTCGACGGGATGACTTGATTTCCATCACGCGACACCGAACCATTACAGTTCAATCGGTAGAGGACAAAAAAGGATCCAAATGGTAATCTGATTCAATATCCCCATAATTATAATACAACCACAGGTCACTGCAGACTAGATGGGATACATTTCAGTAAAAAAAAAAAGAGATAACCTTTGAATGTTATTAACCCACTCCATATACTTACTTACTCTTACTCCATGGCATTAACACCTGGGTGCGGTTTTAGCCTTCTCCAACACGCTTTTCCAACCTGACCTATCCACAGTCAATGTCTTCGAATCCCGAATTTTAAGGATCTTTATATCACAGTTTACTGCATCTAGCCATCTCGCCTTAGGTCTTCCGGCTCTCCTTCTACCTTCTGGTTTACTATTTAACAGTTTTTTCGGCACACGCTCCTCATCCATGCGTACTACGTGTCCAAGCCATCTCAATCTATTGATCTTGATTGTTTTGACAATATTTGGTTGACCGTACAACTTGTCTAATTCAAAATTGTATCTTCGCCTACAACCATTCTGTTATTTGACGGCGACCAAATAATATATGGTAAAATTCATTAACGAAGCGAGAAGTGGTGTGAAAAATTTTAAAGATGAGAAAATTTATCAATACAAGAAATTATAGAGGATGGCGTGGACACAATTTAGTTAGCATAGTATTTCGAAAAAAAAAAAACCATCAAACTTAATCTCAAATCTTACAGCCGGGCAGTGACTAAAAAGTGGTTTAACTGTACTATAAAAAAATATATATAAATACTGTCTCGGATCTCGCATATATAACATATAGTGCAATATATATATATACAGAGATTGTATTTCGTTGCCTCGTCGGTGCTCTATATATATATACACTATTTTATTACATTTTCCCATACGATATACGATAAACTCTGTATATATATACAATATAATATTACTCGCACAAAATATATACAAATATTATAATGTTCTCGTATATATTCTAAAAGAAAAACACCACCCGCCCAATTTTTTTTCCCAATCAAATATTCTCTCTCACATCACATCACACAGACAGTTTTTATTTTATTATATAAATAACATACTATAATTTATTATTTTTCCAGTCATTCAGTTCAGTTGTTCACAGTTCGTTCTCGCAGTCTAACAATCGTTTGCCAACAGTATCATTTTTGAGCCGTTGTTGATTAGATGTGTTTGTGATTTTGATAAGAAATTTTATAAATTATATAATAAAATTTTATGTACCACATTACCAACAGATAAAGTGAAAGAAAAAAAAAATTAAAAATTAACTCAACTAAAAACGACGATAATATATAAAAGAACAAGGACATAGTTAAGAAATTTAATAAAAATGTTTGTGATTTTTTTAAATTTATTTATTTCTAACATAAATAAGTTTTTCATTTAATATATTGAATTAATATTTTATTTAATACTATACGCAAATTGAATAATAATAATATTAATAATAATAATAATAATAATAATAATAATAATAATTGTGTACAGAAAAATATAAATTTGATTTGAATCCCTTAAAAACACTTGTTACTCTGTCATTACTCGCACAAATATTTTCTAAAATAATACGTGTGTATAAAAGCGTACGCAATATTAAGCTTTAAATTTTTTTATGTAATTTGCAAATAAGCTTTTTAAATTTGTGTGATTTTATTGAAAATAAAATCTATAATTTTGTATTCAATTTAGGAAGGAAAAAAGGGTGTAAAATTGTTCAATGAAAATTGAAATAAATATTTAATACAAATAATTCAAAATTATAACCCTTTGGTATAGTGTTCTATTTTTACATAACAGTGGTGAGTGTGTGTAGGTGTGTGTGTGTGTGTGTGTACGTGTATTTATTATTTATTTATTTTTTTTTCTAAAAATAAATAAAAGGATCTGCCGTTCGTGTACTACTGTGCGTTTTCATTAAGGACATTTTACCAATTTACAATTTACAATTTACATTTATAACATAACGGTTAAAAATACTTGAATTTCTTGATATTCGGATTATTTGAAATTTAAAATGAAAATTTATTTATATTTGTTTGTCGGGTTATTTTTATAAATAAATACTTATGTCGTCGCGGTTCGTCACATAATAGTTTCGTACATACGTTTTTCCTTTTCGGATGAAAATCTATAGTTTTTATTTTCTCTGATAATTTAAATACAAGTTTATTATTATCCTTATAATAATAAGGACTACAACATATAATATAAATAAATATTAAAACAAACTTTATATAAGTTGTCGCATATCGAGGTACTCTCAACATCATATAAATTTTATTAATTGTATTATAATAATAATTGAGTTTGAGTACAATTAAATTAAGGAAAATTTTTAGCTAAACCTAGAATATATAGTGAGTCTTCGATGTTAGAGAGTATAAACATATATATATGTTATGTAAAGTTATTTACCTGTGTTTCTATGTGTGGCTGTATTTGTGATTGTTATTTTATTGTTATATGTGTGTATTTACGAGTAGTAGAGGCTAAAACCTCGGTAAAATTTATATATTTTATAAATCTAGGGACTATATAGGTTTTGGTTTTTTTTTTTTTATTTTTTTACTAATACCAATATCAAAAAGAAAAATTTATTTTTCACCTTGAAAATATTATATAAAAAAAAAATATTGCTGAAGTGTATTTAACTCGTTTGGTATATAAATAAAAATAATAATAATAATAATAATAATAATAAAATACAGTGCCGTTGCATAGTAAAATATATATAAAAAATTAAATAAATATTTGAAAATAAAAAAAAAATTAAATAATAATAAGGAAGGGGTCACACGGAACCTATACTATCCGTACTACGACGCCAGTACCACACTATTATATTCGCACTTATTTTAACTGTTTTATTGTCGTTAAATATACCATCATTTTAGATTTGAAACTTGGAGTAAAATGTAGGATATGAAACTGCAAATTTTAATATAATTGACACCACCACCACAGACACCTTTTTGTAATATTAAGGACTACCATCGTGCAGCAACGAGTTTGTAATACTTGTGTGCACATCTGAGTGTGTAGTTCTGAGTGTATAGCTGTAAATTTCAGTCAGTATAGAGCCTAGAGAAATAGCATTACAATATCACTATATTTAACTTATAATTTGGGTGAAATTAGACTAAATTATGAAAAACAATTTGGATTTGCACCAAAATAAATTTTCAGGAAAATCGACACTTACGAATTATCTTCTTTTTGAGTAATGGGCCAAATTTCCATTTTTGTATACAGAATTGTAAATTATAATCAATTTCCAATCTGTCATAGAACAGATTTTTAAAATCGATTCACGCCGTTCAAAAGATACAATCGATTTTCCAATCGATTACAGAAAAAATTTAAAAACATTTGTGGTACTCTATAAAATATGTTAAAGAACATGTGCCAAAATGATACAAAAAACAAATTATAAATTATCATTTATTTCAAATACAAAATTTGACTGACATAAAACGGAAAATCAATCATATCTTTTGAAAGCGTGAATCGATTTTAAAAATTTCGTCTATGAAAGATTGGAAATTGATAATAAATATTTAATTTTGTACACAAAAATGGAAATCCATTAAAAAAACTATGGCTAAGATGATAATTTTTAAAAGTCGATTTGCCGGAAAATTTAGTAAGTTGATTTTTAATTTTTTTTCCAAATTCTAGCCTACTTACAATTCGGCTACCATAAAAATATATTGATATTGAAATTTGAAAACATATTTTTCACACTTCACTCTTGTTTCCAGTAAATTCCAATTCGGTAAAATTCAGTATTCGAAACACTATATTTGTTTGCTTTATTTAATTTGTAATCGTTAATAACTTATAACCGATTTTGATCAAATTACGTTCGTGCGACTTTATAATATCTGAACAATTTTTATAAGATTTTTACTGGAAATTGATATTCAGGTAGGGTCACTCACAAATGTCCAAACAAAACTGGTAAATTTGGTTATATTCCATATCGAATTTTAATCAAATTTGGTATATAAGTTTATGTAAATGGACGATTATATGAATTTTTTTCTAAAAGATAGAAAAGTGATACTCAGGTAAGATACGTCGCAGTAACAATACGATCCAAAAAAAAAAACCTTTTTCGTTTTTTAAAAATTGTTCACACGTGAAAAATTATCTTTTATATCGTCTCTCTGCTTCAATTCGTTTATATAGTGTCATCTTTGAAATTCTGCAATAAAATTCATTCATTCAATGCGGTGGTTCGATTGCTCCCGTATTCACATGTATAGCGGAAAAATAATTAATACTAATATTTATTCAATTTAATTACTATCATTTGTTCTTTATTTATGAAATAAAAAAAGTGAATAACTTTAAAGAAAAAGAATTTTGTACACGTTTATCCACTATCTATCTATTCGTATATCCAAATTTATTATGACCAGGAAAAATGCGTATTTTAATCAAAGTATTTTCCAATATTTTCCAATAACTCGTTTCCGTAAGTCTACGATAATGTGTAGCGTAATTTCGTGTCGTTAAAACGATTGTTCGTATAGACATTGGCAGTAACAGTTTCATTGCATTGGGTTTTAGAAAATCGTGGTACACCAATCTATGTTGGTCCCATCAAATACAGGGCAATAGATTGTGACCTTGAACTTTTTTTAAAAATGTCAAAGGAGATCGCCACCTCAAATTATTTACATTGGTTGGTAAATAAATTACAATTTTTATAATATCAAAGCCGTGCCAAAGGACAATCCTAAAATAATATTTTATATATTTTTTTGATAATAAAAAAATTTATATCACATTTACTGACTGAATTTTATTGATTTAAGTTTCAAATATTTTAGAATAATTGAATAAATAACACATCTATAAAAACATAATTACAGATCAATTGGTTGTTATATTTACCAAGTTGACTGGAAATAATTTTTGGTAGATGCCTTAGTGTCAATATTGTGAGAATTTTCATGTATTGGTATACTTATAATACAACAGATACTAATTGATATATTATATTCAGGACGGCAAATGATTTGATAATTATATAGTCATTCTGGATGCCAATATACCATGAAAATCGTATATTAATATTAGCGATGCAATAGGATAGGACATGCAATATGGAAAAGAAGGGCGAACCACTATACAATAAATAACTACAGTAATGTATTCATTCCAATTATAAGATTCTGGATGTATTTTTGGGCATAATATTGTATGCGTCCATGTATAAGAAAATATATGTTATTTCCAAGAAAACATTCCACTAAAATAGACGTGGCTATACAATAGAATATTTTCGAAGGTCTTTTGAATGTATTCCGAGAAGTATTTTCCTACTAGTATAAATACAATACTGTATACTTCCCTCAAAAACAATTCAGATAAATTTGTCATTTGTCAATATCTTATAATTTTCATATTATTTCTATAAATTTCGTTTAAATAAAAACTGTTTAAATTATTGATATTATTTACTTTTAATACATCGAATAAATTTAAATAATTGTAAATTTCATAAATAATATGGCGCGCAATAATAATTTTTGCAATAATAAAACACACCAGCTACAACGACAGCTCGTTTAAAGTACGCACATGTAAATTTATAAATTCCATAAATTATTTATTTAAATATATTATAAAAAATTGTTTAATCTGATATAAATAAATAATTTATCAAATAATAATAATAATGATAATAATCAATAAACACAATATGTAAATATGTAAAAACAATTCATTTTAGTCAATTTTTCTAATCAACAAATGATATTTATATGTAAATTTAAATGATTGTTATATTTTCAATATTTACATTTTATAAAATATTATTTTTGTTATCTCTCATTTGCTAGTAGCGTTTGACATTTAACACATTATTAAAAAAATAAAACGTTAATGCGGCTATGATATATAGGGTAATTGTATGACACCGCAGTGTTTGGCAATTTAATACAAATTTCTTATTTGAATTGTGTTTTCAATTATTATTTTATTTTATCGTAATTATAATTATTATACTGCGCCAATGTATTCTATTAAAAAAAAAATGCTAGCAAAAATACAAAGTGCATCACCAAATTATATAAGCAAGGATCAGATCAATAGTCGCTAGATAAGGCGACAAATAATCAGTAAAATTATTCTATTGAACAATGCAAATATTATGTTAAACAAGAACGTTGATAATAAAGAAGGCTATGTAAAATTAGAAAGGCTATACTACGAATAATAAAAACTGGATCGAGCACAGCACACCTAAATTTACTTTAAATTAATACCATTGGGTGAGGGATATAATTCTAGAAATGAACGATGGAAGAACATCAGAAACATTGGAAGAACATGAGTATAGATGTAGTTAATCTAAATTAGCTCTTAGATTTTCTACAGTAACACCAGCATATGAGATGAGGAACCCTTAGAAAGTTGGTGGCAATTGTTACGGACTTGATGATTTCGATTATTATATAAAACAGATGGGAGTTATATCGGAAGATACATATTTAGATTATGCATGGCAGCTGTGGGTACTGCAACGCATGTCATATATCATTGTGCGCGACTTTGACAAACAGAAAGTTAATGGTTATTATGCGCCATTCATCTACTCAAAGAGAATGAATTTGTTCCGTTGTTGTTGATCTGATGGTGACGAAATGACGAAAAACGGTACGGTGGCGGAATCACTTCAATCACGACAACCAACCAAAATATAGTTCAGTCGGTAGGGTAATGAAAACGGATCCAAATGGTTATCTGCGATTCGGTATGCTTCAAAACATTTATAATATAAAATATATGTTTTATATTTATTGCGTTTCGGATCGGATAGGAAAAATAATGTAATGTTCATGCATATTTGATAAAATAAGGTATGCTAGAATTAGTCTTCGTTTCACATAGCCATTCTTATGGTTGAACTGCAATGACACTGCGATCATAACATTCTTGTTTAATATCTTGAATATCTTAATTTTCCGTTGAATATCTTAATTTTCTTGATTATGTAGCCCAATCTATACACACGGTTTCTTAAAACTATAATGAGTAATCAGTGTTTGGTCACATAAAATAAGCCCCACTGTTCGGTCACACTTTTTTTCCTATTGAATTTATAACATTCGTTGTTAATTTTTAAAGTTGGAAAAACTATCTGCGGTAATTTGAATGTAGAAAAATTGTATACCTGATCACCATCATCACAGTTTTAGAACAAAACGGTTATGTGAATTTTTTCAACATTTTGTAAGTGTAGAGAAATACCTTGAATTATATATTAACCCTTACACCTGGTATTGTCGACTAGCGTCCATATTGATATGACCATGAAAGAGTGGCTGAATGCTGGAAGGAGGAGCTGTATAAGATAGCAGCCACTACTCTATAATATGGTTAATTAATATTCTGTAACATAATGTTGAATTATATGAATATGTATACGAATCCATCAGTTAGAGTCAGTCGTACACATTTATATTTATAATATAGCCTCCTAATTTATTTCTAAACATTTATCTTAATTGCATAGTATTATAGGTATAGATAATGTGAAATATAGAATCAATGAATTATATTACAATATTTAATAGGAGCGATTAAATTAATTAGAATATATTGTGTATTGAACAGCCTTTATATGTGACATGTGACTTATTAAATGAATCTAATTAAATTATTTAAATTTTAAATATTCCTTTTAGAATCGCACTTAAACCACATATTGTTTACATATAATTATATCGATTTGCTTGAAATGTATAGTATAAAATTAAAGGGATGGGTACACGTAGACGTACGTATCCTTTTTATATATGAATTGAATATAATTAATTTATAATATTTTATACATTTACATACAGCAAACAGCGAGGTGAATATGTATATATTTTATTTTGGAAATTATTGATATTTGAAATCGTATGAAATGAGGTGCTCCATCTAATTGTATAATGTATAGGAGTTAGGATGGTAAATTAAAATATAAACAGTAGTTAGTTACTGTACAATCAGTATTGACAATAATTATTTGACACCTGGAATAGAATTCAATGTCAAAAAGTGTTAAAAGTGAATAAATTTTAAACAAAAAAATAAGGACTAAAACTTGGTGTAAAAATCATGAAAATCTATTCGCAAAAGAATCAAAAGTTTCAAATTGTATTTTCATAATCTGTTGGACAAAAAATGAAAATCGGAGAAATATGAAAAATTAATTCGGCCAATTTTTCACTAGATTCCAAAACTTGTTTATAAAAAAATATAAAATATATTTAAATCAAACTGAAATTCTTTCTAATATATAGTGCCATTTGTCACTGCATGCTGTAGTTTAAATGCGGTGTCGAAGTTATTCCAAATGACTAAACTATTAAATTACGTTATTGATAAATACGCCTTGGTCAACTAACACTCAGTCAGATCAGATAATTAAACGTGACACACACACAAAATACAATTACAACGAAACTTTAATTAATTGTACTGACATTGAGTATAACTAAAAGATATGTAAAAATCGTGATACTACGTGAAAACAATTGATTTTGATTGAAGAAACTTTGACGATGAAAATTCAGATTCCAAATGGTAACTCCACTGTAGATTAGATATTATGAATTGTGTTAATAAAACCTAGACTTTTCACATATAAAAAAAAATAACTGCTTCCATGTAACTTTTTAATTTGGGCGTAACAAATAATTGTGCAAAATTTTCAGAATTTATAGCCGATTTATTTATTTTGTTGGGGTTAAAAAAAAGAACTAAAAACTATGTTCGTAGGGGTGACGTTTGGGGCTATGCGATAAATTAAAATATTTTAAAAGAAAACTGAATTTAAATATTATTTTGTAATTGAGTACTGTCTAAAGTGTTACTCTCAGATAAAACTAAAGATATTGGGATATGCAAACGGCAGTAGTAGAATCGTGATAGCAGAATTTACATTGCAGCAACGCAATGTACAGCCAATTTGTATTTTAAAATTTTAGTTCCAAGTGCAATATAGGAAAGGTATTATAACAAAGGTGTTTCAATAAAATAGGAACACCCTTCTGCTGCACAGTTTAGAGAACTCAATAAATGGCACAGTGGGTGTTAACAAGTGCATGTCATAAAATTGTATTAAACTTTAACATTATATTAATTTTTTCTATATTTTTCATTAAATTATTAAATTATTAAATTGAGTTTAAAAATAGATAAACGAATTCAGCTATCATTACGTTGTCACTACGTACTGTCTATTATTTTTCACCTTCTCATTATGTTACGGCTAAATGCTATAGATTCACCGGTGTTTACTGTCAAGCGACTATAATGAAGTAGCTTGTCGAATTGGAATTCGGTATATTAGCAAGATGGCTTAGAATGGCATTAGCTAAATTAATTGTGTGAACTTTGTGTAAATATATATCCTTTTTATTTACAAATATATAATATGAAATGTATATAATGTATCCTTTAAAACATATCTCTCTCTCTCTCTCTTTCTCTCTCTCTCTATTGATATAATATATTATTAATTATTCATAAATTTCCAGTACAATGTAAAATTCTGTTTGCTGTGCACCGTTGACCCTGAAATAGATATATCGATTTCTTATTTAATATTTTGTTGTTTATGTGGGTAATGTATTTTTATTGTATCAATTCAATTCCAATATAATATTAATTTTATTAGAGTTCTGTCTATTATTATTTATTATTAATATTTTAAATATATGTAACTAACTAGGTGCTACTAGTAACTAACTATACCATACATAAAATAATACATATTACTCCTATCCATAATAAACATAGAAAAACATTGTGATAAATAGTAATTTATTATTTTCTAATATTATAAATTATTACTAAACATATATTAAAATTGTTACAACTACAACAAAACAATAACAATACAAAACCAATAATTAATTGTTCTATTTTATAGTTGTTATTGTTTTTATACCATTGTCAATAATAGTGTCAATAAAATTATAATTTTTTGTTTCTATAAAGTATTACAATAAACAATTATGGATATGTTTGTGCAGATGACAATTGGGTGCCCAATTTTTTTTTACTCTCATTTTTATTACAAATTATAAATTATAATCTATTGTCAATAAAAAATGGTCAGTCTAATAATATTATATAACTTTTATAACAATTATTATTTACATTTTGTTGTGTATTTGGCGAGTCTTAAAGTACTTGTTTTGTTTCGATTAATTATATAAATACAAATATTACAAACATTTATTTCCATATTAAAATATTATATATAATCCCAGCAGTAAATTTTGAAACTAGTTCCGTATAAAAAGTAATTCTTCAACTAGTGTAAAATGAACTAGTTACAGAACTATTACTAAAGTAATGCAGATAGTAACTATTTTAAATACGCAATAATACAAAAATATGACGAAACGAAGATAAACATAAACGTTTTTGAACTGTTATAGAAATATATTTGCTGTTTTTAGACACTGTTTTGATTTTATTTTTAATAGCGTATAATGAATTACGTATTAAAAGCACATATTGTGATTGTGCAGTGAAAACGAAGTTTATTTGAGTAAATTACCATTCAAAATATCCAACAATTTTAGTGCACATTGTATCGAACGAGAATTTTGTGGCGGAAGATTGTTCCAACAATATGGATATTTTGGAAAATGAATTGCTACCAAAAATATCTTTTGAAGAGAAATTAAACGATTGGTTTAATTAGGAATAAACCATTTCGTAAATATTTTGAAGAATTGTGTTTTATTTTACGCGAGGAAAACTTAAAGGGTAGCACGTAAAATTAAAATGGAGCTGCTATAATTTAAGAAAAGGTGATAAACTATGAAGCACCGGGTTACAATAATTTATAATTTTTATATCTCAGACCAGATATATCAGTTTATCTTTTTAAGTTAAAAAACACCAGTCAACTCTATTCAAATCATTTTATTCTTCTAATCTAAACGTTATAATATATTCTATCACAACACAAACACATATACATAATTCATATACAAATTAAGAATAATGATGGACCGTTAACCATGTAGGGTAATATACAACATTTTCCCCCACTTAAATATAGACGTTGTTAACACTTGTAGTTGATGTTCCGACCTTGATAAGCACTCTTTAACCGTTTGCTTCTTCGTGGCACCTCAGGACTTGTTGACTCTGAAGCACTTGAATCAGAACGAGGTCTTTTAAAAAACTTCCCTTGGACTGACAAGTTAGGTTCTTTAAAATGAACTTTCCTATGACCATTCTGATTTTTAATACACGAGTGACTTGGATATTGACATATTACTGGAACATTCGTTGGATATTTATCATGTAACGTTTGTTTCCTAATCTGATTTTTATGCACCATTCTGATCATGCCTTTTAACTTTATCAGACATGTATAACGACTTATATCTTGCAGGAATGTTGCCGGTAACCATTTAATATATTCTTTAATATGATTCCGATAGTAGACTGCTTCATTTTCACTATATTTAACATTTGACAATGATGACTTCATTATATTTTTACAATTCAATTTATTTCTTGAAGACGATTTCAATATACTTTTATAATTCAACTTATTTTCTGGAGACGACTTCAATATACTTTTATAATTCAATTTATTATCATTTTGTTTACATTTTTTAAAATATGGTATTGGATTGACCTCATCCAACTCTATTTTTGTCTTATAATTAAATACTAAGCTATTTGGTGACTGCTTAGTGACTGTTGAAGGTGTGTTCCTAAAATGAAATAAGAATTTATTTATTAATTTATTTAATGAAATACTATTTTTTTCCAGAACCATTTTCTTCAGAGCATTTTTTGCTGTTTGCACTGCTCTCTCCCCCATTCCATTTGACTGTGGATGATAGGGTGGACTATGACTTAATTTGATTGATTTCTTTTCACAAAATACTTTAAATTCATATGAATTAAACGGAGGACCATTATCCGTAACAATCTCGGTAGGATAACCGAAAATAACAAAAATATCTTCCAATGTATCTATTAAATGTTGTGCATTTGTTTTTGACATCAATTTGACATCGATATACTTACTAAATGCATCGACTAAAATAAGAAAATATTTTCCAGCAAATTGATAAAAATCCAAATGAACTCTTTCAAACGGATAAGAACATTGAGGCCATTGACCCTCTAACGCCTCTTTAGATACATTTTTCGTTAATTGACATACTTCACAAATATCTACATACCTTTCAATATCTTTGTCAATGTTCGTCCAAAATACATATGACCTAGCTTGCATTTTCATTCGTACGATCCCAATATGACTTTCATGCAAAATTCTTAAGACTTGATTTTGGCAATTTATTGGGACTATAATTCTGTTACCGTAAAATAAGCACTCCGCTTCGGTACTAAGACTGTTTCTTAGTTTATAATAATGCTTTATTTCATCATTTAATGCAGATGAATTCGGCCAGGAGTTCATCACATACGAATAAATTTGACTTAATATTGGATCAGTTTTTGTATATTGCCTTATGTGTTCAATATTTAATGGCATTTTTGCGATTGCCTGAATTGCGTTTACTTCAGAACTATCTTCATTATCAACAGAATCTGATAAAGGAAGTCTGGACAATGCATCCGCGTTACCTACTTTTGATCCTGCCTTATGTATAATATTATATTTATACATGCCCAAAATTACTGACCATCTTTGTAATCTTGTAGCAGCAACTGCGGGTATTCGTTTTGAAGAATCAAATAATTCTTTTAGAGCTTGATGATCCGTGACAATGGTAAAAGACTTACCATATATATAATTGTGAAATTTTTTTATAGCAAATATTATTGCAAGACCTTCTCTGTGTAAAGACGAATAATTCCTTTGTGCCGGTGATAGACTACTCGACACAAACATGACCGGTTTTTCTTCACCATTGATGATGTGAGACATCACTGCTCCTACTCCATAGGAACTAGCATCAGTAGTTATCACTACAGGTTTGTTCGGATCAAACAAAGCCAAGACATTATGACTAGTAACTAATTGCTTAGTCTTTTCAAAAGCCGCCTGACATTTAGCGGACCATTCAAATTTTACATCCTTATTTAACAGACGATACAATTCAAATAACTCGGTTGATAAATTTGGAATAAACCGACGATAATAATTTATTAACCCTAAATAAGATTGTAATTGTAAAATATTTGTAGGATTTGGAGCATCTAAAATTGCTCTTATTTTATTAGGATTTGGCTGTACTTTATTTCCTGATAAAATATGTCCCAAATATTCGACTGACGTTTGCAAAAATTTACATTTTGATAAATTTATTTTGACATTATGATCGTTAAGACGACCCAATACTAAATGTAAATTTTTACGGCATTCTTCAACAGTGATACCTCCGATTAATATATCATCTAGATAACAAAATACATTTTTTAGATTTACTAAAATCTGATCCATTACAGACTGAAAAATGGATGGTGCTGCTGATACACCAAAAGGAAGTCTACTATATTGAAATAAACCTCTATGTGTATTTATAGTTAGATATTCCATTGAATTTTCAGACACTTTTAATTGCTGATATGCACCTGACAAATCCAAGACACAAAATTGATTGCAATTTGCCAATGATGCGAAAATTTCCTCAATATTTGGCAATGGATAATGTACAGTTTTCAAATATTGATTTATGGTGACACCACAATCAATACATAACCGAATTTTGCCATCATTTTTTGGTACTACGACTATAGGACTAGCCCATTCACTATACTGAACGGGAACCAATATCTTGTCCTCTACTAAACGATTCAGCTCCCTCTCTACTTCATCTCTCAGACGTAGAGGAACGGAATACGCCTTATGAAATATTGGTCGACACTGGTTTAAATGTAACTCAGCAACATGACCTTTAATAAATACATTAGCCTCACTAGATACAGTAAATGGAAATTTAGTTGCAATTTCTGTCTTCCAATCAATTTCACTATTTACCTGTAAATTATTATTATTAAATAACTTACCTTGACTTGACTGTGGACATATTGGTTGTCTTTGCCTAGACATACTACATACAGTTGAATACATAGACTTTTTATTTGTATTTACGACTAATTCTTCTCGCCAATTTGGATTGATGACATCTAACCATTTTCGTCCAAGTAAAGGCTTAAATGGTCTGGGCGAGGCAATGACTATAAGCTCCAACTGATGTTTTTTATTCGCTACTACTACTTGCAGGCTCAGCGAACCTAACACGTTTAGTAGCGATCCTGTAACGGCATATAAATTGACATTAGTTTCTTTTAACTTAAAATTACCTAATTTAATGCGATACTCTTCTTCTGCCATAATTGATGCTGAACTGCCCGTATCAATCTCCATCGTGACATTGATGCCTTCAATATTGACATTACAATCTTGAGCAGGACATACATTATGCACTCTTTCAATGCGACGACTTTTAGCGAACAGTTCTCTCCGTAATTTAATTTGATTAATGAAATCAGCAACAGCATTTGACTTTTCACGTAAACCTTGACGTGACTGACTTGATGTGCTAGCTTTATGTCTACAAACGACGCTTGTATGACCCATACTACCACAAGTAAAACATTTCCAGTTGACTGCTGGACAAGCCTTATAGTTATGCGACGCGTTATTGCGCCCACATCTTCTGCAGCTACTTTTTACTGTTGTTTCATAATTTAACTTATTCGTTGACTGATCTCGCTTATGTGAACAACTACGTCTTCGTGAACTAGATCGAAAACTTCTACCTCGAGACGGACTTCTTTCGAAATGTTTATTATCTCGGATGACATTAGTGTAGGATGAACGACTCATGACTGCCTGTTCCTTCCTAGATAAATCTATATTATTGGCTATTTCCACACCTTTTTCAAAAGTTAAATTTGACCTTTCTAATAACTTTTGCTGGATACCACTGTCTGAAATACCCATTATTAATTGACTGAGCAAAACATCTTCTAACGCACTTGTTCTAAGTTCCGCGAGTGTCTTCGTTGCAAAATTTTCTGGAATAAATTCGCCGAATTTGCAATGTTCAGACAGTTGTTTTATTCTTACGACATAATCTGCGACAGATTCACCTTGTTCTTGATATGACTTTAGAAATTTGAAACGATTAGCTAAAGTTCGTGACTGCTGACTGTAACATTTTTCTAAAACATCCCAAATCACTTCCATTGTGCAGGTCGATGGTTTTTTTGGATGTAAGCTCGTTCTTAACCTTTCATAAACAACAGAACCAAGACAAGTGATTAATATTGACTTTTTTACATTTTCACGTATATCATTAGCAATAAAATATTCTTCTACTACTTCTCTATACGCTTGTATGCAATCACCTGGCACATACTGATCTATGCGACCATAAAATATTCGACCTCTACTAACTTCTTCCTCGTTCGTATCCATCATGTCATTCACCTTTTGCATTTTTAACAATTTAATATTTATATACCAGACCGTATATACTAATTTCAAAAATCCAAAAATTTATTCAACAATATAATTAACTTAACCGTTAATGTTTATTTATTTCAAAAATTTAATTAATTTTGAAGATAATTATGATACTTTCAAAAATTCCAAGAAAAAAAATTATGTATTTAAAAAAAACTTAGGTACAATTACCTCACTTTGATTATTTTATTATATTATTATATATTGATTATTATTGACTCTATTAATCTATATAGTATAATTTAATATAATTAACTTAATTTTGTATGTATATATGAGAGAGACTTTATTTTATATATATAATATAATTTAAATTTTATAATTTAATTATTTCACTATTGTTAATAGTAATTGTTAATAATAATAATAATTAATATATTTAAAATTAACTTTATAATAATTTTGATATATACTACTGACCTTGACTAGACCTTGACTTATTTATATGACTATTTTATAATAATTAATTAATTATTATCTATAATAATGACCAATTTTATATATTTTATTTTATATTTAATAATTCAAATTTTTCACTTATAATAATATATACACACTTATGGACTATTTACTTATGGATAAAATTTTATCCCACTATTACCACTTGATTAACTTAACCGACTTTTCAAAATTCATTCACTTATGATTCTGTTTATCACAAAAACTAGACTTTTTATCCTCGTCGCCAATTTTATATCTCAGACCAGATATATCAGTTTATCTTTTTAAGTTAAAAAACACCAGTCAACTCTATTCAAATCATTTTATTCTTCTAATCTAAACGTTATAATATATTCTATCACAACACAAACACATATACATAATTCATATACAAATTAAGAATAATGATGGACCGTTAACCATGTAGGGTAATATACAACAATAATATTTTTTAAATATGAAGTAAATTATTATTTTGTATTAAAAACATAATAAATATAAAATTATATTTAAAATATATTGTCTACAAAATTAAATACAACCTATTTTTTTTTAAAGAACTAGTTAAAGTATTGGTTAAAAGAATACATAATCTAATTCAAATTAAAATTAACCAGTTCAGTAACTTGTTGCAGAAGAACTAGTACTAGCACTTAAGTGTTTACATTTGAACTAGTTCAGTAATTGGTTACAAATTAACTAGTTCTTCAACTAGTTGAAAAGTAATGCAGTCGAGGACAATTGTCTTTTCGTAGGACATCTCAATGTTAAAAGAAAACAGTTCGCAACATGTAAAAGGGGGGTTTAGCGTGGAACCAGTACTATTTACTTTGTAACTAGTTGTACTACTAGTAGTAGAACTGGGTTCTTGCAGGGTTATTTTGTTTTAAATACAATAAAATCGGTTAGTATATGTATTATAAATATTATGTGATTTATTAAATGTAATTCACACGACACATCATTTCATAGAGATATTATTATATGGTGTGCTGAGAGAAGAGGTCGACACAAATACACTTACATACAATATATATAAAAAAAGAAGATATTTAATGTTTCCGGAATGATGTATAAATATGATCCATATAATTATTATAATACCAACGTACCATTAAAAATACAAGTAGATTTATATAATAATAACAATAATAATAATAATAATAATAATAATAATAATAATAATACAGGATGTTTTTTAAAATAGCTGACGGGTTAGAACTGCTGAAACCGTCTCTGCACCACAATCACTGGTTTTTGTCTTTTTTAACAATTTATTCGATTTTTTGACGAGTTTTGTCAATCAACTGATAATTGATTGATAAGTGTTTTCACAACCCTTCCCGTATACTTTATTCAATATTATCTATTTGACATATCGGCAGTCAGTTTCGGGCAACCATACCAATTTCAATGCAACGGAAATGGAATTGGAATTGCAAGATAAATAATGTACTCTCATCTTTTAGCATTTTGTTATAATAAGTGTTGTTCACATATAACATTCCGTTTATTATATTATCGTATCGAGTTAATTATAATTTTTATTATTAAATATTTTATAACATCAAAATTTTAAGAAATTTTACTCACTATAATGTAAATAAAACCTTAATGCTGGATTGTGATGTAAAATCAAATATTTATTTTTACCTGAAAATTCATTTTATTCACACAAAAGGCACTGCACTCCTTTATTCTATTGTAATTTATTACAAATATTGTAAATTGCATGATTTATCTTCTTTGAATTTCAATAGAATACAGATGAAAACACGTTACTTATCATATAATTCCATTAAAAACAGAATTTTGATTTCAGGTAAAATAAAAATTTGTATGGTACAGATTCAGTTTTTGGGTAGAATATAAGCACATTGATGTTTTAGACATTCTGGAAACAACTTTAAATTTTGATATTGTAAAATTAAAAGAATAAAATCATTCCAACGAACGTGTTTAATTTTTTTATTATAAAATATATATTAATAAAAATTATAATTATTCGATAAAATGGAAGTTAATAATAAAAATGTGGAAACAAATTTAAAATTACATAGTGCAATACATTCAGGAAGTGACGAAAATTGTTTAGCATTATTAGAAGATGATGAAATTAACGTAGATGCTGAAGATATTTACGGGATGCACTGCATTACATTGGGCATGTAAATATAAACGCTTTGAAGTGATTCGTAAATTATTAAAATGTGATGCTAATGTTAACAAATCAGATAATAGTTTTGAAAAGACACCGCTTCATTATGCAATTGCTGCAAATTCAACTGAAGTTGTTTCATATTTAATTTTAAATGGTGCCGATATTAATGCAGCCAATAAAATTGGACAAAGTCTATTATTTTATGCTTGCCAGAATCGTGTAGATAAGATGATTCTTTTACTATTAGATTACGGAGCCAACATTGTACAAAAAAATAACAAAGGTGAAACAGTTTTACCATAATTGTGCGGTGCACGAATCGGTAATTTGATTGAAATCATCAAATTATTAATTGTTATGCATGCCGATGTGAATGGTGTAAGTGATAATGGTAAAACAGCATTCCAATGTGCTATCGAAAATGGTTGGGATGCAATCGCTTTGTTATTATCATCAATCAAAAGCAATCCTAACGATAATGTGAATATGTTTTATAAAATTATTTCAAATTTCAAATTCCAATTTAGTGTACATTTTTGCATTAAATTTGACAATTTCCAGATGACACCATTACATCATGTTATTTTAATAAATTTAAAAATAATAAATATATTGAAATATTGATGTCAAATCACGCTAGATTGCATAGATCCACAAATTTAATTAAATCAACAGTTAATTGATTGCATGCATATTCTGTACAATCAGAAACATATTGTATCAAAACTATTGAATCTCTGACTTGCAATAGCATATGTTCGGCTCAAACAAAAACCAAGCTCAAATCACATGGATATTTGAAAACATGTTCACATCAAGAAAATTGGAAAAATTTCAAAAAAGTATTAATTAAAAATGTTGTCAATGCAGCCGTGAATAGTTTCAATAGTAAAAATATTTAGGTTTCCATATTTATATCGGTTACAAATGTTTTGATTGCATTCAAACTGAACAATCGACTCTTTCAGTTCGAATGAGTCAGGAAAATAAATTGTATAATATTGCTGAATCATTGGTAAATTTTGGAGTTGAATGTAATAAAACTATTACTACCTAAACCAACACTGTTCCTCGTATATGCGACAGAAGTAACTGTTCTTTAACTTATATTAAGTAAATGCAAATGCTTAAGCACTTATTTACAGACTCCTTTTTTAATATATAGATTATACTGAAGAGTTTTATAAAAATTATTTTCATATTTGTTGGGAAATATGCAATGAATGTGTCTTAAATTTGAGAATACTTGCATTGTGTTGAATAAAAGGTAACAATGATTGTGTAAAACGTTTGAATAATATCCATTCATTTCCCGAATACGGAAATTCTATATACTTTAATAGGAATTAGCTGAATTGAATAATTTTAAATTTAGAAATTTGGAAATATCAAAATTACAATTTTTATGGTCTAATAAAAGTCACTGAATACTGGAATTAATATGTGACATATTATTAATGAATCATTTTAAAATATTGAATAAAATCACAATGTTTTAAATGTTACTTATTTGCTAATTATTTTTTTTTGTATTTTTTTTTAAGTCATACATTGTTTTATGTCATCTAATAAACCTTTCATTACAGTCAAGTTGGTAAATTACTCCGCCGCATGGCAGTATATAATAATTTACCAATTGTAGTGTAATTAACGAAATATAGATGTTTTTAAAATACTATTATTTTTTATATGGGTGATTAGCCCTGTGTGGGCAGACATTGCTAATCTTTGAATAACGTCCAACACCATATTTTCAAAGATATTCGTTTTTTCTTTTTATTCCATAAACGAACAAATGGTCACCCAGTAGAAAAATTTCAGTATTAAAATATTACATACCGAAAAATTTCTTATGAAAAATTGCGGGGATTTCATGATTAATACTATATATTTCGGCGCTATGCAACTGCGCTACTGAGTGTTATATTTGTAATTATATTCTTTAATAATTTCAATAAATTTTTAATAATTTGTTTTAGGAAATATTTTAGTGTTTCACGCGCAATGAAAATAATTAATTTATGTTTTTATACATAATATGAATCCAATCTATAAATTATGTTGTATGGATGTAATTTATTAATAATTTAATTAATTTATATTGTTGTTGTTTTTATAAAAATTTTATAATAATAAATAAAAATATCAAGTCGATATAGTGGGAAGATACTATTTTAATTTGTATATCTGAAATAAATATATACGAGAATGGACTAATTTAGTTAAAGCGATGGTTAAACTAAATATAATTTATTAGACTAATAAAAGTTTATAAATAATCTTATCATAATTATCGCTATTATACGTACCAATAAAATATACATGTTATTTATCCTTTCATCTGACATAATATTTCTTTCAATCACATATCCGTATTTATAAAAATAATAAATTTAAAAATTTAATGTCCCGTAAAAACTACTACAGTAGGGAGATATGGTGCCGGAGGTGATATGGCATAATTGTAAAAACTGGTGATATGGTACAGTACCATTGGATTTTTCTTTCTTGTTCGGGTGCAGAAAATGAAGAAAAAAGTGTGAAACAAATAAAAAAAAATTGCAAGGATACGGCGTTGCTCTTATACAAGAAAGGAAGTTTGCCCCACGCATGGCCTATAGATTAGCCGAAAATTATAAAATTAAATACAAGTTCAACCGAAAAAAAATACAACTGGAATAGCCCATGGTTTACACTTTCTATGGAACGTCATCGTGAGCTATCAATACGAAAATCGGAAGGTGTGTCTGAGGCACGTGCGTCATAAGGTATGTCACTTGAAGAAATATCGTGGACTGAAAATACCATCATAATTGACAAACCAGGACACATACATATACAACATGGATGAGACTGGATGCCAGTTAAATAATATTGCTTTGAATTATTTATAACAGGCTAAAACGATCAAGAAATGTTGCTACTATAACAAATACATTACAATAGTATTAATTTAAATATGCGAAGTAGTCAAACATGTAGTTGAAATTACACTTCTGGTAATATGATCGTATGACAATAAAAACGTTTTGGGTGGCTCATAGTTGTTATTGAAAGATGATAAATAGAAATAATTGCTATATAACAGGATGCCCACTGAAATATACTGTAGTTATTCTAATATTTATATAGCAATTCATCAATTTGATTTTGATTTATGTTTAAATAGAATTTTCCATAATTCAATTATTTTTATATTAAAAATTAGTTTACAATGATTAGTTAAATCAAGCGTTTTCATAATTGTAGAATTGCTGTGCACAGAATCCATGTACTATCGTTCTGAATAAGTATGGTAATTTGGAGCAATGAATAAGTCGTGAACAAATTATTATTGTATAATAATGACTTTAAATTAATTAGTTGACAGTAAATTTCAATATTGACAGTTTGGTTCGGATTTTGGCGACCTATCGTACACCACTTATTTCTGAGCCTGCCAAATACTGAGCTATCCAATCAACTATAGTAGCAATACATAATTCGTCTTTTGTTTTGAATGGAGTATATGTTTACAAAACTACTTTGATGACTTTGTAACTCTTCTGCCGCGATGGGAACACATACATTATGTAAGCAAAGTTGGAGTGGTGCGAATGTACATCATAAATATAAAATAATAATCGTTATGGAATTTAGATGTTATGGTTTTAAAGTCAATTGAAAGAAATTGTTTTTTCAAAATGTTCCCATCCCACTGTTATATTAGAAAAAAGTTAAACATTTTATTAAATATAAATTACTCTAAACAACCATTAATTTGACTTGCTTGATATGTTATGCTAAAGCATTGTTTTAGCACGGTAAGTTCTAATGAACATTATGAAATGAAATTGGGGAGTAATTAACTTTTATTATTTAGAAATTTATAATGGTAAACTGAAAATAATTCTTAATTATAAATATAGTAATAGAAAATAGTAAATGCAATTCCAATGGAAAATGGAAAAAAAGAATTGTCTTGCACCGAAAAATTTAATTTCCTGTGTGACTTTTTACCACACACGAACTAGTCGAATTTTACTGTAAATCATAAAAATACAATTAACTTTTATACAGTGACTGTAATATGATTTATTATTATATTAAGTTAAAGTTATGTCTAATGAAACATAATGTTATAAATAGTTAGTAATATATACCCTGTGTCCCAAAAAATAATGAGAATGGCTTTATAATTTATAGAACTGATAGAACGGCATAAGTTAACCATATAATTGATTTATATAGTGTGAATCGACCTTAACAAGTTTCATAACATTGCCTTCAGTCTAAGCCAAAATAAAATACAGTAAGTGATAGTAGTTTTTGTACGTCGGTAGGTTCACACAACATAAATCAATCAGTAGCTAACAGTTGACACGCAACGGGTTCTATATTATTATATAGTCATTCTCATTATTTTTGGGATAGAATGTGTATCATATATTATATAGAGAAAATGTTATCCACACATTAAAATATAACAATAAAAATGTGTTAGGGTGACGGATGACCTTTTACCTTTAAAATTAAATTATATTGTTTATGTTTGCCCGATATACCTATTTACTTTTTTTATGAAATTCTTATATTGTTGTAATTTATTATTATATGCATATTAAAAATAATGTCAACAATTTCAAAGTCAAATAGAAAATTTTTTATACAATCGATTTTTTTATGGGACCTAAACTTAGTTTCTAGTACAGGTATTTTTTTTCATTTGTTCATTTGCTATAACTTTCTTCTCATAACTACCAATGTGGCAATCCATTTATCTATATCTGTTTTTGCAATCTTCAATATTTCGGATACGTGTACGTGTACCAGCCAGGCCGTGTGCTGGATCAATCTGAACAAATGATAATCAGAAAAGACACTATGTCTGGTGATGAGTACAGGCTGAGTGCAACAGAACTTCCCATTCGAGCTGCAGCAGGGTATGCTATCACTGATGCCGGCAACGAAACTTTCAATATGGAGAATATGATGGTATTGATTATGAAAACATATTATTATTTATTGGATGGAAATTTCTGGTGTTATTTCGCTAAAAATTTCCAAACGATCTGTCATATTTATTACATATTACATCTTAGGTCCAATTCCTGATTTCTAGATCTCATCTGTTATACGCAAATAAATGGACAGATTTGGATTTTGAAATTTTAATATAATCTTAAAATTTTTAAATCCACCAATTTTCTTACTGCGTGGCCGTAATGTTCGTTTTTAGGAATGAATGAATTTGATCATAGGTTAGTCGAAACCGTGGCAAAAAACTTTATAACCGCATAATAGGAGTCGCTATTTTTGTTCATCTTAATATTAATTTTAACGTGTTGATTTTCTCACTGACACTCGCTAATTTTTCGAATCGATGGCTGACAAAGATGTGGTATCAGCAACTTTTCCATTATATATAGATAATAGAGAAACTCATGAAATTCAAAAGTTAAAGTAAATCATTAGTAATCAGTTCTCAAGAGTTATTCGCTTGAGATTACTTCAAAATTAACCAAAAAATTAAAAGTTTATAAAATTTTGCTTTGCAGTCCGTTTCGTTAACCTCATTGTAAACAATAATTTGAAATTTTTCGAATTTAAATTTGCGTTGCTTATATAACTTAACAATTGGGAATGGCCGGTGATATTTTTTTTGAACAAAGATATTTTATGAAGAGACTGATAGCAGGACACTTTCGAGCTTACACGAATATCCCAAACGTTTCTCCAATTTTTGTAAATATATAAATATGTATCTATGTATCGACTATAATTGTATCTAATAAATATATACACAATACAAATACATTAAAATGTACAAGTATCTAGAATCTAGAGAAACTTAACAAGAACAACACTGCATGAATATACCGCAATATATATTATCCGATACACTACGCACATAAATATAATGTATAGAATTATAAATAATAAATTAATAGTTAATTAATATTAATTATATTATGTGTTATATTATGTTTAGTACGAGTATATTTATGTAATCTAATAATAATATTTTAAATAGAATATGTTATAATACATAAAACATAATATAACACGTCATGGTCTGTGCTGTCAGTGATGGTGTATTATTTTTATTATAAATAAGTATTTTTATTACATTGCGATAATTTTTCAATCATATTCAATCGATGCTATTTTAGTTTCGATATATTATCGTATCTACAAACAACCCCAATCCGAAAAATTACCGGAATATGGATTAAGAATAAGCTGAAAACAATTAATTTATAAAAATAATTTTTATTTTTTCGAAATAATCTCGCTCAACTGAACCAAATAGTACATTGATTTGCTTGCGTTACACAAATTACTTTCAGTCGTTGATTGGAATGCTTTCGAGTATGTGGCAGCAGAACGTTAACTGTTCAGGGTCCTCAATTGATGCAAAATTGTCGTTTACTTTCATCGCAAAAATTACAAGTTTAGGTAATAGAAAATATATAGTTAGCAGCCATAGTAACACTATCGGTAGTTTGTCCGAAAAATTTCCGCATATTATATGTAGTAGTCTGTAGTTTCAATCCGTGGAAATATCTATGGATTTCTTATGGATATCCGCTGGAATTTTATATGATGAGTGTAACCCTGTCTATGAATTTTTATAAACAATTTCCTTGGATTATCCGTATATTCCCGATGATAATTTCTATGGATTCTCCTTAGTATTATTTCTCGTTGCTATTATTTCTCAGAATATCCATAAAATTTATATTCACATTTTTTGTGAGCAGATCCACGGATTTTGACAAAAATATCTTTGGATCGTCCATGTTTTTTGGCAAGTAATACCCATGAATTGTCCGTATTAGCAGAATAAATTTTCTTATGACGATGATGCCAATGATCGCGGATTGATTCAGTTTTTTATCGATAGACCAGGAGTTCTATGAGCACGGAATGAAGATGCTGAACGATGACAAAAATTCATCGATTGTGCATTTGTTTTGTAATAAACAAGAACATAAAGCCGCGCGGGTAAAATCCATGAAAAGTCTTACAAAATTCCTCGGAAATATATAGATTTGCGTTGCTGGTTATTATTATAAAAATTATGAATATAATTAAATTAAATTAAAAAGTATGAGGATTATATTTAGATAAGTGAAATATACAAAATTTGAACCACTCTCTTGGATAATTGGTAAATTATGAATACAATACCGCGCGGATTTTTGTCGGACATATTACCCTATGATAATCCAAAGATTTCAATTGACCTAAATACAATACTATTATATTAAGTGGAAAATCTATGGATATTCTTTGGACAAATTTCAATATATCTTTTCCATGGAAAATATGTGAATTTTTTCCACGGAAATTTTTACTCAATTTTAAAAGTACGGACAAATTGTTACTATAGGGAGGAGCTTCACCAATCGGGTGAATTACTGAATAAGACTAATGTTAATTACAAAAAATCAATAATAATTATCGCACGATGCTCAATACAATATATACTATAATAAGCGTCAATTATCTAACTCACGATATACAGGACGAACACAACGAATATATGGATTATCAAAAGCTTTAATACGCACCAAGTTAATACAATGTAATAATTAATTTTTTAAGGATAATATCTTTGGAATTGTAAAAACAGCATTGTTTTGATTTTATTAACGATTTTCTGCCATGATGATGACCGGCCAACAACTCAACAATTTTACACTTATAGTTTCTGTTTCGTATATGAAAGGCCATTATTTCATCATATCATCATTACAATATTTAGTAGTTAAAAATTTATTGTCGCACTTCCATCGATTTTAATGATAGTTTGTTACTTTGGAATAATCAATTGGGTGCAATTTATTTTGGTAATAAGTTAATTGATGTGAAACCAACTTTTAAATTCATCTTTCGTAGATCAATTTTCAGTTCAGTTAAAATTAATTATTGTTTTTGGTTCCATAAGTATCATTTCCATGAATCTCACTGAAGATATCGTACTAAATGTCACGAAATCACACATTTCTTGAATGGTTTTGTTTGATAATAATCATTGGTGATGGTTGGCCTTGACTTTAATTATTTTTCGAATCGTCAATGATGCACTCAAAAACTTGTAATTTGGAGAAACAATTAACCATAAGTGATTTTAAGTCATTCAAGCTTTTCGGCAGCATTTTTATCAATTTTAAGCCAAATCTTTGTTCTTTATATTAATTTTCCAATCGACGCCCAAAAACTAACTCAATGAATGGAAATTTTATGGTTTAAAATTATTAAGTAAATGACATATAACTTTAAATCGATCAGCAGTCAATATAGATAGATGATGATATCAGATTGATATATTAGAAAATCATTCTGGTTATTTTTTGGACACATGGTTTTTATGCACAAATGTAGATTATATGGTTGTTAGCGAATGTTAACTATATATCCATATGCAATATAATATTACCATACCGACATTACATACATTACATTTATTTATAGGTAAGAAATTACATACTCGTCGTATTTTTTTTTTTATGGAAATGTTGTGGTGGTTAAAATTACAATAATAATAATAATAATAATAATAATAATTTTAATTACAAACATTATAAAAAAATAAAAATAGAATTTTATTGATTTCAACTAATACACAACAAAAAAAAAATATTTCTATTTCGATATGCAAATTATTATTTGAAAAATGAAAAAAAAACATTGATTTTATTTCCATCAATTATTTTTTTTTTTATTATTTATTCTAATCATATTTTAATGTCGAAAGGGGTAAAATAAAAATTTAAATTGTATTGTGTTTTTATATAATTTATATTATAGAGTAAGCATAGAAATTGAGAGGCCACCGGTGCCCGCACCAGTTTCGAACTTTAATTTATTTATAATAATAAATTATGTTAACGCTAAATATCGGAATATATTGTGAAAGAGATCATACACACAGACGTTACACATTGATCGCTATTATAGACAAAACAGTTTTTTTTATCAGTCCTACTATTTTGGCGTCAGAAAGGCATCATCGGTCGTTCAGAAATGATTGTAACAATATGTAGATTTCTTCTTTTGGTCGACTCCAGAATCTTTCAATACCATTTTTTTTGTTTTGTTAACTTTGGTTTTGCTAACATTTTAAATTAAATAGAAATGATGGCTAAAAAGTTATTATAAAAAATACGTTAAGCAAGTGGATTGGAATGATTATTATGTAGGTGACTTGCGACTGGGTATGTTTACCCTATACAATTTAATAATAAACAATATAATTGGTATGTGTGCGCGACCGAATATATAATTAAATGTATAATCTTATAATAATTTTCTATAATTTACTTTTTATGATATTTATAAAAAAAGTTTTCATCGTATTTTCTTAACCCTTTCGTACTGGAAAGCAATCAACTCTGTGTAATTTCGGTTTTTTATATTATTTAAAAATTGTTTTTTTTTACGTATTCTATTGGGAATATTCAGAGCCTGGAGGATTGGAAATTAGAGGGATAAAATGTGAATGCATACTGGTATAAAATGGAAAAAGGCTATTGTAGAACAAAAACTTGTTGTTTTTCTCTGTGTTCTTCATAATATATGTATTTCTTACACAATTCACTTGTTATTTGTAGAGGAATCTCTATTCGCAAAAAAACAATCGCTTGCGATTCCAATACAAAGAATTATATACTGTAATTAAAAAATATTAATCAATTTTCTAATCAAGTCTTCACAGAAATTATTCATATTTTGTACGTTTATATCAATTTATTGGTAATGGTAATGCGGAGCATATATTTAGTGAATATCTTCTCTGTACTTATGTCTACAAATAAAAACTTATATCATTAAATATGCTTATGGTAAAAATTTAAAGAACATCACAGTCAAAGAATGGTTGTTATTCAGTTATTCTATATAATTAATTGAAATAAATTACTAAATCGATAAATTATCCGATGATTATTATATTAAATACAAAATTTTATGATAATGATAATCATCAAATATTATAATAGTATAAGATTAATTGCGATTAGAAACGGTATGACAATTAGGGGTTGTATGAAAATGTTTTGGAACCCAATTTGAAGATATTCATTTTAAAAGTCAAAATTTATCAGAATGCGCTGGTTCATGCAATTATCGAACATCCAATATTTTAGTAATATTTTTAATATAGTATCGAAGTATAGTTATAACACTCACAATCAGTGTTATAATAATATGGGTATTGTGCTTATATGCGAATAGAAACCGAACGTTATGTACTCCAGCGGCACGCTATATGGACCACAATTTGTACATTTAATTATTTAATGATATAACTATAATAACTTTGATTAAATATATGCGGTTTTTGACACAAGATTAACATTGCGTCTGTCTGCACACACAGGATTTTAGGATAATCATATAAATATAGTGACTGCGATTAATTAATGATTGTGTAGATATCATTTGTTTCACATCGAATAGCCGACCTTGAAAGGTATTTGGCTTAAGCGCCGTATAGGATAACCCATTTCAAAGAGGCAGAGCTGATTAAAATATAAAACTACTTGGGAATGGAAATGTTTTATTAGTGTTTAAATCCGTTCATACTGTATAAAACTGTATAACTTTGAGATCGACACGTTAAACATACGATTAAATTATAATTGTTTTAGTACAGGAATTTAGTACACTTATAGTTTTTTTTCTATATTATATTGTTACTTCACGACTTTTACTTTACACAAATTTATGAAATTTAAAACCAACGTATAATGCATACACGTACACGTACACAACGTCAATTGATTAACTAATTTATATATAAATAATACAAAAGAATAGTAATGTGATATGATACAAATTTATATAATAAAAAATAAAATATTTATATTCAATTTCCAATAAATATTAACAATAATATTAATAATCGGAGTATTTTATTTTATTATTATATTAATTTCTATTATTTTACAGAAACTATATATTGTGGTGCTGATTGGTGCGATATGTTCTGATAATTATAACAAATGATAATAAATTATATTTAAATTTTTAAAAAAAAAGTGTAATTTAAAATTAATGAAAAAGAATGTAGCAAATAATAAATTATTAACTATAAGATTAAAAACGAAAAAAAAATTGTGTCCATAAATAGTGATAAAATATAGTGAAATTATTCTCATAGAATACAAAATAACAAAATAAATTAACAACAATAGCCAATATACCAAAGTGGCCCAAAAAAACCCCATCCCATATATATATATATCAGCAACATCATTAACACACCATATCCAACTGTAATATCTCTATTTCCAAATAATCAAAAATGTTCACCACAAAATTTATGTCATTTTTTAAAATATTAATATTTTTACAATTTTTAATATTTGTAAATGGTGATCGATTAACGATAACCACAACATCTGGTCCGGTGCGCGGCCGATCCGTTAAAGTTGAAGGCCGTGAGGTACACGCATTTACGGGTATACCATTTGCAAAACCACCAATTGGCGATTTACGTTTTAAAAAACCAGAACCAATAGAACAATGGTATACGAATTTGGACGCAACACAATTACCACCGGCATGTGTACAAGAAAGGTAATTAAAAATATTTAATAAATTTGAATTTTTAACTTAGGTATAGCCCAACAATTGATTTTTAAAATAGCAAATCTTAATTGATGGTTCTTATTTATAAGCGGTATCCTATGACGTTGTCTCTGTTCCAAATAACAGGGTCACCACGATTTGATTCGACAAATTCTATATACACTTTTGTTTACCATTTTTATCATTATCGAGTATTTATAAAAACGGAAAAGGCTATTTCCATATTTCCATCAGCATGTTATTTGATTGCTCACAATTGGAATTCATGGATAAAAGTTGTTTTGTGAAATTGATATTTTTAGCTTGCGGTGACAGAATGCAGATTATTCAAGAATTAGTTTTCAATAATTGTGTTTTTTTTATTTTGTAGAAAATGTTATGTATTTTAGAATCAGTAAATAATTTAAATGAGTTAATTCCTTACATTTTTATTTTGGAATTTGAAATAAATGCATGTTATCGTCAACAAGCTATTTTTATTTATTTTGAATTATGTCGACTGAAAGGAGAATCTTTCGGTGCACAAATTAAACAGTCAGAAAAGACATTATATTTCATAATAAATATTTTCTAAGAATCAATTTATGTTTTTAAAATTAGGGCGGAAAAGGTATTGATAAAATTATAATCTGATAAATTCTCAGAAAAGCTACGTTTAATAACCTACCCCCATCTCTGAAAGCATAATATTCTATAAAATAAAAACTGATACTATAACATAAGAAGAAAATCTAACTATATTGCAAATGTTGACCTTGTTCTATTTTTTTAAAAAAGTTTTTAAGTAATGCAGAGCACACCTCCAACTTTGACGTATTTTATTATTGTAAACGTACATTTTAAAAAAACTTCCAATATACAATGAAACAGTATGCAAACAAAATAGTGTCTCTATCTATAAAATGTGTACACAATTCAATAATCTAGAATATTGAACTTTTTCCAATGAAAGTATGTTAGTTATATGTGGAAAAAGTTTTTTGATTGAAAAATAGATATACAAAACAAAATTTAATTTAGTTAAATGTTAAATGAGAAATTTCTTAAAGAATGTCGTTACTGTGTGTGTACACATGAATAATAATAAAATAATAAATTTATTCAGTAATTTAATATTTTTAATGGGAAATGTAATTCTTTATTGTATTATTATTATTATAATATCAAGATAAATTTTCACAAATAATATATTGCTTTTTTTACCATATGCGTAGCATAAAATACTGGGCTTTATAAATAGCTTCCACTATTCGCGCATGTTGACAAAGTTATATTTGGTGAATGAAGCATAAGCAATACAATCCTTTATAGTGTCGAGTTGAAATCCCGTAATTAACATAAAAATTGGTAATATAATTGAACTAACGGTTCAACCAACGCGCGAAATCCGAACAACCTATTGACACGAAATGGTCAAATTATCCAGGTTTTCAGTAACTGTTACTGAAATCCTATTACAAATATCCACATTTTAAGTATCAGTTCGTGAATCCTGTATTTTTACTAAAAAAATATATATGAAAAACTGTGCAATCTACATTCGAAATTGAATGAAAAATAATCAAATTGTCCAGTTTTTCCAATATCTTATACTGAAATATGTGCTACATATGTTTTATATCAACCCATTTTCAATATAAATTAATAATTTCACGAGAAATGGTCAAATTGTCAAGATTCTCAATTTGTTTGCCTGAAACCAGTTCCGAGTATTTTTTTGGTAGTAACTTTAAAAAAATACAGATTTATAATTATCATTTTTCATGCAAAATTTCATCGGAATTTAATAAGAAATGGTCAAATTGTTCAAGTTTCCAGTATATATGTTACTGAAGTTTATGTTACAAATTCTCCAAATTTCAAGTATCGGTTCATTAAATCTGTCTATGGATATTATTTTTTAGGCACTTCTTAAAAATTGATCATATAAAATTCCATTATCTATATAACTATATACGTACGAAGTTGCATCGCATCAACATGAGAAATTGTTAATCTATCCAGATTTCGAGTACACTTACTTAACTAATTATTCGCAGAGACTTACCAATACAAATATTTACATATATTTTATAGAAATGATTAAAGTAAACATAATTTTTTATATACACAAGAGATTTGTTTTTTTTTTGGGTTAACCTGATTGATCGATTGAGCTCGTTAACACTGATTACTTTTGCAGATTACTCGACACCCAAAAGCCTCCTATAATTGAAAATTTAAATATATGCTGGATACGAGTCATTGCCAAGCCTTAAACTGAAATTAGATTGCTGAATATAATACATCTATGAACACAGCACATAATTTTTCAAGTAAATTGTATATATATACAATATCTGGCAAAACATTCTATTGAAATCACAGAAGTACACCTCAAGATATTCCCTTGTCAGTTAAAACTTTTTCTATTTTATAAGAAAAAAAAAATGCAACTGGCAATATGATTTTGTCCAGCCATATAAAATATCTGTCTAAAAAATAACCGGAATGAATTAAGAATAAATCAATCAATTTGTTTTTACAAAACGAATTTTATTTATTTGAAATATTCTACCTGCACTAAAATACATTGATGAACATTGATGTCACTCAAAAACTTGTGTTTTGAATAATCGATTTTAAGTATTATTTTAAGCGTTTCGGTAGCATTTTTACCAATTTGAAAATAAAATTTATAATCAGTTCTTTGTTCATTATACATTTTTCGATACCGTCGCCGCGGTCTTTGACTGTCACCTAAGGTATTGAATTTCGGTTTACACCGAAAGAAAAATCATATGAAACATTGACAGTTTGTTAAAATCGGTTCACAATATACCAAAATCAATTAGAAAACTATAGATCGCGTTACCACATCCATATATTTGTAAGTCATTTCGGTTATTTTTTGGACTGCCTGCGTGTGTGTGTGTATGTGTGTGTGTGTGCGTACTGTGTGAATATACACGAGGTAAAAAAGGATATCAAATAATAATTTAATATTTTTGTTATTGGTGAAATTAAATTTAACTTTTTCATTCTTCATTTTTTTTTTGTTATTCAATTGTTAGTTTGATAAATCCAATAATAAAAATAAATTTTTTTTAATAAAAATATTTTCTTTTTATTGTATAAATTGTTGAAAATAAAATTATTTGTGAAAAAAAAAAATGAATGATGTTGCATCTATTTAATCTATAATATATAAGATTTTATTAATACACAATAAGATAATTGTCCGAATCGGATGGTGAAGGTGTCACCGGGAGCCCCCCCCCATAATAAATTTTTAGAATCTTTCATTAAATGCTCATATAAAGTTTGAATTTTTAATGAAAATATGTAGTAATAAGTATTGGTTTGCGCATATAGTTATTCTAAAAATTAAATTTGTATTAGGCAGCAAAGTGTGGCGATTGATAGTAGGAATTAAATGACAGGAAATTAATGGTTTTATCTACATTAATTTAGTAAATTTTATTTTTTTTTTATTTTCAGATACGAATATTTTCCAGGATTTCATGGTGAAGAAATGTGGAATCCGAATACAAATATATCTGAAGATTGTTTGTATCTTAATATTTGGGTACCAATTAAACCGAAAATGCGTCATAGTCACGGGAATGGAGGTTTTGTTGAAGTAAGTATAAATTAAAATACAAGTGGTGT
This sequence comes from Bibio marci, assembly GCA_910594885.2. Lineage (NCBI taxonomy): Eukaryota > Metazoa > Arthropoda > Insecta > Diptera > Bibionidae > Bibio > Bibio marci. The sequence goes on along the minus strand of OU343114.1, from coordinate 72,510,804 downwards.
ATAAATTTATGTTCGGTTGTTATACGTGGTATTGTTTTATAGTGTCATGATTGTTGGTAGCGCAAATTGATAATGCACAATGCCACAGTACACAGAAAATAAGTGAGGTTTCTCAAAACTAATCATATCTTATCATAACATCAGTAAACGTATATAATCGGAAACTTGTTCTTGGCATAACAATAGTCGTTGTTAAAAAATACACCTATAGTTTACAGTGAAAAATAGGCAACGATATTAATTTTCTTCTTTTTATCACAGTTAATAACAATTTACTATTAGTCGACTATTTTTTGACTCACGAACACGAAAAGCAGTTGTTAAAATTTAACTATTTCTGACGCTAAAGAACAATTGTTGGTCATAGATCTGACCACGAACCTGCCTGCTCCGACTGTATTCAATATCCCTATGCGGGTAGGCCAAATGGAATGAAAACTACGTTAATAAATGTTTCGACACTTAGGTCGTACTTTTTGTCAGTGAATGCAATTTGTGTGTCCGACTTAAATATATGATTTCAAAAAACAGTATACATAAACAAGGAAATGCAATAATTCACAATGGGAATTAGCAATTTCAAAACTAAGTGGGTTTTAAAACTTTACAGAATGAATGTAAGATTTCTATGTGGAGCGATAAAAGGTCACTGTTGTCAATTAAAAACTATCATATGCAATAAATTTGGTCTAATAATTGCAAAGAAATTATAATAATACTACAGCCAAAGCATTATAGCATTATGTAGAGCCACTTAATAGGGCGCAGTGTGATGTTTGATGATTTGATGAAGTTTTAATCCACACGACAACACTTATTTATCGTATCGTATCGTTCTATTGATTTTTTAAAATTTTATTGTTTATATTATAAACTATTGATATATTAATTATAAAAATAATAATTAAAATGAATTTTATAAAATTTATAGGTATCAGAAAATTCACAAAATAAAGAAGAATTTTTTGCGAGAAGTGGTAGTGGTGGTCATGCTAGTGGTGGTAGTGGTAACAGCGGTGGTGGTGGTTTGGCAATGTTAGTATGGATATATGGTGGTGGTTTTATGAGTGGTTCATCATCCTTAGATATATATAATGCTGAAATATTAGCAGCTTTTGGAACTGTTATTGTGGCATCAATGCAATATCGTGTTGGTTCATTTGGTTTTCTATATTTATCACCGGTTTTACCAAATAGTCATAAACATGAAGCACCCGGTAATGTTGGTATGTGGGATCAAGCACTTGCAATACGATGGTTAAAGGCAAACGCTCAACGATTTGGTGCTGATCCAAATTTAATAACAATATTTGGTGAATCGGCTGGTGGCAGTGCTGTTAATTTACATTTATTATCGCCGGCAACAAAAGGTTTGGTAACGCGTGGTATTTTACAATCGGGTACATTAAATGCACCATGGAGTCATATGTCTGGCGAACGTGCTGTTAATATTGGTTTAGCTTTAATTGATGATTGTAATTGTAATTCAACGATGTTAAAGGTACGTCTATATAATCTTCTCGAATATACTCGTACTAATAAATAATGCTAATAATAATAATAATAATAATAAATAATAATGTTATGGTTTTCTAACTTCTTCTTCTTTTGTATAATTACACAAAAGGAATTTCCTGATCAGGTGATGTCATGTATGAGAAATGTTGATGCAAAAACCATTTCGGTACAACAATGGAATTCATATTCAGGAATATTAGGTTTTCCATCGGCACCAACAATTGACGGTGAATTTATGCCATCGGATCCAATGACAATGTTAAGTGAAGCAAATTTAACCGGTATCGATATTTTGGTGGGCAGTAATAAAGATGAAGGTAAGAGTTTTTTATTTTCTATTTTTTTCTTTAATTAAATTTATAATTAATATTGATTTTGTTTAAATATTAATTTATAATTTAATTTTATTTGGATATTGTTTTTTAAATGCATGTTTGATTTGGACAACAAAAAATCTTAAAAATAATATATTTAATTTCTTGTGTCTTGCTCTGAGTTTCTTACATTGTTATAAATTTTATGATCAACACATTTTCTGTATGTGTGTGTTTTTAAGGTATACGGAATGAATAATTTATTAACAAAAATTTAGGTTAAATATTTAATTAGTTAAGATGTGTGATGACTGTGTGTGTGTGTGTGTGTGTGTTTTTCTTTAGGGTTGTTAAAAGAAATCATTAATGGTACCTGTATAAAATTTATTTCCTCTTTTATTTCAGTATTTTTTTTTTTTTTTAATTAGAGTGAGTGGTTTTTTCTTTTTCCTTATTATATTATTTATTGAATTTTTATTATATTATTAATGGAAAATCTCTATAAGTAAAATTTTTTTCAATTAGATGTCGTGTAAATTTAATATTTGATATTGTGTAAATTGAAAATAGGTTGTTTGAATTTTATTGTATGATGTAAAAAGTTTCGTATAATAAAATAATAATAAATAATTATGTGTGCGATTTTATGCGATGGTTTTTACGAAAAGAAAATTATAATACGTTTAACTTTATTTGAGAAAATATGGGTAAATCTATTTGTCGGACTCATTTACCATTCCTTTTTTTTGTTATCATATTCAGCGGAAACTTTATTTTGTAGCGCTTTCAATAACTTCAGAAATTCTACTTGGTGATAGTTGCATATTACTTGTTTCTTGTGCTATGCAATCGATAAATAGTATCTGTATAATATTTACAAACATAGGGAGCGATTAATTGGATACAATTGGCCATAGTTTGTTTCGCCTAAACTGTAATAATCGTTTTTTAATTTTATTATAATTTTATACTCATTTCTAACACACATTTCTTTTATAGTTTTATAATTTATGCGTAGGTGTTGCAATAACTTTCACAGAACACTTTTTGCAAGAACTTTCATATTTTTACCATCAATTTTTTTGATTTTCTCCCAAAAATTGAAAGTTTTTTTCAATGCGTTAAAGTGGCAATTAAATTGTAAATCATAAGAACAAGTTAAGGCATACATTTATGAAAGTGTTTTGTGAAAGTTACTATGTGTGGCACCTATGCGATACTGCTGATACTATCAAACGAACCAACCTGAAGTGATATCACCCATTTAGAATGAAATATATAAAAGACATATTTTTTCTTAATTAAAGGTTGTAGCAAGCGCATCCGCAAAAGAGTAAAAAACATTACATTTTATGAGAATCTATAAATTTTGAACCCGAAGTACCACAATAATTTTTGAAGTTATTCGATTTCACAAACGAAAATTTATGATAAAACTGATGAATGAATCGAGATGGTAAGAAAACATCTATCTTACGATGATTGCAAACTAAATGGTGTAAATATTTGTTATATACTCCCATATACGAAATAATTTATCAACTACACTGTCTATAATGAATCTTTGGTTCACACTGCACATAAGCTCCACAGCAAATTCGTGTGATTCTAACCATTTTTTATTTTAAAATGCTTTTCGTATTATAATATTTCACCAATGAGCGTCCTAAAGTAATGGTAAATGTTTAGTTCCCAATAATTTTTTCTTGTAGCCAATTCTATATTTATAAACAATGATTATAGTATGAACATAAAATTTAAATGAGTCAGTCGCTTTCGATTTGAAATTTGAAATAAAATTCGCCAATAAATTTTGCAAAATTACAATAGTACTCGTTCTTGATCATTTAACGTTTGTGTTTCGAGAATTTTGACAAAAAACCTTTTATCTTACAAACTTTAAATTTTGTTTATAAAAAATTTAACTAACACATGGGCTATGATATTTCAATAGAACCAAACTTTAAATGATATATGTCAAAGTTTCATAACAATCCAACCATTAGTTTAGAAATTACAATGGATTAATTGACACTTTGATTTTTATTTTCAAAAAAAAGGATTCAAAACAGTTTTGTGTGCTATGATTCTGTATTCTGGATGTTGGAGTGAACTTGTGGATCTATGTTTCATCTATTGTGATGTACCGACGCAAAAACTCAGTCTTATTCAGCTTAAACATGTCCAAACAGCGTTCTGACACATTAATTCATTATTATTTTGTTGTTCTGCTATTATCAAATAAATACTGAAAACATTGTCATTTTTGATAACTTCAGAGGGTGTCAGCGATATATAACATGTAACTTAACTTTGCGATTACCCATAATGATTTTCAGTATATTTTCGGTGTTTTCTGGATTAATATAACCACATTTTGGCGTCCAGATCGTTCAGCATCATCGGTGTCTAAACGAAACACGTTTAACATCCGAAAAACACCGTTTTATTGTTGATGTTGATATGGAGTTGTTGTTGATATGGAGCAGTCCGGGTAACATATTTGAGGCCATTACTCTGCTTGGCGACGGTATTACAATCGATTAAAAAGCAATGATAAATCAATACACAAAACTTTGCTTTGAATGAAATAGGATATATTTTTTTTGAAAGTGTACAAATATGTATTTCTAAATTTTATAGTTACATTGTTAAAACATTTATTAGAAAAATAATGGTAAATATTCGCTTCAGACATTTATATGACCCCCATCCCCCACCCCCCCCCCCCCCCCCCATTGAATATACAATAGTAATCGAAATTCGAGAAAAATAAAGGCAGCACATTAAAAGCGATTTGGCTAAAATTTGGTGGGTATATAATTTTTAAAGTACACAAATTTTTAAAAATGACACCTATATAATTTCATTACGCAAATTATGATTGTGTAATTTAATTTAAGTTGTTTACGTTTGCCGTACGACTGCCGACTGGTGAATATTATATACTCGTACATAAAAAATTATAACATGAAAAATATCTTATCCATATAGAAAAAAAGGAAATATTATTAAATGTCTATTGTTACGTATTTATGCATAGATATGGAAATACATTGTATATAAATTAACAAAATAATATCTATATACACACACACACACATCCACGTCTACGTTTTTGTATATAAAACAAACATTTACAATCGGAAGAAATAAAAAGGAAAATAAAAGGAAAATAAAAGGAAAAAAATCGAAAATGAGAGCAACTAAAAAAAAATTGCTTATATACCATTTTATATCATATATTCTAAACTAAAAACCAATGTTCTAACCCATCCTAATATCATTAATATTCGTTTATATGACACACAAAAATTACAATTACACAATACATTTGTATTTAAGTTTGTGAAAATATGGAAAATTATAATATATTGGTATAATACGCAAACACACACACACGCACACACACGAATATACGCATTTTAAATAGGAAAATCATGAAAAACATATGTATTTTAATATCTATAATATCTAATATCTATCTATAGTAATATATATACTAAACATACATTAGTAGCGTATATAGAATATATATTTGGATGGAGTACTTACTCCTTGTGTATTTATAATAACTCGTATAATACTCGTTCCTATATATGTATAAAATGTATTCATATATTACATAATGTATTAAGAATATATATAGGAAAATATATATTGTACAATATAACATCGAATGTTTGGGAGAAAATTTGTGTGTGTACATAGGGAAAAAATAATAAAAGCATAAAAGTTATATAGTGTAAAAGTATCGAACAAAAATGTCTCGGTGGTAGGTTTTGTTATTTACTCAACCAATGATAATCAACGACCTTGAACTCACATTATTTTATATATTATATATTATATATATACCTACACATATATCTGTATATATTTCCGGTGGTAATTTTACTATAAAATACAAATCCTTTTCGGCGTGTATTGTGTATATGTAAAATAAATAAATATATATATAAATAATATTGTTGTACATATATAAATTGTAAATAAACACACACCACCACACACACACACACATATATATTATTATAGCGATTATTATTTTTTCCAGTTAGTTTGTATTTATATACAAATGCAGGAAAATAAAAACATTGTAATTTTCTTTTTGTGTTTGTATTTGTATTATGTTTTTCCTTTTTTTATTTTTTTCCTTTTCTTGATGTTATATGCACACACACACACACATAAATAAATAAATAAATAAATAAATAAATTACGTGTGTAAGATTGTTAGATTATTGGATATATGCAAAAATATGTTCCATTTGTTGATTAAACATTTATTACTTAGCACGTATAGGTATATAAAAAGTGGTACATTATTCAAAGTATGCTCCATTAGAAGTAATCCAAATGCTAGTAACAATTTGTCTGTACTTTGAAAAATGAGGAACATTTTCGTGGAAAAAATCCACATATTTTCCATGGGAAAAGAATCTTGAAATTTGTCCAAAGAATGTTCATAAATATTCCACTTAATATAATAGTATTTTATTTAGGTCAATTGAAATCTTTGGATTGTCTGGGGAATATGTCCAACATATATCTGCGCGGTATTGTATTCATAATTTATTTCACCAATTATCCAAAACAGTGGTTCTAACTTTGTATATTTCACTTATCTATAGATATAATCCTCTTTCTTTTATAATTTATTTTCATAATTTTTAAAAAAACCAGCAACTTAAATCGATATATTTCTGAGGAATTTTGTAAGGTTTTTCATTTTTTCATTTTATCAGCGGTTTTTTGTTCTTTTTTATTACAAATAAAAAATGCACAATCGTTGAATTATTGCCATCGTTCAGCATCTTCATTCCGTGCTCAAAGAACTTCTGGTCTAACGGTAAAAAACTGAATCAAACCGCGATCATTGGTATCATCGTCATAAGAAAATTTATTCAGCTAATACAGACAATTCACCGGAATTACTTACTTACAAATATATTTTTGTCTAAATCCGTAGATCTGCTCACAAAAAATATGTGAGTGGAATAATAGCAACGCGAAATAATTCTAAGGAGAATTCTTAGAAATTATCATCGGAAATATACGCGTATATTCCAAGGGCATTTTTTATAAAAATCCATGAAAAGGGTTGTACTCATCATATAAAATTCCAGCGGATATCCATAAGAAATCCATAGATATTTTCTCGGGTTGGAACTACGGACTACTACATGCCATGCGGAAATTTGGCGGACAAACTACGGACAATGTTATTAGAGAAGGACCAATATCTGGCGTATATGGATGATGGGATAGAACTTCCCAGTTCTGTCGTTGCCAATAGTTTTTAACGACATTTACAGTATGTAGTTTTGCGTTGTCATCGAACTACATAATCAGTTTATTAAGTTTATTATCCCATTCTGGTTGATTTTTGCATCACAGCTTTCTTCAAACGCAATAGTTGTCGTAGGTAGACATCATCAGTTCAAATAGTTGCAGAAGTTTTCAGCAATTAATATTAAGTAACATCTTTTCGTTCCCACCAAACACAGAGCATAAACTTATCAGCTTATTGGTTATGATCCATCAGTTTCATAAGTCTGTACCCAAAGTTTTTTTAAGCTTAAATTTCATATAGTAAATCCATTTTTCATCTCCTGATTAATTAAATTTTGTACAACACTTGCCATTTTCATGCTATACAACAAAAAAAAATGTTGTTTACACTTTAATCAAATGTTATCAATACTATGTTTTGAAGTTGTTTATAAAAATAGTTTTCATGTATTACCCGATTCTACACATACCATAAGAAGACTTACGACGGAACTAACTTTTGCATATACCTAAAATATAACGATTTTATATAAATTGTGTATAGCTGGCATCGGGGCATGGTTTATTCGCGTATTTAATACACTACCATGATCAAAAAATAGGTGGTCAACTCAATTTAAAATTCGTTTTTAATCCAAAGCTTAATGTAAATTCAATAATTTCTTATATAAAATTTAAAAATTGCCGATAAGCAAAAGATTTTTTTTTGTAATATATATCGAGCAGTGACACTCTAAGAAACTAACCGACAGATTTAACTGAAATTTGAAACGAATGTGACTGAAGAAGGTAATGCTAAACATAAGAAATAATCAATTACACACTGGTAGCATTTGCTTGCTAATTTTGATTGGATACTTTTTGATTTTAGTAGTATAATTTTATATTACTGTGTAGACTATACATTGAACTTGGATGATGTAGTGTTATGAACTTCTTAAAAAAAAAAAAATAATAAATATAAAATATAATTTATGAAAAGGCTGTCACTTTATCGAATTTAATATTGAGGAAAAATTTCAACAGTTTTTCTTCATATTTGAGTGTGCTTGTCTTGCGACGACGACGGGCTTTCTATCATAGGGCAGGCAAAATCCATATGGTTATAAGTTAATTTAAAAAAAATTTTTGCTGTAGAACACCGCACCCGTAAGAATTTATCATAAAATATTATAAGATGTAGTTCTTATTTCCATTATTTATTTATTATAACTTCACCCAACTTTCTGGCAATACGTATATAGATGCCACGGTGAAAGAAGATCCATTCGTCTTACTACCAATATTTTAGTCTAATATAGTTTGTGTCACCCATATACCGCTACTACCATAAATCCTGGAAGAAGTGAAGTTAGTGTCACGTGCTTCCACAATTCATCGGAATAGTAAATGCTTTATAGTCAAAAAATTTCAAAACGATCGAATTATTGATATTCGAGCAATTCTGCTGAGTATATTTGGCTCTGATATGAAAGCACCTGGAAGGAATGGTGGTAGTGTCACAATTTCCTCAATTATTTATAACTTTGCAACAAATACTTCCTATTAAAATTTTCAAAATAAACTGATAAATTGTATTCATATATTCAAGAAATTCCATATTGGGAATATTTGGCTCCTGTGCGGGAGACTCCGGAAGAAGTGGAAGAACTATTACGTAATTTCATAAATCATTAGAACTAATCATTTAAATTAAATGCATTATAATCATATTCAAATTTTCAATGCATTCAAAAAAAAAATGGTTCTTTAATTATTCTAAAAAGAAAATGTTAATTTTAAGGATGAGAATTAGTGGAAATTTTTGGTAAAAACCATTTTCTTGATATTCTGTCAAAACCATTCAAGTTCATAGTTTTTAAAACTTACAATTAGTTATTTACAAAAATGGAAAACTTTTGATGGGATCGAATTGAGACGGCTCGTGTAACACAAGCAGAAGCGTAATTTCAAAAATGTGAATGTAACAATAACGTAATATTTGCGTATAAAGGATAACAAAAGGATGAATTTACTCTGCACACCCACATATTTTTTCCATAATTTATTTAAATAAAATATGTTTTCAATAATTTTTATATGTTTTATAAGACAGCGACCTAAATAAAATCAAAAACCTTGCATAATCGTTCAAGGATGCGTTAAAGGATGTAGGACTTTTGTATATTTTGATGTATAATTTAATCATGCGGCTCATATGCAATGAGAATTAAACAGGAAATCAAGTACAGAACAGATGTTTGTTAATGTAATAAAAAGATTTGTTTGTCCTTTAGCCGGGCGGGGTATTCATCATCAAAGAATTGTATTATATTTTTCTCTTCGAGTTAATTTTATTTTTGAGCAACTCTTTAATATTTTAGTAAAGTTTTTTCCGTTATCCTTCGGCTTTGATCATTCTACGCTTTCCTCAACCCATCAACCCTTGATGCCCTGTGAATTCCACTCCAGCGATAGCTCAATAAACCGATTTGCGTGTGAAGTTTTCTTTGCTTGTGCAGAAGTCATCTGAATTCTGAGTGCGTCTATATTGCTCCCTATGACTCTATCTATATTATTATACTACAATATATACTATTGTTTTGTGTGTCCATGTATTTCAATGCATAATAGTATTCACTATATTTAAAATATACAGTTATGTTTTAAGTGCGCATACACGTGTATTACATAAATCCATATATCAGGGGGTTGTTTTTCTGGTACATAGTATTTTACTTTTGTATTTGTAAATTTGTGAACACACACATACTCTCGCTTATGTGGATATTTTTTTTTGTATAATATATAATAAAGAAATTTGCCGGGTTGTAAATATTTTTGTTTGTCTTTACTTTTACTATAAGAAGGTGATGGTGGTAACAACACAGAGGGTGAGGGTGGAATATTATTATAGTAAAATATATACGCAGAAAATTATGTAAATATTAGAAAAAAAAAATGTTTTCGTATATATCGTAATGTTATTAAATTATATATTATTTGGTTTTAGGTTGTAGTGAATTTGATTCTTTTTTGTGAATATGGATGTATTTCTAATGTGAGTGAGCCGAGTGCGCTACCCTTTATATCTGTAAATTGGTTGAAATTTGGAACAGAAATGTTATGGATTTAATATAAAAAACAGTTACTATTAAGCATTTTTTTTTAGACCACTTATATATTACCAAAATTTACCAATCGTTTATACAAATACGCAACAGCCATATATTATTGTGTATGTGTGTATTGGTGGTAAGTGAAGAAATAAAAAAATATTAAGTCTAATGAAGAGAGAGGTCAAGGATGTCTTTTTTTTTTTATCAAAGTTTTATTATTATTATTTTTATTTTTTTTTTATATGTTGCTCGCCTTATTTTTTTTTTTTTTGTATATAAAAGTAAGTATAAAAAATAAATGTGCACTAAATTATGTAAAGGTAAACTTTTAAGGTATAATGTTACAAGTTTATTTCTATGTTAAAATAAAAAAATGAAGAAAACAAAACAAGTAGATACTTGCACAGGGAACACATATTAACTATATGTATACATAAGACACATAAAAATACTGGAATAGATTATGCTTTTGCCTCTGGGATATGTAGATTATTTAAATGTGTGTATACTCTCTATAAGCGAACAATAAGATCCTTTATTAAATTGAATACCTTATTTATAAGAAATGATATCTCTTCGTTATTCTATCTTAATAAACTGTATTTTTTATATATTGTACTAAAAATATCAATCAGACTGTGCCTCAGGTACTGCTAATATTGATATAAATGAAATTTAAGTTTTCATCTCATTTTTAATTATATGGCCCATATATTTTTTCAGTCCATCAGCTGTGTGTGTGTGTTCAAGTGATATATGAACTTCGGAATGAATGTTTTTGATGAAATAATTATTATAAAACGGTTTTTGGTTAAGATATAATATCCCTTTTCCTTGTGAAAAATAAAAACAGATTAATTGAATATAATGCGAATAGTTTTGTTAAACTTAATATGTATAAAAATGTAGTTTGCAAAAAATTTACAGGACCCACACTGAGGCAATTCCTTCTCTTCACCATATTGTATATAACTTTAATTACAATGATTGCGAAGAACCACATTCATTCGATTTTAATTTAAAATATTCAACATTATCGTTAATTAATATTAAGTTTTGCAGTTTATACAAGGTGCGGGGTTTACTTTAATCTTACCACTTTTGCGGATACTCTCATCATACGTACAATAAATAATTTCATTAGAATTACTAAACAACCATTTATCTATCGGCAGCGGTTTGCCTAGTTGCATAGCGCCGAAATATATATTATTAATCATAAAATATATCGGGTTCAATTCCGCTATTTTTCATACCAAATTTTTCGGTATTTATTTTAATACTGAAATTTTTCTGCTGCGGGTGACCATTTGTTCGTTTATGGAATAAAAAGAAAAACGAATATCTTTGAAAATATGGTGTTGGACGATATTCGAAGATTAACAATGTGTGCACACACAAACACACACATCACACAATGGGCTAATCATCCATATAAAAAATAATAGTATTTTGAAAACATCTATCTTTCGTTAAATACAGTACAATTGGTAAATTGTTATATACTCCCATGCGGAGTAATTTACTAACTTGGCTGTAATGATAGGTTTATTAGATGACATAAAGCTCCACTTGCGGCAATATATGACTTAAAAAAAACACCTTTTCTTCTAGGAGCTCCCGTACACACCGAGTATTCCCAATACAATGTCTAAGGAACTGTTCAATCGATGTATGTGAAATATTGTACTTAAAGGAATTACGTGATAGATAAGTGTGAGATTTGATAATGGGATGTTTGGAAATGGGTGCAGTGATTTAAATGGGAGGGAGAAGGTACACCGTATCCAGGAAGGAAAGAATAGGAGAAGGTATAAAGAGGAGGTGAGTGGGAGGTGAGACAGGAAGTTGGGCAGATAAAGCGAATAGGGATAGACAAACAAAAATAGAAGAGGGAAGAAGAGAATGGAAATGGTAGCAAGGTTAGGAACAAAATAACAAACATTTTACAGTTTTTATTGTATTGAATTTATGCAAAATTATGTTCCAATTTTTTGGTTAAAATTACTTGTTTATTTAGAAATTATATAAAAGTGGTAAATTAATCAAAGAATGCTCCATCAAGAAGCCACAACCTTTGCCCATCTTTCAGGCAATTTACGGATTCCCTGTTTGAAGAAGTCATCGTCTTCCAGGCATTAAGTCAATGTTTGATACTTTCTTAAAATGTGAATCGTACATCTTGAAGGACTGATTACATCGACCTGAATAAATATAGTATTTCGAAGATGTGTATGGCGGTGGGATAGAACTTCCCAAAGAGACACAAAAATAAATTGCACTTAAAATATATTGTCAATGTCAATATTTAAATTTTTTAACTTAAAAATATGAACCCAATTTTCAATGCAAACTTTAGTATATGAGTACATCACTTTGTATAAGATGGATGCTAAAATAATATCAGGTCAGACACGTATACTAAGTAGATAGACATCATATATTTGTGGGTATAGTATAAACAAAAGAGATAACTTATTATAACATAGATATAATTTAATATATTGTACTAATGTAAATAAACAGAAGCACAAACACCATCACCATCATAGGCTATTAGCTGTAACTGTATACAATATTACTATATACTATAATCTACTATACAATATTATTTAGTATATATACTATAAATTATATAGGAATAGATTAGCTAGATATAGTATATATAGACTTTATTTTATATCTAAATATGGGTTGTATACGAATTACGATATTATTATAACGTACTTGTGATATATTCTGTGAATAATTTATTATTTGTTATTTTGTCTTTCAGTAAAAATGTGTTTTGTGGTGGTGGTGGTGGTGGTGGTATTGGATGGATTATTTTTGCTAATAAATATATGATCAAGCCGTAAAAATATATAAGAAGAAGGGTATATATTTATAGATTTTTTTTTGTATTACATTTGAATTAGTAATAGACACAATAATATAGTTTCTCTTTATTCCGTTTTTTTTTTGTCGGGAAAAAACTAAACCTTTGAGTGGCAAAGCCGATTTTTACATAAGACGTACACTGCAGATTTCTTGTTGTATATCCATTTTAATTATGTAACCCGAAAATCATAATGTTTCGTAACGTAATTATAGCGAATTTAGTAAGAAGAGTTTCTCACTTTAAGCTGGCAACTATTTTGATCTCATCCTTAATGGATTTTCCGGTGCGCCAGTTTAAAAATATTCAAAACCTTCTCTATATATATATGTTTCTAGCTATGTGATGGCAAATAAATACAACCCAAAATTATATTCATAATAATAAATAAAAATTCGAAACATGAAACTCATGATCATCAAATCATGATCGATCGATTTCTATACATATTTATGTTATACCACGATTCAAATATATATCGACAATATAGAGCTTCAGATTTAATATCACAGTAAAATATAAAAAATTAAAAAAATTTACTCTTAAATGTGTTACTTTTATATGAAATAATACGGTTTTGAAATGCGCTCCAATAACTTTTAACGTTATCATAACATCTGAATTTTTAATAGTAATATTACTTTTCTATGTTTCGTATACTATTTCAAAATGATTATGAATATAATTTCGCTAATATTTCTTACAAGTCAGTCCTGCTTTTTCCTGCAACTAATCACGATGTTGATGAAAGTTGTTTTTAAGTATAGACTTTAGTAACGCACACTTTTCAAACACATTAATTAATTCGATGGTACTCTAAACACTCATTAAAGTATTATTTATATATAATTCAGTGTTCAAAAGGATTTTATTTTTTCCCACTGTTAAACGTTGTACATAGAACTGATTTTAGAAATATTTTATAATTCATTTCATTCGCTCAAACAAAACCAAAGAATGTTATAACCACGAATGTTATACAATATAAAATATATAAAGTATATCGCAATGCGAACAATTTACTCAAAGTATAAGGAGTAAGGACTTACTATAATACAATACATTGAATACCAACTATTAATGATGTTCAAATTTTAAAATACTAAACACAAATAAGAATAATAATAAATAAATGCTACAGAATAAAAATTTTTCTTATTGAATTTTCTGGGTTTGTATAAAATCTATAGCAATAAATATTTCGATGATAACAATTGCTAATAATACAATCACATTTTCATGGAATATAATAAAATAGTAACATTAAAATTATATTGACATAAAATTTAATAAAAGATACACTAAAATGATGTAATAAAAACAGAAGGAAATCGTATATAAAATTTTGGATTGTGGACACATAAATACATTATTTGATCCTTTGCAGGTAGACGGTCATAAAATTAGTCTATACAAATTATAAATAATATTACCTGAATTTGTTTTATATATATTTAATTTTATATGGTGCCAATTTTAGTGAAACATTTAAATGGTAATGAAACATTTTTGTATTCTATTTATTCAATGTATCAATGTTGGAAAAAATGCGGAGCAGTTCGATATGAAATTCTTCGCGCAATATAAAAGAATTGTTAATGAAAATATTGAATATTTTCTTCAGTTACCGATATATGAGCAAAAAAAAAACATATACTCTATCCGAATTTAATGAAATTGAACGTTATTTGGAAAATATTATTAAAAAGTATTAAAATAAATGCACGTGATTATTTTAGTGAAACTTCTCTTCATATTCATAACAGGTGTACAAAAATTATGTCAGGTGAAGCGAATTTTTAAGCTGTATGTAAAATATTTAATCGTAAATGGTACCGATTTGGATGCAATGGGCAATTTCCTGATGACAACGCATTACTCTATGCTATTCCAATTAATCAAAGAAATGAATAACTTGAATTACTGATGATGAATCAAGTCGCATTGAATAGTTCCAGAAAAGTTTTATTTACAATCACAGAATCACATTGTATCATAATTATTAAATGTGTTACTTGTAAAAAAGTATATGTCCGCTGGCCAGATGTGGAAATCGCATGTTCAGATCACATTCACATTTGAAAACATGTTGACATTAAAGAAAGTGACATATTTTGTTTTGTTGTTTTATTATCTAACATAAATTTTTCTATATAAATCGTGATTCCAATAGAAATTCCATTTTAAAATGTATAGACAAATGTTCATTTGTGTGTATCTGATGGTATAGACCATCGGTAATTCATAAGAAATGTTTTGAAGCTCTATCATATTGCTATTTTTACTGTTTGTGTAACAAATCATTCATCATTATTCTACTTTACAATAGTGGGTGCGATAAAAATGATGTAAAATAATTATCTATCGATTGTATTGCAAACATTTTTAAAAATAATTATTACTTATATTATTACATTTAATGTAACATCCATTATAAGTCATGACGTTATAAGCAAACATGGTTTTGTTTGTGAGGTAGATGTACAACAACCAACTTTGCTATTACTTTGATAGATTTATTCCTATAGTTTTTATGGCAATGGTAACAGAACTCTTTCTTTTTGTGTTTATATTGATTATAAATTAAATTTTAATTGCCATATTGTTCCAAGATTCGTTCAATTTGAGGTTCCAAAGATTTACGAAAGTATATGCCACACTGTATCCACTTTCTTACAGGTGAAAACCACTTCCAATATAAATAGAATTGTTTGAGTACCATTTATTCGAATATTTTGTATTTTATGATAAGTTTACTCCTTCTGGCTGGAATGGATCTAATTTTCTCATTGATATAGTGACACTTACAAGTTATACGTTTCACAGAACTTCATTTCGGTACTCAACAAAAAAGAAATTTCTTTTGAGTTATTGTCTATTAAATTCGTATAATTGCGAGCAGTTTTTATGGTAGTCAGACCTATGATATCACCAGCCTTTTTTTTTTTGATTTATAATTTATACGAAAATTTTCGTAAAAGAAATATATTGTTTAATTTTTAGTTGCTTTTATAAATACAAATAATTTCTCCTTATTAATTATAGTATAAAAAATTAAGTATAGATATTTGGCGTCCTAATCATATACCGTACGACTTTTTAATATTTCTGATGTAATATTTACTTTATACGCAAAACGTAACATCAATTTACTAATTTATTATAAGTGCGTTAACTTAGTTTCTTAAAATTTAGTCAGCAAATGTTATAGCGTAGTTGGGAAAACACCAATTTTTTTGATTTGTTCTGTGAAAAATGGAACGTGTGTTTTTATGGATTATCCTTTTGCGCACTACTTTGATTTAAAAAAAATATTTATAAGCGAAGCTCATCGTTGACTCGAAGAATGTTTTGCGGTGATCTAGTTCGTTCGCATCCGACTGATAAGGAGTGTTTTAAAAATTTCAATTGTGCTGTGATTTTAATGTTAATCATTTGTATATGACAGGCGAAAAAGTTCAATGGACGAAACATTAGCTTGGGAACGAGATATAGGAATTACTTTAGAGCTGATATTTTCAAACGTTTACATGGCTTGGGAACGATTCAATAAGAAGAAAAATGGTTACAACCAGAATTCAAGAATCATGCCATTGCGAATCGGTACAACATAATAATGTCCTGCTTGCCAAAACAGCAGAACATCCAGACGAGCGCAAGTTAATCTGAATTTAGTAGGACCGCAGTGTGAAAATTTGTATAGATTGATTAATGAGGGATCGCTTCGAAATTTCGGTCGTTTTATATAGACACGACGTTGTCAAAGAGATTGCAGTAGAGTTGTAAAAAATATACTTCTATTTAAATGATTTGTATCAATTTTACACACAATAAATGTCTCATTTAAGACCGCGATGGTCGGAAACTAAGTTCCTAATAATAAAAGACCGTGTACCGTGTAGTGTAGTAGTAAACGGCAAGGGAAATTATTTAATAAAATAAAATATACGTATAAATAAAAATACGTTAGAAAAGTAAACAGTAGAAATACTCGTACAAATACCGACCTTTGCATACTTTGTTGTTATACTAATATATTGCCAAGTATATATGGAAGTATATTATGTGTATCAACAAGTGTTTACAAATTGTTGATTTTGTATATGGAAAATTCCTTTTTTTTTTTATTTTTTATTTTACTGAAAAAGGATATACATAAAAAAAAAAAAAAAAACCGAAAAACAAGAAGTAAAGATTTTCTTTGCATATGTTAGTAAACGTACACGAATACACACAACCGCCTTCCTTATACATATATTTATTTTTTTGGTATTACTTTGCTGAATGTTATTTTAATGGGTTGTTGTGTTCATTTATTTTTTTTATATTATTTATTATTATTACCCTTAAAAATCAATAATAAATTGTTTTCTTTTTTTCAATATAATTTTATAAATTTTTTACCTTGAACATGTGTGTGCCTTATTATTAAATTGAATATATGTTCATGTGCTGTGTTGTGAATTTTATTTGCAACAGACACACCGGCGATGTGTGTGCGTTTTGAGCGCATGTTTATATAGATGGATTTTGGCGGATGGGACTTTATTGTATGTGCTCCAATATTGTGTCAATAAACTTTGGCATTGTACATTCCATTCAGAGTTAATTGGTTTAACAAATAAATGGTGTGTACGTTTTCGTATGTAATAAATTTAATCAGAATTATCGATTTTATTCCGTGATCTTTTTACACACAACTTCATGATTCTTTGCTCGCATATGGTAGTTTTACGTTCGTTATATCAGCTAAAAACTAAACAAAACCCGAATAATTATTTGTCCGAATGACCCAAAGATGTGAGTGATGTAGCATATTGCAATAGTGGTAGAATACAATATAACCTATCGAGATTCGCAAATTCTGTTTACTTTTATTAAATAGCAAATTGTTGTTGAATAAAAAACCTTTAAGGGTCTGCGCCTCGAATTCCATAGACTGCGGAAATGTGGATGTCAATAGAAAATTCTCTATTCTATATTATTTACCCTTAAAAATAATGAAAGCATTTTATTATTTTCTATTTGCAGTTGTTATGGCTCTAAAACTGTGTCTTCTCTTAGTTATTCTGTATCCGAATTATCCTGCTGGTAAATAATCATCATATGTTCGCCGTTTACATTTGGATCTTCTGCATCATTATCGTAACCACCATAACCAAATTGCAGAAAAATAAAGAACTTTCCATTTTATTTTTCTCATACAAAATTTGAAAAATCAAAATAAAACAATTCAACACAACATTTACAATGCCACACTAGCATAGAATCTAAAATCGGACGATACATATATGTACATTGAATACAATAGTCTGTCATATTAGCAAGTCATAATACTCCAAGTGGAGCCTATGGCATCTACTCGTTATAATCAAGTTGGTAAATTACTCCGCCGCATGAGAGTATATATAACAATCAACCAATTCTACTGCAATTAACGAAACATAGATGTTTTCATACATTTTATTATTTTTATATGGGTGATAAGCCCATAGTGGTAGTGTGCAGACATTATTAATCTTTGAGTAGCGCATCCAACACCATATTTTCAAAGATATGCCATTTTTATTCCATAAACGAACAAATGGTCACCAACTGAAAAATGTCACTATTAACATACGGAAATTTTCCCTTGTAATTAGCGGAAATTGAACCCGCTACTATATTTACGATTAATACAAAAGATCGAAACAGCGATACTAAATGATGTAGTGCCTGTCAAATACGCAGCATCAATTTGACACTTACGATTGGATTAAGGAATTTTCAGTATATAGTCCATTGGTCCATCTGGCTATGAAATCGATGGCAATGGTTAGGAATTTATATACGCTATGCATATAAAAATCGGATTGATTCGATAAAAATTTATCGGCTTGTGAGTTACAAATAAGTTGAAGTAAAATGTAGCCAGAACACATATGTATTTTTTTTTGCCTTTTTAACACTTTGTACTTTCGTGTGTTACGCAGGTGACACATTAGGGATTTGGTGGAAAAAAAAATGTCGCGTATGTCATAGTGATAATACTGATAATCAGTCCGTAAAGTGTCCGGCTACTGGCGTTCCACTTACTGTGTACGTAATGTAAAAATAGTATTGTATAGTACTTCAATGCGTACACTATTATTTATTTATATTCATTATCATTATCGTTATCGTTGTATGCATGTGGGTACAATAAAGAGATGGCTGGTTGGTTATATTAAAGCCTTGAACAAATCTTCCTATATTTTTATTTTATTTTCTCATATTTTATTTTTCCTAAATTTCCTAAATATTCCTGTTTTCATTTCTATTTTTTTTTCATTTTTCTTTCATTGGCTTGTGCGGTGTCGTTCCATTCGAACAACTTTAGTTACAACTTTAATTTTTGTGCTTTTACATACACGATTTCATTGCATATTATGTCAATGTTGTATCTAATATCAGCACGTTTCTAAATAGAAGAAGAATTTTTACATGCCAAAGATTAAATGTTATATGGTTGCTATAGTCTTGAAGCATATAATTCTCAGTACAGTAATATATTTACTGTATCTAGCAAGTGGTTTTGATTTTATATATTATTATAGTTCCATACAGTACAGAAGAATTCTTCTATAACATTTCAGTATAACGACGAAAGGCCGTAGGAAATGCCGTACAAGCAAAATAGGACATTGAATAATAGTACTTCAGTAGCTTCCTGAAACTTTGTATTTTTGCAATTTCACAAACAAATTTAATGAAATTTTGTGTGTAGTTTAAAACAGGAATTCTATATTAAGAAAAAGAGGCTACCAATCTTAAATTTAAGGAAATAGAATAAATAATAATAGAGGAGGTATAGCTTCATCATTTCGATCAACAATCATCAAAATTTAACTTTAGATTAAATGCTTAAGTTCAAAATTTCAAGATAAACTGATAAATGGTACACTTTGAGCAAATTTCTATCACAAAACATTAGATATTATTATTAAACTTCTACCTTACAAAATTTCAAGATAATGGTATAAAATTGTACACGATCAATTCTATTCGAAATATTTTGGGTATTATATGGTTTCTTTCATTATTCCAATGGGAATATTCACGTTATTTAATATTGAAAATTTCGTTTCTAAATGTGTATTTATTTAAATTCAAAATGCATCAAGTTGACATATGGCTTTAAAATTACTCAAAGTTTTGATTGAATGTGTGCTTTTGTTGAATGTGGCATCTTCAGATTTATCAGTCTCTTGCCGCACGCAGAAGCATAAAAATTCTAAAATTTAATATTCACAAAAAATCACAGTTTCTATTGAAATGAAGAAATTCATCTGTGGAATTCATACTCATTGTCAAATTATTTATTCTAACACACACATTCTTGGAACATTGTAATTTGGTCATTTTTAAAATAGAAAATTTTTTATATTTATTTATAATTAGATTAAATGAATAATGGTAGTTTTGCCGGGATATGGTTAGCTTCTTCGTATTATATCCTTATTTTCTTACACAATTGAGCAAAAATGCTCAATTATGTATATATTGGTTTGGTTTATATTCGGATTATAAGAATAAGTAAAACCAGTTTTTTTAGTCATTCGCCAGAAACATTCTTATATAGAGAAAATCCTCACAGCATTTGGTGAACAATAGCACAAACATTATAATTTGTCTGACATCGATTTTCGTATACACCACATGGAATGAAAATTCTACTACACATATTTTATCATGTTTTATATAATATTTGAAAAATAAAAAGGTTACAGTTTATTACTTTATTTTTTATTATATTAGTAATTTTTTTGTCCTAATATATACATTTTATACGCGTATACCCTTCACCATTTTCTTATTTATATAGATTTATCATTATGCGAGCTCTTATAAAGAATCAACTTTGGGTGTTGTGTGGTGTGTTAGAGTTACGGTGTCTGTACTTATGTATGGTATGTATTTTATGTTGATAAATTACTAAATATATACTATGCGTATGTTGCACTATACACTTTATCTATATGGTATAAGACATTTGACATTATTGTTACCATGTTCTTGGTATAATACATTTGTATATATTATAAGTTCGTGACAAAAATTTCTAAATCAACATTATGTGTGTGATATACGATGACAGTGTGACAATCGAATGGATTACATTTTTAATGATATGTCTATATTTTTTAATAACTGTACATAATATTATCATTATCTTATGAATTTATATATATATATAGCGAGAGGGCATATCCAAGTTTTATATATATATTAATGGAATATAATTATTAGCTAACGAGCATTCAATTTGAAGATATAAAAGATATATTTTAATATACAATACTAAAAAGATTTATTGTTGAATGTTATAATTACGTTTTTTGTTAAGAAAGTCATTGTCGATTTTGAAGTCAACTGACAATTCAAAATTATAACCTCTTCAAAATAAATATATAATGATAATAGAAGAAAGGATAATTAAAAATATTTCCAATATGACTTTTAAAAAAAATTAGCCTAATATCATCACATTCCTCTTTCAATTTTCTGTTCACTTAAGGGGAACAACGTATCAAAATGAATGAATTAATCATAATTATCATTAATATTTTTGTTATTCGGTGAAGGAACATAGACCATCATCAGTGAATGAGGCTATACGTTGATTCCACTTCAACTATCTTCCACTCCTCCTCAAGGTATATGTTTGTGATCCATTACCATTTTCGGCAATTGAAATGAGTATCAATCATCTTGTTTGTTTGCCACTTCGTTGAAGAATAAAAACTCAGCATTACGAATTAGTTCAGACCATCGAATAATATAACTATGTTAGAACTTGCATTAACAAATTTAATTATAGAATCGACAACGTTGACGTATGAGAATAATATTGGTGAAAGAATACAATCCTGTTTTATTTAGGTACACACGCGGAAGGGTATTCCAAGTTTGACACCATTCGATACTTACTACTACACTGTAAAGTTTTTTAAAATCGTGATTAATAACTTTTTAAATACGAAGTAACGTTTCGATTTATTATGAGATCATTTTGTGTCAGATGTGGGCCAGTAACTAATTAATGCTGTATTCATAGTAGTATGATATACCTCTGTTTGTGGAATTTTTTAAAACCAGGACAATTTGGTTTACTTCTTAGCCAACTTTGATGAATTTTAGTACAAAGTGTTTATAATATAGAATTATATATAATTATAATAATTCTTAAGGAAATTCTTGCAAAACGTGGCCCATATTTTAGTTTTCTGATAAATTGGTTAGCCTATCATCTAATTTCGATACAATTTTGTAGAACTGAACTGTATTGGCCCGATTATTTAAATATAATTCATATAAACATTCTAAAAAATCGATTCCCAGTGCATTTCTATAATGATTTTTTTTATGAAGATTGTAATATCGCGGCTGTAGTTCACCCTATATTGTTTAAGCGCATTTAATGATAATTTTTCAGCTTGTGTGACACTAACCATACATAGAATCTTTTAATATTTACAATAGATTCGAATAATATTTCTTTAACTTTTCAGAACTTTTAATTGAAATTTAGTAAAAAAAATTATATTTTCCTTCTAATTTTCCATCCACCTATAATTTCCACAACAAATATAAAGCAGAAATAAATGTTGAGTATTCTGTTTTTATATATATATTAAAACTTTGGTAAAGTCTATATTTTTTTTATAGTTGCCTTAACTTGTAGTCAGTCACACAATAAATTTTCAATTTGTATTAAATTTTCTATTTTTTTTATTTATCCCAATTACAGGTACATATTTTTTGCTGTACGATTTTATTGATTACTTTGATAAAGACACAGCAACTAAATTGGAACGTAATCAATTTGAAGAAATTATTCAAACAATATTTAAGAAAGCAACAGCAGCTGAAATTCAGTCAATAATATTTCAGGTAATTATTAATTTCAATATTATTATTATTATTATTCGTTTCTAGAATAGAATATAGTGGCTCTGTCTGTCTCTGTATGCATGTTAAACGATTTCTTCTTGGGTTGCTCGATAAACAATACTACGATGCATGATGCAATTACCTCTGCATCTATATAATAAACAGTGATAAAATCGACATAGAAATATTTATAAAGTTGTTAGGTTGAGGTAAATGTAATACAGGTTGTATAAAAAAGATGCAAATAATTGATGGTCGCAAAATTGTTTTGGAATTATATTATAGAAAATTTTAACTGTGGCATTACTGGCAACCTTATTTTAATGAAATTACGTATTTAGATCAATATTATATGCGGTTATGTGCGGTTATTATTAATGAAGGTGTGCCAAATTGCAGATACCCAGAGGATTTTCTACTGATAAGTGTAGCGCTGCAGTTTTGGAATTGTAATCATCATGAATTGAATTGTAACACGCATTTCATATGATTGAATATAATTTTCACTAAAAGACTAATCCCAACGTTTAGCACGGCGCCATGGCAAAACTGTACAACTACACATCAGCCTTAAATCAGCTTTAAATGAGATTAGATATAGGCTGTTATGTAGTTACCTAAAAAAGCCTGCACAATTCTATCGATTCTATCACTGGTATTTCCCGTAACACCTCTCTTAAAATTTGTAAACAAAATATTTTATGGACCAAAGTAAAAAATGTATCTTATCAATTTAATTTTTATTGCAAAGATTTAATAATCCCATTTCATAAATGTGTGTACTAGGTGTATCACCGGTATGCGAATTGCAGATTTTTATTTTCAAAAACAATAAGCTAAATTCGAATGAATGCTAAAAAGTATAGATTATTTAAAGTATGTTTCATTTGCTAGTCACACATTTTGCCCATATTTCGGACAATTTGTCGATACTAAGCCAGTAAAAAAAAACTTATTATAACCACAATTTTAAGCATAAATTTTATTTAATTTTTATATTTCTACATTAACATTTATTCGTTTACTAGTATACAAATTGGGAAAAAATAACTGATAATTATGAAAATCAATATCAAATTGGACAAGCGGTTGGTGATCACTTTTTTATTTGTCCAACAAATGAATATGCACAAGGAATGTCGGAACGTGGAGCTAAAGTACTTTATTATTATTTTACACATGTAAGTATTATATTTTTTTCCATTTCTATTAATTATATATTGTTAGCGTATAATTGGGATGTACAAAACGAGCGTCGACGATGGTGTGGTATCGGTTTCATGCGATAAGTCAATTTAATCGTTATTACTAAAATATATATTGTAGTTTTCAAATACTAATTTACACACAATATATAAAATATGTACAATATGATTTAAATTTAATTTAATTTGATTAAAATATTTATTTATTTTTATTTTTCTATGTGATTATGAAAAGAAAAAGGCTAATAACAACAAATGAAATTTTATTTTAAATAACTTCAGTATTCGTAAATTATCAGACGTATAAATAACTAAAAAAAAATATAGTAAAGTAATAATACAATAATATGTTACAAGTAGATCTTTGTGTATATGATGGCTATGATGATGATTTTGATTGTTACTATATACTATTTTATATATATAAATAAATAGTACTATTATACTATCGTAATTTAACAATATAGAAATAGTATATAAATATATATTATATAAATGATGTATGTAGTATATGAGAATAATAAATAATATCCGGTCATCAATGTGGCTTACACAGTACAATTATTATTATTATGTTATACATATATTTATTATTATTACAATTTACAAAGAATGCTCGTACGTTATACCACACGTATATATTTCACATAAATATAAAATTTAAAATATGCATATATTATATTGGTTATAATGTTACAGTCGACGCCCTACCAAAGCCACGATATTCATATAACACTGTGAAAAGATATAGTGAAAACTGCATTCCTATAATTGCGCTGTATAAATATTATACAAAATAGAAAATCTCTGGAAAATGGTACGCTTTTATCCAACTATGTTATTTGTATAGAAATGAAAAAGATGGTTTATATAACCGACGCGGCTGTATAACAATTGAAATTGGAATTTTAATTCACTTTATAAAGTGATTTCATTTGTGACTAATTTAAGCTTAAAAATACTCAGTGACGCAATGGTCATGCGAATTAGTCGTGAAATACACCCGGTTTCAATTCCCAATTATTCTAATGTACTGAAATTTTTCAGCTGGGTTACAATTTATTCGTTTATGGATTAAATGAAAAGTTTATTCTAGAAAATACATAGTGTTAGATGGCTATACTCAAAGATAAACAACGGTCACATTATTATATAAAAATAATGGAATTAAGGAAACATCTACGGTGTAGAAATATGAAATTATCGTTTTTAAAAAAAAAAATTAAACGTTTATTTTAAAGTGAAAAGATAAAAATATTTTATTCAAAGTATTGACCATCGCTTTCTACACATTCTGACCACCTTTCTTGCGGATTTGTGGATACCTTTCCCAAAAAAATGGTTCAGCTTTTGATGAAAACCATGCAGTGAGACAATTTTCGACTTCTACTAATGTTTTTTAAGTGCTTGTCAGCAACGGAGTGGTGCATCGATGAAAACAAATGGTAATCAAAAGGAGCAAAGTTTGGCGAATAAAGCGGGTGAAGTAACAATTTCTAGCCAAGCGTTTTGATCGTTTGCTTAACTGGTTTTGATCTGTGTGAAGATGCATTGTTATGTTGCAAAATAACTTTACCATGTCTTGTGGCCCATTCTGATCGTTATTCGTTTAATGCATACTTTAAATTGATCATTTGTTGTCGGTGGTAGCAATCAGTATTAACAGTTTCACCAGGTTTCAGAAGCTCATGGTACACCACACCTTTCTGATCCCACCAAACACAAAGCATTCTCTTTCTATACCGAATCGATTTGGTTTTGCAGTCGATTTTGCTGGTTGACCTGGTGTAACCCATGATTTTTTGCATTCAGAATTCTCAAAATAAATCCACCGTTCTTCACCAGTTATAACAATTCGATGCAAAAAACCTTTTTCTTTTCTGTCTGGCAAGCAAAATTTCACAGATTGCTTTTTGATTTACCATTTGTATTTCATTCAAGTCATGAGGTATCGATTTTCCACACTTTTGAATCTTTCCCATATCTTTTAAACGGTGAGTACTGTAGGGAATTTATTACTATTTTATAAAAAATTTCTGCCTATATAGAAACTATTGATAATTGAAAGAAAATTAATAATTTCTTTTAAAAATTTAAATGCAATAAAAATAACGAGCTAGGTTTTTAAATAAATTCAAATATTATGGCAACTTGTTTGAGCGTCCTGGATGGGTATCATATATATATATATGGAATGGTATTAATAAGGTAATTGGGATATTTATTAAATTACCTATTTCATTAGTTGCAATTAATGTTGGGTATTGGTGGGGTTTTTAATGAATATTTTGTATGTGCGGTTGCCATGAGTTATCAAATGGGATATACCGATACAAATACGCTATACCCTGTTCGGATTTGTTAATTCGACTAATTAAACCTGAGTATTTATCGGAATTGTTTGAAAAATTGTTAGAATAGTACCGGTAATACAAGTCCGGCTTAATGACACTGGTATTTAATTATCGTCCTATTGTTATATGTTATACCTATATATAAATTTCACGAGTTATTATAATAAATTATTTTTGAAGATTTTGTATCGACGAATTGCGTTTTTTTATAACTCCAATAAATTAAAAATATCATCATCAATATTAAGATTTAGGTTAAAAACAGGACGCACATGGTATTTATTGAAATTCTACATGGTATAATCTATGATATTGGTCACAGTAATATTGTAAAAGTGGGCTGTTCTTAGCGATTATATACCACCTTCATAGTTAAACTATGTACACTGGTAATATCTCTATCGCTTCTGTTCGGATTTACAAGCATTTAAAAGATAGGAAATTTGTGTGTGGTGTACGAAAATGGTCATATCTTCGCAACTATACCAAAAATTATACACCTACATTTAGGTAATGAAAACAGCTTTAAAATGAGTAACAACATGATACGGTGATTCGAATAAAAAATTTTAGGTCAGCCTTGTATTATGAACTACATAATATTTTACTTAATGCTTATTTGTTCAAAATTTTCAAGATAATTGAATAAATGGCACCAATATATGGGATTGTTTAGGTTATACACCAGTTTTTACATATATATTCATTTCAAAAACGTAAATTCAATTTTTCAAGTCGTTGGATTTTAAACTATTATTTCAGTTAATCAAATAATATTTTTTTTTGATGTTATACACTTTTTATTCCAATTTATCAATTGCAATATTTTGATAAAGATTGATCAACTACAATATATTTCAACAAAACGTCAACAAGACAAAATGTGACCTGAATATTCACTGAAACATGATCCTGCGCCCGCTTAAAAGAGAATAACAAAATAATCTTAGCTAATTCCACATCAACAATAACATTAATCTTGCTATTCTAATGAGAATGTCGGTAATTCAATCATAAAAATAGGAGAACCCAACCTAAAATATTATAAATTTTGATTACGAATAATATATTTTATGCCATATCCTAAGATATATATCAATCGCTTTAGCGTTCTCCAATATGAAAGAACATGTAATGCGTAAAAAGTTCATAACATTATATTACCAATAATATTTAAATAGTAATTTATTACGTCGTCTGCAGAAGAACGATTATAATTCTAAAGTTTTATGGATGCGGCGATCACTAATAATAGATTTATGATCTTGAAGTAGTTTACAAATTTCTATTATATATTTGTTTATACATTTCTTATTCTTATATGCAAAAATAATATTGATAATTTGTGTTGACCTTTCAAGAACATACGAAAAACATATCAATTTGTATAAAAAATACGATTGCGAATTTATTTTAAGATTTTAAACATTAAATTTTATTATTTTTAATTATGAACATTTTCTAGTGGCATACTTTTTATATTATTTATAAATTTTTCCTACATACTCGAATATATAGTATTTATTTTTAGATTATATAATTATCAATTATCTTTATATTTATGTAATATTAATTTAAATTAAAATAATTGTAATAATTATTTAGATTTGTCTTCATAAATTAGTAAAAATGTAATAAAATATTTATCATTTTTTATAGTTTATGTGCGACATTGACATTTATATAATGTTTATTAATTATTTTAAAATTGTAATAATAATATTAATAATAATAATAACAAATGCGGCGCATAAGTTACGCAAATATTTACAGAAATAATATAATAATGTAAATTCATGTGAGAAAATATTCCAAACGTAGTTTTATTTGTTTACTACGTTGCCGTCGGTCGGTCGCCGATAAGAAATATTTTTTGGTTTTACAAAATATAAGTGATTGTATTGTATTTTTTGTTGGGCAAATAATTTATTCATTTTATGACGACATAACTTTATTTAATTCAATATTGTGTTACGTAATTTTTTTTAAGTTCATGTGAACTCATATAAATAGACTTTTTTTTATGAGCCCAAGTTATTTTAAACACTTATCGATATGCGTCATCGAGTTTCTCTGTAATCGCTGAATTATTATCAGTGTTTGAAAATATAAATTAACAAATAAGAAACTATTTACATTTAAAAGTATTTGATACAAAGTATCGGGTACTCGAATGTATTACATAATGTTATCTATTAAATGAAAACAATGATTTATGTATGTGTCCTAACTGTACAGAGACCTAAATCAACAAATATCAAAAAGTATTTTCGACATATGCATAGAATTATGTTCCACTTACCCACTTGAAAGATGAAAATGGAATGTGTTGTACTGGTTATACTAAATAATCGTCATTTGTAGGAAGCATTATTATTTGTTTTCATTTAAAAAAAATCCGCTGCTGAAATTGTGACTGTAGATGAAAAACTAATTTATTGTTAATCCTAAACGTACAGTCTGGCGAAACTGCAGTTCATCACAGCCAATGCTGGTTGTGCTTTGTTTTTGGTCGGATCAAAATGGTGTTGTTTACTATGAATTGCTGGAACCTTCTGAAACAATCATTGCGGTGATGTCTGCCGACGACAACGAATATACGATTGAAGCTAACAGTGATGAAATAAAGACCAGAATGGATGAAGAGATACAACAAATTAAATGTTTAAACATAACAATGGCCAAACGTAATACTGAAAATGTCGTTAAGAACTATTTTCAAAAACAGAATTGGAAAATTCTATCCCACTCGCCATATTCGCCAGAAGTTTATATACTTGCTAAGATGTACATGTAATTTTAAACAAAAAAAACGGAACTTACTTTTGCGTATTTGCAATATATAATACCCGTAACCATCATTTCCCGTGACAATTGCCATCAATTTTCTAGGGGTTTCTCGCTTCATGGCTAGCACCTAATAATGTTCATACCTACAGATATACAGCTAATTTAATTGTTTTTACGCTTTCGCTCATTTCTCGATTAAGTTTCTCATAATAACCCCATATGAATTAGCCGTATGGCACATGCTTTCCGAATAACCGATACGAGTAAAACTATATTTGTTATTATTGCTTAAGCTACTTCATTAGTATTGTTCAATTAAATTGTGTAATTTAAGCAATAATAACAAATGTAGTTTTACTGGTATCGGTTAATCTGGTTGCATGTGCCATACGTATTACAGATCATTTCGGTGAAACCCATTTTGCCAGACTCTTCGACTTTTCTTTTCTAAACAATCAGTCAGCTTCCTTTAAATTGTTCTAAACAGAAATTGTGTCATTCACATATATTTCTCAAATTATTACTATACTAAGACTTCCTTTCACTTTGACTAAGTCCTGGAAATATTTCCTACGTCGTCGCTCCGATTCATAAAAAATCGCAACGATTTGGTTTTTATATATTGTAGCATTATTAGAGCAGTGTCTCTACAAAGCATATAATTTACCTTTCCAACGACAATAACTTATTATTTATCTGGTCGTGTGTGTATATATTCTTGTATTGATTTAATAATATAATAACAATAATAATAATAATATAAAAACTTAAATAAAATGTGAATATATACTCGTACGTATAGAAGAATTCTTAAAAAGCAGTAAATTTTGAGACATACCGACTTTCGATTATAATATTCTATAATATTATAATAATACACGAGTGTAATTAATTTGATAATTCTATACTATTGTATTTATTATCATTAAAATATTATAAACCATGATATGAAATTCATTATATTATTGTTATTATTATAATATTTGTATTTATATACATTTATTTATTATATAATTAATTATTATATTAATTATAACATTGTCTATATACCGCACACACACACACACACAATATATTAAAAT
This sequence comes from Bibio marci, assembly GCA_910594885.2. NCBI lineage: Eukaryota > Metazoa > Arthropoda > Insecta > Diptera > Bibionidae > Bibio > Bibio marci. Next base: position 72,480,358 of record OU343114.1, on the reverse strand, counting down.
ATTATATAATATTATATTTTTGACACATGCCAATTTTATATGTCATTGCTCTTTGATAAAGAACAATATATAATACTTAAACAAATATTGAAATTAATACCATAAAAGTATTGTGTAGGAATTTTGGTAAATGTTATCATTATATTTTATAAACTCAAAAACAAGTGCTTTAAAAGTTGATCAAGCAAAGATTTCTAGACATTTAAAAGTTATGGGAAAGATTAAAAAGTGTGGAAAATGGGTGTCACATTCGATGTGAATGAAAGACATAAATCCAAAACCGAAACATAACAATAAGATACGGTAAGATAATTTTGCTCCATAACAACAAAAACACCAGAGTTGGCTCATTCCGATTACCATTTTTGATTTATCGATGGCAAATGCATTTAAAGAGCAGCACCTCAAAACATCTGCAAAAACTAGAAAAATGGGTCTCTGAATGGTTTTCATCAAAAGAAATACACAGTCTTTTTGGCATAGTATCCTTAAGTTTCCAAATAGATGACATAAATGAGTAGCAAACGATGGCAATTATTTTGAATAAATCATAGCTTTTTAAATTAAAATCTGACAGTATCTCCGTAAAAGTTTTTAAATCTACAGTGGTATAATTTTTGTATAAGTATAAATGCACTAACTTATAATTCAAAAGGAGAAAGAGAAGCTACCGGAAAAAATGGAAAGAAGAAATTATCTGTCCCATATAAACAAGTAAACACAGAAATAGAATTGTAGAAACTATCGAAAGGAATATAAATCTTTAAAATGCATAGTCGACTATATGTCGACACACTTGCATCATTTTCTTGGTGATGAAAAACATAGCATTACGTATTAGATGTAAATAACACGACGTATAGAAAAACAATGAAAATGTTAGTAACACGCAGATGAAATAATTGAATATGTAAATTGGTAAAAAAGGATCATGTGCAGCGAATTAGTTCATAGTACAGTTTGAAAGGACAAAAAACAAATAGTGTTTGGGATACGACTAATGTACCCGATCGGAGATATATGTTATTGGAAACAATTTGTATATCATCACAGTCGTCCCTTGGCACACATATCATTTATTTTTATAAATAAAATAATACAATGAATTTAATTTTGAGGGCAATGTATTCAATTTTGTACGCACACACAAATAAATAAGACTTAATATTTTGTTTTTCTTTAATATAATAATCAAATTAAATTTTGAATGTTATGACTAAAATTTATTATATTGTATTTAAAAAAATATGTTATAATAAATTAAAAATTATATATGCAAATGAAAATGCGAGTAAATACAATAAATAATTAATGTACTTTAAGATAATGCTATTTTTTGTACGCTTACTACAGTTTACACACAATCTAAAGAGAAAGAAAAAAAAAAAACACGGAAAGTTTTGACTAAAATTTTATAATTAATTTTTAAGATACTACAAGAATTATTATGTTTTTACTAATATATGTGAAAAATATTTTAATTTATCAATTAACTTGGATTCATTCACTCGTCTATATATAATATAAACTTATAGAGACGCGTGGTTCGCTTCAACCACTCCACAGTTATTCAAAGTAACACAAATTTTACGAAAGCGATCGGTAAATAATCGTAGTCCATTAAATAATAAAAATATCACTAGTTTATTGTGGATGGTGTGGGGTGTGAGGGTTTTCTGTTTATACCTTGCCATTCGATCACCCGAGATGCAGATATAATTCAAATTGAATGAAAGAACACATGGATTTTTTTATTGGTTCCTTAATTTGTATATGAAGTAGGTAACGACCGCTCGGAAGTAGTAAAAACTTAATATTTTATGAAAATCTATAACTTTTTTTTTCATATCAAATTAAATTTTTTGTGAAAATCAAATTTTATGAATATTGATTCTTTTAAGGGATTTAAAATTTTTTAAATCGGTTTTCAAAATAAAAATAATGTCCTATAACCTTTCATAGAAGCGATTTTTAGAATTGATTTACGTATTCAAAAGATTTTTCATTTAGATGTCCCAGTAAGTGTATATCGTTAATGTATACAAAATTTTGACAGACATCGAACGAATAATCAATCGTATTTCTTTTGAAGACGTGAAGTGAGTTTAAAAACGATTTTCCTATGAAACGTTGGACATTGATTATATGCTGAATATGACCCGTAATGAAAAACATCATTATTTACATAAAAGTTCAATTTAGTAGACACCACCAAAATTTCACCATAAAAACTTCTGAATTATCATTATATTAATTACATTATGTTATCTAGAAAATTAATTACGCATAGGTAGGAGGTATGCGTGTGGTCTTAATGTGTGAATAAATTGAAACACAACAATTATAAAAATACATGAGATCAATTAATAATAATACGCACATTACTATTTAAGAATATCGATGTATTATACTTTATGATCACGTTTACTGATTATACATATGCCGACTATATTCTAATACAGCTATATATGTAATACCATTTAAGTATATTGATGTTATTAAATGCTATTAAATTTATCCAAAATGCTTTTAGAAATTTTTGGGATTAGATTTTATACGTAATTTTATCCTTTAATAGATTCTTTATAATCAATCTTCATTTAATGAAAATATTTATATAACTTTATATTACTTATGGTTTACGGTTTGGTTTTATATACAGGGTGTTTACGATTGCACGGCAATGCATCAAGGTGTTGGAAGACATAATTCTAAATTGAAAATTGAAATATTGACATTGATTTGGGGTCTGTTTTGTGACCTAAGATTAAAATTCTTAATTTAGCTGTTAAATTTTTCGTTTATAATTTTCTTTAATTTAGAGTAAAAAATCTAATTTGGGCAACCAATTATTAATTTTGAAACAAAGAACTAATTTGTTTTGCTACAATTATGTCAATTGTATTTCTGTAGTTTAAAATGTAACAACCAAATTAAGAATTTTATTCTCAGCAAATTTGGTTTAACATAAATTTTTTGTATTTACCGTAGTCTGGAAGTTATAGACACTTTGAAAATAAGATCATCAAAATAAATTCTTAGGACTTTATCTAGCAAAAACAAAGTGACCAAGAACTATAATCGCTATCACCTCCTTAGCTCATCGCACGCTGAACTAGTGTACACCCAGTACCATACTTATATAGTGTATACGCTTTATATAGTATTGATAATATAGTAAATATGATAAATACATTTTCAATATTTTAATATATATATAGCTATAATATCCTACCCTGCACTAAATTGATAATACTTGACTATTCACGCATGTACTAAGTATATACTATAATATTATCATAATAGGACTGTTATATAGCACTGTATAGTAACTATACACACACTTTATTTATAACATATAAATCAATATATTATTTGGTTTTTTGGATACATTCTCAGCTGATATTACATACGCATACATAAACATACGACACAACCCATAACGATTAATCATTATACATGTATTTATTAGGTGTGTGCATTTATTCTTTGCATCGTATAGGTTGTTGTGTTCCTTAGGAAAAATTAACACTTAAATAAGCAAAAGAATTCTCATCGAAAGGTAAAGTGATTTTATTCCATATGAAAATCGGTATACATCAATACAGCTACAAATACCCAAGCGGTAGGGTTTGACTTGGGCCAGGAAGCTTTCTTTTATTCAGTCACTTTGGATCCATTCTGTTTACCGCACCTATTAAGATTGAACCGTAATTTTGTTGGTACGACCATAAGGTTTTCACAACTGGAAGATAATCCAAAAATGAGGCTTATTGAATATTTCGATAAATAGTAAAACATCTTATCGATAATAATAATAACGACTATTTTTCGTGAAAATTAACCTACGTTTATAGGAATTTCATTATACCGTAAATATATGCACACACCTAATACAATTAACGCATAAAATATAAACTATTTTCTTATATACTGTCAACTTTACGTTGTTGTTATTGTTGTTGTTAATATTATTCAAAAAGTTTATTTTAGATTGTATATTAAATATATTATTATTATTATTATTATTATTATTATAATGTGTATAAACTTAAAGTAACGTAAAGTGTAGTGACCAAGCAGAAATAATACACTTCCATTATTATTGTAAAACACTTACAATACCTTTTATTGCGACGCAATCGTTTAATAAGTGGAATTTAATCAACCATAATTGAGTGGTGAAACGAACAATATGCTATAAATATTTATATTAATCCTTTCGTACTTACGGAATACAAAATTTTTGTACATTAGAGGTAATTCAAGTAATTCATTCTGTTCTGACAAAAAAAAAAAGTGTTTATATGATTCACTTACTACCTGGACCAAAGTAGTTTAATTTTAAAGTATCAAAGGGAAAGTTGAACCTTCACTGCAACACAAAAAAAGTGATGTGGACAAGAACGTTTTAACGTTTTTAATCTTTAAATAACGTTTAACTCCATAATATTTTCAAAGATATTTCTCCATAAAATCAAACAAACAATAATGTGATAGTAAATCAACTAAAAAATGAAATTTTAAAACCAAAAAAATGTGTCTTATGTAAATTTTTGGAAATTTAACCCAAGCAATAATTCACAAACGATTAGCAGATTATATCTTATATTTATCAATACAATAATATTAATATATTAGTGGATGTAATAAAATACTTTCAATAATTAGAATTATAAAAATAGATGATTTTTCGGGGAAAAAAAAATTGTATGGGGTCAAATTTATACAGGTCTATATTTACCATTTTATGCGATATTGCAAAATAATTTTTAATCTTGCATTAAAACTGCCTGCTGAGAGAATTTTTTTATTTTCAATCATTTACTTTGACCCGAGTATTTAAAATTGAAAGTTTCTTTTTAGCACTACACACCATCAATTTATCATTTAATTAATTTTTCTTTTAGGGTTAAATTGATTTATGTTTGTGTAACCCAAATGTATAGTCCAATGTGCATAAATACTATACTTTAGCTTGGTGCGTAACCCTTTTACTAACTATTTTTTAACAATTAAGATGTTTTAAAAAAAATTTATTGTCTGTATCATATTTAACTATTTTATTTACTATAGCAGAAAGTTTTAAAAATTATTTATCGATTTCATAGGATCAATCGATTTCACAAATAGCAATTATATTCCTTCTAACAACTAAACTCACATCAAAAATAAACTAAAAAAGGCTTATAGTCAACAATACACCTATTTACGATCTAATGTAATTTTAATATAGTGAATCTTACATATAGTTGTGGTTGTGAGTGTAGTAATTAAATGCGTAATCATCGACAATTCAAATCTCTGTATATTTGTAACATTGGAAAACGTGTAATAGTTTTTAAAATAGGTCAAAATATTTGTGTAAGAAAAATTGCGTGTCAATATTATATAACTATTTCACGACCGACCAATAGTTGACAATGTGTATAGTTGTTTATGTTTGCGAACCGAACCCTTTAATTTTTATTGTGCATGCATAAAAATGTGTATAAACAAGCACAAGTAAAAACATTCAAAATCAATAAATTGAATTTTATATAAATATAAATTATAAATGAAATGTATACGTGTAGTTTTATATGTAGGAGAATAATAATGTATTTATAACATTTATGTACTACTACTCTAACTCAAAATAATTCGTCTAGCCGGGAGGTCTTTCTTGTGGTAATGAGCACATTTATTGCTATACTAATGTAATTTATTATTAATAAAATTCATTTAAAGAATAACAAAGGATATGCGTAAACGGTTCAACAAAATTTAGGTTGTTTTAAATGCAAAATTCAGCAGGATAAAAAGCAAAAAGAATTTGTAAAATTTCATAAATATTGTTTTAACGAAAGAATGATGTGCTGTATACCAATAATGCGTCTTTTTGAAATTTTTATTTGGTGACCCCTTGTAAAAAGGATACTATTTTACGAACAAAAATTAAAACATTTTCATATTTAATGAAAATTTAATTAATAATTAATTAATTAATTTAATTTAGATTTCCATTTCGGTATGGAGATGAGAAATAATTTTCAGTATTTTTTTTAAGCTGAAAATTAAATAACTGAATTTCCATTTGTTCGTTGAAATGAAATCACAAAAATCAAATATCACTGAAAATATGATGTTAGCTTTTATTCAGAGTTTGACAATGTTTCCGCTTGAATACAATGTTTTAGATTGATATCCGAACGATACCATTACGGTGCTGGGTGACTTGGGGTCTCAGTGTTATCAGACCCTCCTTCAATGTTCGGGACTTTCTGACAAATCAGATTGCAGTCTTGTGTGAAATTATCCAAATATATCGCAAACTTTAAAAGTCATCATCTGTACATAATTTCAACAATTTTGACACATAGCAAGCATCTTTTTGTGCTGGTCAATTTCTTAATTTTACTCTTAATCTGTTCATTATTGTTGTAATTTTTTCATAAATTATTCAATATAATGTATTCTATATGAAAATATGGGTTAGGTAAAAATGTATAAGATCGCATTGTTTCTGACAATGGACATAATTTTTTTGTTTTGTAAATCCTTGAATGCAGACAAGACAACTTATTTTTATATTTGTTAAAAAATGATAAAATATTGTTTGTATTTCATTTTATTGATTAAATATTATTGTCTCTTGTCATCACGACAAAACTTGATAAATATTTCACGGACTCCGAAACTATTCAAAAATGATTTTCTGAATATAATTGCAGTTGTAGCAAACAATAACACAAACATGTCTCGTCCAAAAGAGCTGAATACGAAATAAATTATCAACAATATATTTTGAACTACGCACAGATTGATAACAGAGAGGGAATATTTCTAAAAACATCTTAAATAATTGGCATCTGTATAGACAATATCATAAATTAACATTTGGGTATATGGGAAAGCTAAGTACCGATTCTGCTCACATCCTCATTCTCAACATTTTTTGGTATTCTTTAAAAAGTTAAACGTATTTTAAATTATGCATTTTTGTGGAATTTACATATTATTGATGGTATGGTAAAATTGCGATTAAAATATGAATGACACAATATTTCTCAATAAACATATATTACAACCGCACAACAAAAACCCATTTAGACGAAATATTCTGAGCTAATGAATTTTAATACACCCCTAGATATAAACATATAAAATATAAAATTATTGACGGAAATATTATGACGCCATTGAATTTTCTATTATAATTAACTGGTATACATTGTATTATGGTTCTATATGGTGACGATGACAAAATGACTGTGATGTTGATGACGATGAATGTGTATTGTATTTTATAATGTAATGCCATTGGTATAATATGATTTTTATATATGTAAGTTACATTTACACGAGTATTATTTACATAAAAAGGTTTTTCAACTGTGATAAGTCACGGAATTTAATTATAATATGATAATTATGCATAATTCAATTGTTACTTTCTGATGTAATAAATACCATAGATTGTTATGTATTGTGTGATTTTATAAATGACAGGGTATTATTATTATATAATATTTAATACAGAAAGAAAATAAAAATATGAACATAATTAGTGCTAAGAATAAATTTATGACGCATTTAACCGATTTTCGATTCGATGTTAGTGCGAAATTTTGCATGAAATATAATGTTAATGTGTAATTTTCCTATGCCATTTGGATGCCATTCACTTTATATCACTTAAACGTTTAAATCTACATTTTTAAAAAATCTCTCCTATGAAGCATTAGACGCAAATAATTTCCTAAATTAGATTTTTCGAAAAATTATGTATGCGTGAAAATGCTTTGCTGTCAATGAAACGACACGTTGGTTTCACATTTCCTCTGTGTATATTTCTTTTATGAATTCATATTAAAATTGAAATTTGTATCATATTTAAAATTCAAAATAGGGAATTTATGTATAATACATATCTTAATAATATAATAATAAAAATTATGACATAGGCGATAAGGTTATTCCTGGAAATTGAAGACAAATGATAGGTGTAAATTTAAAAGGTATCTGTATTTTTTTCTATGAATAAAATGACTATAAACAATTATATTTCGATAATCCGGATACTATATCGTTAATCATGTGTGTCATGTGAATAACTATTTAACGAGCAGTAATGTTGTTTCAAGGAAATAAGGACCTCATAAGGATATTTTTTTAATTTTTGGCGTGTTGAACAACAAAACGACAAAATTATCATTATTATACTTTGAAATGTCCTTGATCTTGGAAACAACATTGCTACTTAATTGTCGGACAAGTTGTTTTTCATATTTGAGGTGCACACCACACACTACAATATATATGTGAACATTTTTCTTATGCGATCGTCTTTGATTCTCCTAAAAATAGTACCTAATATTTGAAAGAATATTAAACAGGAATTAGGAAGTGGAGATAATATTTAGTTGTGCTGCTCCTCATATGAACATAAAAATTAAGTATATAAATATTATATTAAACAATTTAATTATCTCTTCGAATGGACAGCGAAATGTAAAAATTATTCGTTTAAAGTGTTTGAAATGTGCTAGAACTTCGACAAAAAAAAAAAAATAAATAATGACTGTATTTTAAACTCCCTTATCAAATTTCATACAAGTTGCTCAGTGACTTTTCCACTTCTATGCTATGTACGATTAAGATCTGACCCAGAGTATTAACTAGAAAGGAATTTGCATTAGGAACAATCTCATTCTAAAAACTTACATATCCAATTTTATCTAAATTGGCGAATAAATTGTGAAAGAAATTCAAATTTTTTTGTAAAATTGGTATGCGGTTAAAAATTTATTAGACAATGTTTGAAGTTGATGAAGAAAGAGCAATTAAAAACGTATTTCTAAAAACTTTGAAACAGCTAAACAGGTATTCTTGAAAAATCACGATATATTATATTACCTGCGCAAATCTTAAAAGTTCACAAAAGAGTAGTAATATAATTTATTGACAGTAAATTGATAGTTTTAATAAAACTAAATAGAATTTGTAATTTTAAGCAAACACACCTTTATATATAATGGCCAATTTCTCCATTGCTATAATCCACTTCTGGATTTCGGTATGTGCGTTCGCATTTCATTCTTGATCGATAAAACTTTTTTAGGTGAATTTTTTTGTCTATTCTGGAATGTCCGGATTTAGACTTTTTTGGCATAATATCCAATTTAGATATTTATTATTATGTTTGCCTCAAACAAAATCAAATTTTTATGGAATTTCCAGTGCCATGTATAGACAGTTACCATTGCACTTAGATGGTAGAAAGATGTGCCATGTTATATAGAAGAGGTATTGGAAGGGGATAGAATATTTAAAAGTTTTACCAGAGTGTAGCTTAGGGAGTGTGTGTGAGGTAAAAGTGATGTTAATATCGTGTGAAATTACCGATACTGTTTAAACAACTCAAAAATTGTTAATGCTCGAATCTAGTTAAGATAATTTAAAAGTGATTTAAGATATTTTCCTTTTAGACATGGAATGAGCATAAAGGATTTATTTACAGTTTATTTTAAATTTGAATATTATTGATAGGAGGAAATTACACAAAAAATAGGGTAACTTTAAATATGATTTAAATAATCATTAACGTAAAGTCTAACATTTTAAGGAATTGACATTATATTTAATGGTTGCTTTGAATTATTGTAATGTCATAACTTTGTCTCTTTTGCGGACACTTTACGAGTGACTTACCTAAATTGAATTTACCCATATAAAAAAACCTAATATTTTGTACATACAAATAATATAAAAAGCTTTCTAACTACAATTAGTTAGACAACTATACACCCACATAGATACACGAAAATTTTCTTTTGAAATTGAAGCCATACTAAAGTAATACCAACAGCAACAACAACATAGTATACGCATAACAACAATTTATTATTATAATATTATGGAACAATATTTACTTATACATTATAAAATTTAATTCATAGTTACAACTATAAAATATAAACATTTGTATATATTTTTATGTGATCCTTATCAAAGTTGACATTTTGTCTATTATGAATATAATTTAACATTAATTTTTATGTATATGTAAAGCATATAAACTGTTTAGACATAATAAAAAAACTTCTAATTGTACATATGAAACGCATATTAAATAATAATTTGTAGTAATTATTTTCGAATAATTCACATTTTTAAATCAGTGTTAAATAAACAAGCTTAAGAAAATTTTTGCGGTCACATCTGATTAATTAATTAATCTTCAATTTTCCGTGGAAACATTTTTTTTTCTAATATATTTGGAACGGAGGATAGAGTGAAGCAGGACAAACGTCTTACATGACAGATTAAGAAACTTTTTTTTATACCCATTCCCATTGATGATGTATTGAAAGACTAAAATAATAATAATAATAATAATAATAATTTCTTATAATTTTTTAAAAAATAATATAAAATACAAATTTTTATTCAATGTGATCCACCTATGTATTCATATGTGATCGAATCTAAAATGTTTTATTTAAATTAATAAAAGAAATTGTCGGTTTATGAACATGACAGAAAATCATTAAAACCATTTTATTATTTAATGCGTAGGTATACATAAATTTAAAAGATGTTGAGGGTAATTCAGATAAAATGCGAACATTTACACGAGATAATCGAGATCGGTAAAGTAATTCCAAAATGTACATCATAAATTTTTCGGTATTTATTGTAATATAGAAATTTTTCAGCTGCGGAGTTACTGATTATTGAATAAAAAAAAAACGGACGCCTTTTTAAACAATTTGGTTGATATAGAAGGTGCTCGAATATTAACAATGACTATGCTCATACGATTATATTGATATCCGAGTATATACTCCCATGCAAGCGTATAGTATAATTTACCATGGAGACTGTAATAAATTTCTGGCAGATAGTATAGATAAACTTCGCTTCGCGTAAAATAACTTGATATATTTTACCTGAATTACGCCAGCAATATTTATGTTTAAAATAATACAATATAAATTTATATGTGTGGGTGATATGATGTAGTTAAAAGTTTGATTTTTTAAATCTGTTAATATTAAATTTGTTGCAAAGACTAATAAAAATAATTAATCTATATTTAGACGAAAAATTCAATTAATTTTATTACACACGCACACGCATTAGGTCACCGGAGGCGGTATTATTGAGCGTTGAAGCATATTTTTACTATAGCAAATGATTTTTGTAAAATGCTTGATAGTATACGTGCTGTTGTTGATTACAATGCTGCCCGTATAAAATTGTCCATACATCGCTTGACTGAATGTGCGCTTATCACACAGAAGCAATAGCACAAACCCTAGTAACAATTTGTCCATACTTTCAAAAATGACGAAAATTTCCGTGGAAAAAATCTACATATTTTCCATGGAAAAGATATATTGGAATTTAACCAAAGAATGTCCATAGATTTTCCACTTAATATAATAGTATTTTATTTAGGTCAATTTGAAATATTTGGATGCTCAGGTTAATATGTCCAACATATATCCGCGCGGTATTGTATTCATAATTTATTTCACCAATTATCTAAGACAGTGATTCAAATTTTGTGTGTTTCGCTTATCTCACTCTTTTTAATTTATTTTTATAATTTTTAAAACAACCAGCAACTCAAATCGATTTATTTCCTAGGAATTTTGTAAGACTTTTCATGGATTTTATTCACGTTTTTTTATTCTTGTTCATTACAAAAGAAAATGCACAATCGATAAATTTTTGCCATCGTTCAGCATCTTCATTCCGTGCTCATAGAACTTCTGGTCAATTGGTAAAAAACTGAATCAAACAGCGATTTGACATCATCGTCGTAAGAAAATTTATTCTGTTAATACAGAGAATTCACAGGTATTATATGCTAAAATACATATGTACAATCCAAAGATATTTTTGGCAAAATCCGTGGATCTGCTCACAAAAAATGTGAATATAAATTCTGTGGAATAATAGCAACGAGAAATACTTCTAAAGAGAATCCGTCGAAATTATCATAGGAAATATACGCGGATAATCCAAGGACATTTTTTATAAAACTCCATCGACAGAGTTGCACTAATCTTATATAATTCCAGCGGACATTCGTAAGAAATCCATAGATATTTCCTAGGATTGAAACTACGGAATATTACATATGATGCGGAAATTTTGCGGACAAACTACGGACAGTGTTACTAGGGAATCGAAATGTGCTCTCAAAATAGTAGAAGATAGTTTTTTTATAAGACACATACACAAATAGAGATTAAATTGTATATACATTTTCTTCATCATGTAAAGGTATCATTTAGTCATTGCACATGTTATTACACTTATTAATTTACAAATACACTGAAATAATTAAACCTTGTAATTGACTTTTTTTTATTAAAAAACTAAATAAATAAATAAATAATTTATTGATTTGTAATAACTTATAGATTAGATAGTGACACGTGACTTGACTGACACCGTTGTTACCCTCAAACCATTGTGTGTAACACAATACGAAAACTATATATATTTGATATCAGAGACTATATATCTCAAAGAATTTATTATCTTTACATATTATATTACTGTCGAGGTTCTAAAATGGAGCGCCTCCTGATAATAATTAAATAAAATTAATAATTAAAAAAAGTTTAATGAAACCTTGTTTTAAATTATTTAAACAATTGTTTAATTAATTTTTTATCATGAATTTTATATTTATATATAAATCTTTATACTTACAATACATTTTCTTACATTATTACAAACATCAATATTGTATTTGTACAATCAATAAATTTAATTAACACAAGTAAAAGTTACCACACATTGTGAGGAAATGGATAAGAAAGAAATTAATGATAAATAAAATAAACTCTATGCGTAAAACTTTTTCTCTTATAATGGAAATAAATTAGGTCACGATAGCCATAAAATATAATAAAAACATCATCAGTTTGGATAAATAAAAAAGAAATCATATATAATTAAGAATTCCATATGTAATCAAATCAAACATTAATGTATTGACAACAAGAATTTGCTATGTATTTGCCTAAGTATTTTATTGTAGTGCTGTTGTTAAATAACAAAAAAAAAACGCTCAACACATCGGAATTCCTTTGGTCTCACCCTCAATTTTTTTTCATTTTATGAAAACATGAAGCCGATCATGTCACTCTCATACATATAAAAGTGATTTTCGTGAATTTATTATTTTATTTTTACTTAATCATTTCTACAATAAAATTAAAAGTTTTAAAATAATATAGAAAATACTTTGCGTACGAATATATGTGTCAGCAATTCTATTTTGATTATCGAGATGGACCGTCTGGATTATATATAACTTATTGTTAGCTATCCATATTTACAGTACTGAATATACTGAATTTCCAAATAGAATTAAAACATAAAAAATTTTTAAAAATAAAGACATGCCATACCATTTTGTCACCCTGAATTATAGATCATGCATTTGACTAACATCATTTTCAGATTACGCATATCCATAAGTCCGATCAGATGCCATAGTAATGAAAATTTTATAGTGTAAAATATTTTTTCATATACGAAACACCCTCTGTTATTGAACTGAATAACTTTATTATTAGTCATTAGGACTTTGGCTACGGTAAACACAGTTCTGTGACATGCTCTTCTTGGTCGACTCACTCTCCTATTACCTTATGGATTCTACTCCAAGAATTCCATTCTTATGTGCTCCATTACCATCGTTAACGTGTGTGACCGATCCATCGCCCCTTTACTTCTCTTAATCTGAATATCAATATTTGGTTACACCTCGTCCACAAAACTCCTCATTTACCAATTATTTCAGGTACACGAAAAATTCTTCGATGGCATTTATTTACAATTTTAATTTTCGACTCGTTGATTCTAAAAGTCCCGTGTGTTCAAAATACTTTTACAACAATTGTATTTTATTTTGTATGTCACCCTTTGTGTATGTGTCAGCAAGCAAATATCATCGACAAAATCGAGGCAAGTCAAGTTGGTTGAATAGTCCCCACCTAAATACCATGAGAATTGGTATTAACTGATCTGGTTATATAGTCGATATTATAGAACGATAATGAATAATAGTGGCGAACGGATGCAATATTGTTTTACTATAATATTCACGCGGATTGGTGTTCCACGTTTACCGCGATACAATACCCTACTACAACAGCATTCTGTATATAAATTTCTTAATCATATCTAATGTTGGCAGCTTATAATTCAACAGAACTTTCCAAAGATAATTAAATTGTTAAAAGGGCGCACGTAGTCTACGTTAACAATGCATAAAGCGGAGATTGTATAACTCCACACAGACTGTTCGATAATTATGCGTAAAGTGTTTATTTGATCGATCTAATAATTTTTTGGAGATAATTCAGTCTGCTTCCTGCGACACACTGATTTTATCCATTTTAAGATTCTTTGATATAATACACGATATATACATTTATCGTGATAAGGATATGATGTAAGAAATGATTATAAATTGTTCTTGATTTCTCTATATATAATTTATAGATTTTCTGTAATTATCACAGCAGTTTAATATTCTGCAATGCTTCTTGAAACCGCACTATATAATTGTGTTTAATATAAACACATGTCCATTGTTTCCCATTTGTTCTTAGATTTAATTTAACGACTATATTTAATTTTTTAGTCCAATTCGTATGTTATACACAAAACTTGTTCTTATCCACGGATACAGAAATAAGTGTAATATGTATGTAAAGAATGAGACATGCAATGAAATGTTTCCCCAGAAAAGACTATTTATATGATGATACAGAAATTAAGGATATCTTCATTCAATACAATGCATATGCCAAGATGAATATCTATCTATTACAATTATTATTTATAAATGACAAGAAATAGGGTTGTATACAGACTCAAATAATAATAGTGATTAAACGATTTATGTTTAGTAATTAGGTATTATTACCCTCTTAAGATATACATTATCATATATATGCGGTGTTGTTTTGTCATGTATAGGGTGTGGCATAATTAGTCACCCAATTTGTTGGTTTACCTATACACCCGTACATCATTTTTAAACGAACAAAATATTTATAAATTTCAATGGATTATGAAAAAACTGCTGATATGTTTCGTCATCATCAAAACTTGTGTTACTCTATTTTTAAATATATTATATAATAATTGTAGCATATTTAGTATGCGGGCATCTTTATACTAAATTTATAATATCAGGATCAAGTTGGTAAGTTGTACTACACATGAAGGTGTTTCTTTAATTCAATAATTTTGAAATGACTGATGAATATCTTATATAGTTATCAACTGATATATAAATCACAATCAGTATGAAAATATAGAAACATTTCTAATGTAAATTGAAACTTGCGGCGTATGTATGTAAATGTATGTGTAATGTAAATAAATAGTAGGATACATTTAGTTATAGTAGATACCCAGTGGGAATTCTTGTATGTAGTTCCAATTATTTCAATGAATGCATACATAAATTGTAAGTACTTCCAATTTTATGAATGAATTTACCAATAAGAGAACTAACCAATTAATTCATCAAAATATTCACCAAAGAATTTATCGGTGAATTTATAAGTAGTTCTAATTTCATGAAAAATCCACCCACTCCGAATCCACGAGTACTGTTAAAGAGTATAATATCGCACTGACCTTATAATTAATTCATCGACATTTTTTAAAGTGAACATTTAGGTTAAAATTTGTTTTTTTTTACTATTTGTGATAATGATGAATAATTTTAAAAATTATAATTTTTCTAAATTATTTATAATTGGGAAAGGTATAACTGTTGAAACGCAACTGAGCCGGAGGCAATAATCGAATGCCAAGTAACGTTCACTTCCTTTTTTTTTAGAAAAATTATATATTTTCAATATTTTTCTCTAATATTTTATCTTTGAATTATTTCAAACACATTTTATCCAGCTTGAACTATGCTTAAATTCAGGAAAAAATGTGTGGGTAACGCTTCACTTCCTTTTTTTTTTTAGAAAAATTATATATTTTCAATATTTTTATCTAATATTTTATCTTTATGTTATTTCAAACGCATTTTATCCAGTTTAAAATATGCTTAAATTCAGGAAAAGCTATGTGGGTAACGGTTCACTTCCTTTTTTTTAGAAAAATTATATATTTTCAATATTTTTCTCTAATATTTTATCTTTGAATTATTTCAAACGCATTTTATCCAGTTTGAAATATGCTTAAATTCAGGAAAAGCTGTGTGGTTAACGGTTCACTTCCTTTTTTTTAGAAAAATTATATATTTTTAATATTTTTCTCTAATATTTTATCTTTGAATTATTTCAAACGGATTTTATCTAGTTTACAATAATATGCTTAAATTCAGGAAAAGCTGTGTGGTTAACGGTTCACTTCCTTTTTTTTAGAAAAATTATATATTTTCAATATTTTTCTCTAATATTTTATCTTTGAATTATTTCAAACACATTTTATCCAGCTTGAACTATGCTTAAATTCAGGAAAAAATGTGTGGGTAACGGTTCACTTCCTTTTTTTTTAGAAAAATTATATATTTTCAATATTTTTATCTAATATTTTATCTTTATGTTATTTCAAACGCATTTTATCCAGTTTAAAATATGCTTAAATTCAGGAAAAGCTGTGTGGGTAACGGTTCACTTCCTTTTTTTTTAAAAAAATTATATATTTTCAATATTTTTATCTAATATTTTATCTTTATGTTATTTCAAACGCATTTTATCCAGTTTGAAATATGCTTAAATTTAGTAAAAATTGTGTGGGATAATATTATTATTAAGAAATATTAATAAAAAATTAAATTTGATGTATAAATTCACAAAAAACTGAACATTTTTAACATTTCGAATTTATAATTCACAAATGCTATACATCAAAATAATATATATAGAAAAAAGTTAAATTTTGTACTTTTAGTACAAAACTATAGTTTAAGTTCACAAAAGTATTTAAGTTTGTTTAAGTGTTTATCACACACCATCATCATATGTACGTGTAGTGGTGCAGTGTTTTTATCAATATTTAAAAAATAATAGAAATTGTTAAAAAAAAATTCAAAAATTGATGTGTCATGTGTGTTGTTGTCAATAAATAAAAATATAATATTATAAAATCGGTGTAGAAATATGAAACGATCGCCGCTTGTTACGATGTCGGTTTTGGGTGAAAATTTTTTTGTGAACGTTTTCACTAAATAAATATTTCTTTATCATTCAGTTTGTGTTTCTCTTATTAGTTAAAGTTTTGATTTTTATGAGCCTGCATGCCGCAAGCCAGACTACGGAGTTTATGAGGCAATATTTTATTGGGAATTGTATACCTCATCTCATTTGTGTATTATTAATTTATAATATATTTTTAGTATTTCGGGCTGCATTTGCAATTTGAAGTTATATAGGAGATATTTTGTCATATATGATAACGATCGGTAACAACATGTTGGTGCGGACACATGCATTATTACAATAAATATATACTGAAGAAAACAAATCGTATGTTCTTGTGTTATATTATCGTTTACCGAATACCTTTGAAAGGTTTGAAAATAAGTTGATGTGTAGTTTTTTTTTTGTAAGAGATTATATTATTATTTGTGTATGCACTAAAATGAGTTATATGGCAAACACGCAAACATAAAAATAACACTGAATTTTATGAATTGTTAATGTTTTTACTTTTAGTTTCTTTAAATATAATAATAATACCATTGAATATCAATCGGTAAATATATGCAGACAAATTTAATCAATTTGACTGTATTTATTTAATAAAATTGCAGAGAGTAAACGGAGCTTCGAATCGACGGTGGTGATGATGATGATGGATGATAAATATTTCAAAAATAAAAATGAATTACAGGAAAAAAATATAAAAAAAGAATATAAAAAAGTAAAATAAAATAAAGAATACACACACACACACACACACACGTAGAAAACAAATAATGGAAAAAAAAACATGAATTTCAACCCAAAATATTGATTTTTGTTAAGGTATAAGTTTATTTTATTTTTTCTTATATGGTATACAACTATAAGGATATACTATGCAAGTTATAACATGTACCTTTACGATACAATCGCAGTTGAATAATAAAGAAACTAAAAATATATAAAGGGTGTTTTGAAAAGCTAATTCCTAATTAAAAAAAAGGCCGTCGTTATAGATATTGCGAAATTGATTATAAAATGAAAAAAAAAACAGTGACAACTCATTGTATAGGAAAAGTGTTTACGTTTCTAAAGTGTAATTTTTGAAAAATAGCAAAGTATAAAGCAAAGACGTATGTATTCGAAAAACACCGCATCAACAAACGTTTGATGCTGCTGTAAGAAAAACTACAAAAATCCGATAAGGTCAATTTAATTAAATTTATTCACACTTTTTTCGTTAGATTCAAAACATAAATAGTAGTGCTTTGTCGTACAAAGGTCACCCTGCATAAAATAGAAAATAAAAATAATAACAATGAAAAACATCAAATTGCAAAGTGAAAATTTCGTCTCACAAAATAAAATGCTTTCGTATTCTTATTCCCTTTTTTTTCTATTAACATATATTATAGTAAAGAGTGTACTCGGATTTAGAAAAAATAATAAAGTATTGTCTGATTGGTTTCATGAAAATTACAAAAAATATTTACACATACACAATTTTGTATGAAAGATTTTCTATCTTTTTGGATCCTGAAAAAAGTATCTAAAACTAAAGGCATTGTAGACTGAAGAACTCTGAGAATGTGATTGCATATATCACTATAGGTTTTCCATTGTGCTCCGTTTCATTGTCACACCACTTTATTTTCTCACTTTTACTGTTCCTAGGCCAATCGACATCAATTCATTGTTAAAATTAATCAAATTAATAAAAGTCCAATCAAATTCCTCTGACAACTATTTAGTTCATTTTTTTCTTGATATTTTTAAGATAAGTGTATAGATTTTATTTATATTATTTGGTTTTCTTATTTGATATACTTTTTTTTCCGATTACAAAAAATAAATAAGAAAAAAAAAAAGAAATTAAGTAAATTGTTTGTCTTATAATAAAAAAAAATTACTTAAATTTTGTTGTGTAAAATTCTTTTGTATTGTAATATTATATTTTATATTGTGCAATGAGGCCTGTAGACTAAATATGACTAGACAACAATAACAACAACTCAACACTTAAAACATTATTATTTTAATATTTCTTTAGTGGAATGTTTGGCAAAAAATTTTAATAATCATAGATTCCATAAGAAACTGAGAAACGTATAAAAAAATTTTTAAAACATATGAAAATATTCTTTTAAAGAAAAAAAATAGTCATCGCATTGATTGATTTTCAATAAAACATAATATCGACTAAAATGATTCGCCGTATAATTCAATAATAAAAAATTTAAATAAAGTGGTTAGCCTAGTAACACTATCCGCTGGAATTTTACATGACCAGCGCAACCCTGTTCATGGATTTTTATAAAAAATGTCCTTGGATTATCCGCGTATATTTCCGATGGTAATTGCTACGGATTTTCCTTAAATTTATTTCTCGTTGCTATTATTCCACAGAATATCCATAGAATTTATATTCATATATTGTATTTTGTGAGCTGATCCACAGATTTTGACAAAAATACATCATGCGACAAGTGCACTCGCACAAAAATTTTTTTATAACAGGTTGTAACATGTTGAAACAAAATGTAATGTAATAATAAATACGTAAGAAATAAATAAAAAGTCTGATATTTATATTTTCTTATGCAAAATATAATTTAATTGTAAAATTGTAAAACCACTGTCTTGGATAATAATTGGTGAAAATAAATTAAGAATACAAAACCACAGATATATGTTGGAAATATTACCATGACCATCGAAAGATTTCAATTTCAACTTAAATAAAATACTATTATATTAATTGGAAAATCTATGGACGTTCTTTGGAAAAATTCCAAAAAATTTTTTCCATGGAACATATATGGATTTTTTTCACGGAAATTTTACTCATTTTTCAAAGTACGGACAAATTGTTACTAGGCTATGTTCAATTTAACGCACCGACATCAGGTATAGACTAAAAATAAGTACGTACAATTGAAAATATTTCTGCTTTTGCGGAAAGTTGTTGTGATAAGCCGCATTCCTATCAATTTCATGTGAATTGATTCGAGTTATCAATCAGAATTGCAAGAAACAGATCATTTGTAGGGCGAATATTTCACAGAAGCATTAATAGAATAAAAATTTTAAAAAATATGTATGGAGTTATTTTCACTTATTATAATCCGATGATAAAAAACAAAACAAATGGTTTGGTTATTGTCGAACGACTTGTGTTGGCGATTCTAGTATTTAAATTCGAAGGTCTATTACCATATTTGTTGCCTATTATGTTCTCTCTGCTTAACGCCCTTCCTCATAAGACTGCTGATAATAACTAAATGTTATTATCCATTATTATCATTAATCATTAAATAGTGTTCAAGACAATTGAATCGAATTCACCACCACATTTACTATAATATGGTGTTAAGCATAGAGTTACTCTATGGTTTTTTGTAATGCGTTCTCGCGGCAAAAGCGGTGTTAAATGTTAAATAGAAATCGCATGCAATTCAATGGTGATGCGGTTTTTATCAAATCAACGTATATCAACTTAGAAAATTAATCTTCTATATAAAAAATTATCTTTTTACTGAATCACAGGCAAAGATAAATGTGAAAGACGATTGTGTTCATCAAAATTGTAATTGTCGTAATGAAAATCGGATTTACCATAGCAAAACTAGAATAATTGTGTTTCTATCCATTCATGGTTTCCATGCTAAAAATGGTATCTGAAAATTTATCTTCTACATATAAATTTAGCATTTTAACTTTTTGATACCACAAAACACAAAAAAAAAACAAGATTTTATAAATTAGAAATCAACAAAAAGCTTGAATTGCTTGAAATTTTCTGTGAAATTCATGGATCACATGGATATTAGTTAAAGAATGGAAAATAGTTTATATATTTAAAAGCAATTTTTCCCATGAACGACCACCAAAATGAAAATTTATTCATCCGTTCCCCCGCCCCTCACCTCACTCACCATTTCAATTCTTCAACATTATTATATAAAATATTATATTTTCTGAATAATTTAACGTTTTTAAATAAAAGTAATACGTGAAAATCTTGTTATTTAAATAAGAAATAAAAATCAAGAAACAAAAAAACCATATAATTTAGTAAATGGAAAAAAAAATATATTAATAAAATTGTACTCACCAGCACACCATTCCAATAAAATAGCCGAAAAATCATCATCAAAAAATGCATTGAAAGAAAATACATCGATCTTTTTGGATCCAATTCATACACATTCTTACACACATATTCAGTTCATATGTATTTGCATTTTATAATAAACACTTTCACCGAACACATAGTTCGCCTGCACACCACACCACACCACACACATAATTTGAAATGGAGAAAGAATTTATTATTATTATAATAAAATATGTATTTTTGTTAACTTTAAATATTAAAGAAAATTTAAAGGTTTAACCTTAAAAAAAACGCATTATGAAATTTTACACAACAAAGATAAAACGTTATAACTTTCTTCTTTATATTCCTGTTAAAAAAAAGTTATGCAGAAAAACTACGCATTACCAATGAAATAATAAATGCTTACGTTACAAATAAAAGATTCTTATTGATGTTAAATATAATTTATTTGTTGGCACAATGTATTTATTTATTAAACTACAACAACAACAACAACAACAACAACAACACATTTCCAATTATATTTGATTAAAATGAATGTTATGCACACCGTGTTTTTGAAAAGAACTGACTAATTACAACACAATTTTTTTTACTCACAATCAGCACAATCACAACACTTCAAAACTATTATATTTAATTAATAGATTTATAGAAAATCAGATCTACTTCAATTTATTTATTGTTTATATCTAAAAAAGTGTTATATGATTTAGTTAATTAATATTTATTTAATAATTTTATCATTCTATCCAGCACATTTCTTTTTATTTATAATCAAATTAAATTATTTGTTTTTGTTTTTTTTTTGTGCGAACGAATGAAAACACAGCGGCGCATTAGAAAAAAAAAATAATCTGGAAAACAAAAGCGAAAATAAATTATATAAAAAAAAACACACAATTAAAAAAACAATTGAAAATATTTATTAATATATATTTTTTTGTGAAGATATTTTTAAATTTGAAATTCATAATTCTAAATCGAATGTTATTTTATTACTATTATATTTTACGGTCGTTGTATTTATTATTTATTATTTAACGGTTTTTGGTTTTTGTTTCTCTATTTTTTTTCTTATTTTATCACAACAAATAATTTTGTTAATTGTTGTTTTTTGTATGAGAGTATATGGGTAACAATAAAATGCGAATAAATATATAATGTACATGTAATTGTATGCAGGGTGGTCCGTGCACCACAAACAATAT
The DNA here is from genome assembly GCA_910594885.2 of Bibio marci. Classification (NCBI taxonomy): domain Eukaryota; kingdom Metazoa; phylum Arthropoda; class Insecta; order Diptera; family Bibionidae; genus Bibio; species Bibio marci. The sequence continues at coordinate 72,457,856 of OU343114.1, read as the reverse complement.
TATTATAACAAAAATAGGTTATTGGTGGGTATCTTTATTTTGGGTTGTACGGCGAATGATCCAACAATAATGTATGATGTATTGGCCGGTTTAAAAATTTCTTTATTCAAACAAATGGGTGAGAGCTCGCATTTTCATTATGGAGAATGATTCGTCTCTTCTGGTTGTAAAATTTTCCGAAGAAATCTGGCAAGCAAAAATGTGGTTGTGTACCATTAAAAGCATTGACTCTTCCTACGTAGCTATAAAACTACTGTATAGCCCTAATGACTGCTAATGCCGAAGAAACAGGTAACCATTTGCTTCGATTCGAGCTTCTTCGGTTAACAACAACACGGTCGGTTTTGTTTTCGGTTAATATACGATGATTCGTCAGCTGTGCAGATGTTATTCACAACATTTGATCCACCGTGATGGTATTTTGTCAACATTTACTTACACCAATTCACGTGAGCAATTTTTTTAAATTGTTTTTACGGTGCTTGTCATATACTAATTCCCAAGGATTTCTCAATCTCACGGTATGTCACATAACGATCTTGCATTATCAGTTCGATGGCACAGCATCATCGATGTTTTGTGGCACAACAACTGATTTTGGATGCTCTTTTACGAAATACGTCCTGGAATGAACGTCGGTCACTATTGAATTTGTTATACCAGTTTTTCATAGTACTGTAGGATGATGCTTTATCGCCATACAAAGAATTAAGTTCATCGATGCATTTTCGTCTAATCGAAAATTCTGAAAAATAATGTAATAATGAAAATGTTCACAACTTAAATTCATAACATTTGATGGCCGATATGAATTTTTGCGGATAACGTAAAGAAAAGAAATAATGATTGTAAGTCAAAACGTTCTACGAGTACTTGCTGTGCTAAAAAACTGTGAAACTTTTCAATGGAATTTCAAAACAAAATATCCATGGAACTTATGGTATTTTTGTGTATATGGATGTGGAAATGTAGGATCGGCAAGGCACCTTCGTATTATTAACTACGAAAACCTTATAAAACAGTTTTAATGATGAACGCCAAACCAACTAGAATTGGAAATTGGAAATTAAACTAAACATTGCAGGAAAAACGACCGGAAATAGGAGCGCAGCGCAGAAACGAAATAGTGGTTTTAAGATAAACGCATTGAAACTTTACACAAACATAACATATTTTATATTTTCGTGGTGGCGTCAATGTGTGTCCCATTCCCATATGAAATTCCTTCTATCGCTAACATGCAATCTTCTATTCTTTACTCTTTGTTCTCAGTTTTTAGGTTGGCGGTTCTATACTGTGTCTTATTGTTGTCACACTTCACAGCTGCATGTAATGAAGTAATAATGTTGCGAAAATTATCAATAATTGTTCAAATTGCAAGTTCAGATGATCGCAATTATGTACAGTACACCATGACGTTCATCAACTACAATATATATATAAGTGATTTTAATAATAAAGTTTCACAATTAGTAAGTGTTGCGTTAAAGTGTTAAACGTTACATGATGATTTGTCACAGAATATGAGTAAGGACAATTTTATCTATGAAATGACTATTGATTATTACACTTAAAACAACACACTGTATTGTAAGATCGCGTTAATCATCGCATACTATATTAGAATTTCTACAATATCGTAAACAAATATTCTCCACTTGAACTGCCCAAATAAAAAAAACAGGTGTGTACTTTACAAGCATCAAAATCAAAAGTTTTAAGAAGATTCCTGTAATCTAAATATTTTATCAACAATTTTCGCTCTTTTCCTCATCATGCCACATTTCCACCATCTCAATTTATAATAATAGAAATTTTTCGTCTCTGTTTGCTGAATTGATGCCACAATAATGAACCAAAGATTTATGACTCATTTATTATTTACAACGATTTAAAAAATACATAAGTTTACTGCATCTAGCCATCTTGGCTTAGGTGCTCCGGCTCTCCTTCTACCTGCTGGATTACTATTTAACAGTTTTTTCGCCACACGTTCCTTCTCCATCGTGTCAGATCCTTAAAATTCGGGATTGGAAGACATTGACTGCGGATAGGTCAGGTTGGAGAAGGCTAAAATTGCACCTTATTATAATGCCATAGAGTAAGTAAGTAAGTAATAATAGATAAGAGAGAAAGAAGTCAAACGTGTAATTCTTTAAAATAATAATATACGCATTGTTTCTATATCCGCCTTATAACAAATTTACCCTAGCTTTATAAATTTAGTTATTTGTATAGGAAAAATCGTGTGTGAACATTTTATAAGCCTAATTTCATACACACATACGTGGTCGGATATATATTGAAGGTAAAACTATAAGAGCTATAACTTATCTCATTCAACGAATGCTATTATTTTCATTCTTGCAAGGTATTAAAAGATTGGAATACCATTTGTTCAAAAAAATAATTTCTTGTTTTATATCTTTAAACTTCAATATAGATCCGCCGCCGGTCATGCATCATATGAAACTGAAAATAAACATAAATACGTGTGTTTAGAGATACTGAAGAGTTTTAACTTTGATATGAATTGACAAGTAGATATTTAAAAAAAAATGTTATCTATATTTTGAAATAATGAAAATAAAAAAAAAACAGGTGAAAGAGACATATTTTATCAAAACAAATATATACCTTTGAGCCAAAATCGATCAACAACAACCCCTCCACCCAATCCCAACGATAACATAAACATAAAATAAATAAAATATGATAAAAGTCTTCTTATTTTAAAATACATAAATAATGTAAATAATATGCTAATATTTAAATATGTATTGGGTAAATGAAGCCAATGCTGTTGCTGAATGGATGGGGTCATGGGGAGGGTATTATTTTATTATCATAAAATGTATAATGTATTTTTTCTATTATAATATAATAATATTATAATAAATATATTTAACTTAGAAAATGTCAAAATGATTAAAAGCATTAATTTTTCATTAAATTTATTTAAGAGAATATGCAAATAATCGAAAGGCATCTGTAACACAATATTGATGGAGAAACAAATAGAATACATTTATAGCAGTGTACTTTGATATTTATTACATAATGTACACGCATGGAGACATGACATTAACAGAAATAGGAAAAGTGACAAGAAAAATGTAATAATAATGGGATAAAAATATATAAGCTCAAGTCTATCCCGCATATAGTGAATGAATTACTAGCATTATAGGTAGGGCAGAATGGAAATAATTTACCACCTATTTAAAATTATCACCAGGCGACGTGACACATAAACTCCACTCACATCCCACAAAAATTGATATTTGCATTAGATAATTAATTTAATCTATTATTTATTCACACAGGATCCAAATATTTCCATTTATACTATTTCCTATTATTTTGTATTTTCATTTATTTTAACATAGTTAACTTTTAAAGGTTTTGTTATTATCTTGAGAAATCTTGCAAATATAATAACAATATACTTCCAAATTTGTGTTTTCACATGCAGAACATCGTATGACCCGTCAGAAAATCAATTGCAATGGATTAGGAAAGAAGAAACAAACAATATTGATTTAATTCTACAAAGCTATTTTTCGAACAGAAAATAATCGGATTGGGAATGGGTTTTCTCTCAACTGAAATACGCATTAAATCATCGTTGTCACTCAAAAACTAACAATTTATTAAATACATAAATTAATTGCAGCAAACACCACGCTAACGTATCCGATATGAGATATAATATAGAAAGCCATTATTAACCAGCAGTTGGAATATATTGAAATACACCTAAAAATTCTATTGTCTTATAATGAAGGCATTGTCACAATAATTGTTTCAGCCCCGTTTGACTTTTATCTCTTATAACTTCAAGATCAATAAATTAATGAAAAAATTTTACTGACATTTCAATATATTGTGATTTTTACTTATTTTATACTAATAATTTCGAAAAGTAATACTGTGAATAAATGACACACTAAATTTAAAGTGCCCCCAGACTTTTGGATAATTTCACACGTTGTTAATTTTTAACAGTTGATCATTATATTTCATTTACAGTCTTTTAAATATGGGTTTGTTTTACAGGAGGTGACGCATATAATTATTATCGAAAAAATATCCTTGTAAGATCCTTGAAATATATAATTTACCATTAAAATTTAAGTTCTGTTCCATTTCCTGTTTAATTCTCATGCCGAGGTGTGACAACATAATTAATTTAAATATATATTTTTGTACAGCTCTGAAATATCTATGATCTTTAAAATTGTATTTTTATTCTGTTCACTGCGTTTAATGCTAATAATATAACAGAAAAGTTGTTGCTGAAATATCACCGTGCAACAATGTCATACTTTGGTGGGCACCGGTTCACATTGGTGTTGCGATTAATGACGACGCTGATATGCTGCGGCATTATCTGGTATACGATCTGGCTGCATTGATCCTGAGCTTTTCCTAACTGTTACCGGTAGGTGCACGTTAAACTATCACCTTTACAATATGCGTTTCGTTATAAATGCAATTTGTTCTAAATGTTCCTTGTCAGAAGGATCGGCATGGCACTACTTATGTGAATGTTCGGTCTATACGAAAAATAGACATGGGATATTTGGAATGTACACAATGAATGAATCATATGTAAGAAACATCTTTCATATCATTTCTGAAACCACACGCTCTTCGAAGCGTCTCCCAGGGAGAGCACAATATGGATCTTCCTTGGTCTAAGTGCCGGAATTTTACTTTCTCCTTACATAGAATCAAGGTGTTGCTAATGTCGCATATGATTGAATACTCCAGAAAGAAATTCTAGAATCACTACTGCCTGCAAATTAAAGAAATCTTGGACAAATTGTATGATATTGTATCTCAAACACTTTATTTTAACTAATTGAATACTCCAGAAAGAAATTCAAGAACCACTACTGCATGCAAATTATGGAAATCTTGGACAAATTGTATGATAATATATGTCAAACACTTTATTTTAACTAATTGAATATTCCACGTGTTGCTACTGTTGCATATGAGTAATTTCGTAAAATATAATTTCTTGGTCCGGCAAAAAGAATCCTTGTTTATTTTAATTTCTTAAATTTGCCATTGTGTGAATTTGGTTTGCGTTAACGGTGCAACGGAATTACAGACAAAATTATTTCGATATACTAAATTTCAGTATAGCTATTCTTAAACAAAATCGAGCCAGCATGCGAGTCTGCTGTATGTGCGGTTTAAATTATGATTGTATATGCTAATGATAAAACATTAATGCTATTTAATTATCAATTTTCCCTGGGCTGCTGTAGAATTTTAGCTGTCGCATATTTTGTGATGCGTTTAAAAAATTGTTATTTAATGAATAATTATAAAAATATAATTATTTTCATTATACGTTTAGCATTTTTTATTTTTGTTTTCCAAATGAATTTTCAAGTACATAACAAACACTTAACCTAATGATAGCATCACAAACACATAATATGAGCATATGTAAATGTGGTTTGACGTCACTACATATGTATAATATATACGTATGAATGCGAATTTAAATCTTATGTTTTTCCTATTTGATAATATCACATAAATATACAAACAAAAAAAATATGTGCTATGAATATTTTTATAGGATTTTCGTCCTTCAATTTACATACAACAGGACATTTTTATAGCTACTTATTTATTTTATAATTTTATCACGATATATAAGAAATGGGAAATGCGCACGTATAAATTGCACAAATGCACGTACATATTTGTGAACGAGTTGTTTTTTTAAATATTTTAATTATTTTATTAATATAGATTTTACTATCATTTATGGATGATGATCACCAAATCATTCATGATAGTGTAATAAATTAAAAATTATGTGAAAATTTTTGTTTTATATTAGTTTGCCTCCATAACATTGTTGGAAACTTAAAATTGGTAGGATGATAGTTTCGCCACAAGCACAGCCGTTGTGTGGTTGACAAGGATTACCAATAAATCAATGGCGCATAACACCAAACAACAACTTTTCAAGGAATGATCTGCATGAACAAATCACTGAACTGCAACAACAGCAACGGCTCTATTGGGACGAGGCACATTACCAATCGTATATACAATCTCAAATTAAAAATACAAAATAATTAGTCTTGGAATTACATCAGAAATACTTAAATGGAAACGAATATTGTAAAAAGGCTAAAAAGTTAATAAAAAGTGAACATACACAGAAGGAAAACCCAAATTCTTTGTGGAAGTGTACATAGTAGAAGAGCTGATCACTTGATAAACGTACTAATCTGACACTGGTGCGAGCACATAATTATAAAAATCTAAAAAATACAGAGTGTAAAACTAATTGACCTTCCTCTCCTTAGCACTGTTGTATGGGTGTACGACATTGCGGATGACTGAAATATTAAAGTTCGTTCTGACGAATGGTTCGAAGTGTGTAATTGTTACGGATGCAAAGTACAAAAAACAAAAATCTTCACACAATGAACAATTTATATAATTTTTAATTTATTACAATATTAATTTTGTGTGTGTGTGTGTGTTTGGCTGTGTAAATATTCTGCTAAGATTTACCTTTAGCAATCATTTTTTTTTTGTCTAAATACACGCACAGGCACAGACATAACAAAAGAATGATTCTTTTATTCTTTGTTGTTGTTGTTGTTGTATATTATTTTACTATTGTTCGTTGTTGTAAAAGACAGAAAAAAAATTAATGTTAATACAAATTGCCTAACATCATGATGTGACATTAAATTATGTGCGATGATAAATTTTTAATACATGTAATACATAAATTCTGTAGGGTAAAGTGTGCAGTATATAAACGCAGTTCATCCAATTTTGCTAAATACATATATAAAATGTACTTAAATATTTTAGAGGATAACTTTTTCCGGATTTTTTTTGTTACCAGAATATATTGTAGATTATTATTTATTTTTTTTTATTCCGGTAAGGTCGAGAACATTGAATCATCGTCACATAAAAATAAAAATATAATTTTAAATAAATATAGGACGTAAATAGTTAGTATTTGCGAAAATTTTAAAATAGTAATTGACAAAACAAAAATATATAAATAAAAGGTGTTTCATTAATTTTGGGAACTCTCTCTATTCAATACCCCATGGCCTATAATTTGTGTAAAAAAAAAAACCAAAACAGGTAAAATATTAAATCGGAAAAAAAAAACCAACAATACATCTTTTTTGACACTAACAATCGTTGAAATTTTATAAAACAAAATAAATTAATACTGTACACCCCATTGTTTGTTTGTATATGCATACGCACTTTTAATCCTTAAAGCCTATTATCATAAATAAATAATTGCGGGTGTGAAACAATAAATAATAAAAGAAAAATGCTCAACACACCGTGTGAGAGGTGTGCCAAACATTTGGATGCCATGATATTTATAATTAATTTTTAATAAATATGGTATTAAATTAATAAAATTAAATTTAAAAGGTAAACAATATTTGATTTGATTTTAAATTATACGAACACTTTATAAAGGATTTTACCACATCCACAAACAAAAACTTATTTTCTGAATATTATTATTAAAATAAAAATGTGACATTTGACATTTCACGCAATATTATTTTTACACAAATAAAATAATCTTCTTAGAGAGAGATTTTTCTATGTACATATTAAAAAGTTAAGTTAAAAAAACATGATTTTTCTGTTTTCTTTATTTAATGTTTGTTGCAAGCAACCGCACACAACAGTCAAAGGCAAAGGATGAAATTTAACCCACTTTCTTCGCATTTATATTCTTTGTACGTGTTAGGCTAACGAGAAACACAGCATATATTTCATAGAACGGCTATCGATCCCATATACATTGTGGTTCCATAATAAAACAATAGAAGTTGGTTGCTATATCTTAAACGATATAACTCGAAATAATAATTATTGCTTACTTGAGCTAAAAAGATTGCTTAAACACGTGCATACGAAATACGGTTAGCAATTGATTTGAAAATGAATAAAAAATCGGAGTAGATAATTGGATAAAAATTGATTGTTTTAATGCAATGTGTAACTTACACCGTGTAAGAGAATTAATAATAACGTAGAAGTAGCAAAGGAATAATTTTTGATGTATTACTAAAAGAGTTTCATAAAAAAAAAATGTTTTCCTGGTAATTAAAGATCGTTAGGACAATTTTTTATCGACCTGTTAAAATGATTTTTTGTGTACAGATTAAATACTCTACGAAAATACACCAGAGGATCTTAACTTGAATTCCATTTTCATTTGCAGGTGGTGGCGATATAGATAATATTTTATGAAGCGATACAAATTCATACGTTGTCTATGTTTCCCAAGCAACTCCATTTTCATTTGGTGCAGGTGGTGGCGATATAGATAATAGTTTAAAAGTTATCTATTGGGAAATATCTAAAAATAACGAAAATGGCTAAGAAGAGATACAAATTCTTACGTTGTCTTTGTTTCCCAAGCAATTCCATTTTCATTATATCTACGTGGCGATATATAGATAATAGCTTAGAATTTATCTATTGGGAAATATTTCATTGTAATTGTTTCCCAAGCAACTCCATTTTCATTTGGTGCTGGTGGTGGCGATATAGATAATAGTTTAGAAGTTATCTATTGGGAAATATCTTAAAAGAACGAAAATGGCTACGAAGCGATACAAATTCATACGTTGTCTTTGGAAACGAGAGTTTTTTATATCGTATTATAACTGGCGATGAAAAATGGATCTATTTGTTTATATTGGTGCTGAAGCAAAAAATAAGCACCGATTTGATAGCTTGGAGCAAATTTCTTATATATAATTTATTTGGTTAACCATTTTTGCCGCAGTATAAATTCATCTGAATGCAGATGCTGGGGAAATGCACTCCTATATAGTATTCTTATTCTTTCAACGATCTGCGTAACTATTTATTTATACTATGTCTCGGCGAAGTATAACTCGAATCAAATTTTAGCAGCAACCGAATTCAAAGGGTTAAAAAATATAATTCAATGATGTTTGAGCAAAAAATGAAGGTAAAATAAAAAAAAAAAACACTTTTCCTACAAAAAAAAAATGTAAACAAAACCAAATTGTACTCCTTTTGTATCCTTCTTTTATTTTTTATTCATGCCATATGCAAACAAAATATGAAATATTAAAATTGATTGGTGTGTAAGAAGTGTATGTTTAAAATTGAGTTCAAAAATTATATGTCTCCAGGATTTTGTTTATAAAATATTAAATTAATGTTTATCGACATTTTCATTTCTGCATATGAAAGTATGCGTCGTGATAAATGACAACATCTTACACTAAATTGTGATGCTGCTAAGGTTTTGTAATCCTTTCTATAACTTATGAATTATTCAATACTTATATAGAGCAACAAATTGATGTGTTGTTTCAAAACAAATTTGATTTTGTTTGTATTTGAGTAGAAAATTTATTGACAGATTTCTTTGTTTTCCTATATAAGATGTTGTTGAACTTCTTAGGCAGAACTATGGTATACATTTTCTGTAAGTGAAAATTTTTTTTGTGAAAATTACGTTGTGAATTAATTAAAAATTATTTTTAAAATTTGCTTGAAAAATAATATAATAATGCTGACGCAAAAAGAAGTATTTAAAGAGACACATAACCATCCATAGAAGATTGAGAAAAACTGCGTTAAAACTGGTTGCATCAAATTTTGTACACGCGTAGACTGCAACAGTGCTTACAATTAAATGTGTAACTTAAATTATTTTTTTTAAATTTTACGTTCGAATGAAAAGTTTGAGATAGATCAGCGGTTGAAATTTATGTAAATCTAACTTTTGGAATGGTTATTTTGATGATGATGCAATATTTTATGCCCAGCTGAGTTGTAATTTACAAGAGATGGTGCAGTTATTAAATTTAATAAACTTTAAACATGCGGGGTTAAAAATTAGCTACATTACATAGAAGATGGAGAACATCATTCCAACATCGATTCAGGAGTATACAATAAATTGAACTGTTCGCAAACTACTGCACTAACATTAAAAAATCAATTACCATACAGCTGCTAAACATTTTAAAGATAATAACGCATTTTTATGAAACCCTGGAGTTTTTACTATCGATTTGTTCAAGATTGGTTAATTAAAAAATAGCCAAACCGTAGAATTTGAAGGAACGTTTCGATAAATTAATTAGACTGCATACCTCCTGAACTTACAAGTCACTTGTATATCCATCAGAAATATTCACATCGTATTATTATACATTATATATTGGTATCACATTAGAGCCATTCAAAAACGTTCTTGAAAAATTTAAAAATTACCCTTTTTGAATTCGATCTCCATTTTTTTTTTTTTTTATTCTTTAAATCCATAATTATAAAAATATGGGATGGAATTTTTTCGAGTTATGCTTGCTTTAAAAAAAGTGGTACGCAGTTCTTTGGGGGTGGTGGTTAAAAGGTGGAAAGGAATAGACTTATATTCGATTTAAAATGTTCCAGTATGATTAAAAATTTATATCTATAATTGAATTATTCACGGAATAATTCACAAACTCTTACATACTTACTTTATATTATTGGGTAATCGAGAGGTTAAAGAATTTTTTTAAATAAACACAATTCGAAAAATGAATTGTACTCTCCCAAGATGTGGTGCGGTTTTGAACAAACTGTTATGTTGTATTACGCAAAATTAAGAATACACTGCTCTCCGGCTTTACTTACTCAGTGATGATGGTGATACAAGAATTTATTACAATCCGAAAGGACAATTAGGACCACTGTGTCGTATGGACAAAAATGGGTTCGCACACATACAATAAATAAACGGATTACCGAACAACACAAATATTGTATTTTTTTCAAGTATATGTATTTTATTTGTTTGCAATATTTGCGTTTTATATTTATATTCTTTTTCGATTCTTATCACTCCCCTGAAATAGGGAACTCTCACATATTATACAATAGAACATAAAGAATAGTTCCAGTTCTTATCAAAATTTATTTGAGGCACCTGTAAAAAATTACGTTTCTATATATGCGATCGCGATTTTAATAAAAATTCAGATAAATTATACTCGTTGAGTTTCTGATATATTCGAAAGTTTAAATTTAGGATGTTTGACAAAGAAATGTCCTCAAAAATTATATTTTTTTAAATTTCCAAATAATCATCATTTAAAATTTAATAAAAAAAAATGATTAATGAAGTTGAAGCGCGGATAAGTTCAAATATATTGACATATTTTTGTTGGTGAACAAAACAAAAATTAAATATTCAGTATCGAACTTAATTTTAAGTGTGTGTTTAAAACATATTTATGTGAAGTTAAACGAAGAAACAATAATAAAAAAAAAAAAAAATACGGAAAACATAAAACTTGGAAGAGTTAGAAAAAAGTTAAATTTAATTTTATACTTTTCTTTTCCAATTTAAAAAGTTCTTTTCCTTTTACTTTTTTTTTGTTTGTTTTTATTTTTGACTGAAGAAGTCTTACACGTTTTTTTTTTGCCATGAATATATAATTTTTGAATATGAAATTTGAAAATTATTATTTTGTTGTCTCTATACGCAAAAATAAAAAAAAAACAAAAAACTAAGGTCAAAATTATTTTAATAATATAAAATTTGTTTGTTGTTTTAGAATTATTATATAAAATATTTGTTTTTACAATATTTGAAACCGATGCGTGTGTATTTCCAAATAAATACATATATAGCTACGTATATATGCATATTATATCTGGAACTGTCCAAAGAGTTTGAGATCTATTATATATTTGATGAATTATACTGCAGTGCATGTAGTCCTGGCAGAAAACAGTATTACCACAAATAACATAGGAAGACAACACTCAATAATTAATAACGTCGATGTTAACTCATCAATAGAAGCATATACGAACGCAATTAACAACATTACAGACACCCGATCATTTGATCCCCCTCACTCACTAAGCCACATCAGAAATGATATAATATTGATAATTATAATAATATTGGCAATGGAGTGGAGACCATTCACGATTCAAAATCCGTATGCAAATACATTCAATTAAAAACTTAAATGGTAAAGTTGAAAACATGTTCAGTGTTCATACAAAATCCAACCGATATGACAGAGCACTGTACGAGAAGTATAATAACAATAATATCATCAGGAATTATTATAACATTTAAATTTATATTGTTATGCAACAAAAAATCGGCACAAGAATTATTGAATGTATTCGATAGATTGAAGATGCCTAACATTGAATTTAAAATCTAATCTTATCAATAGTTTTGTAAAATAAAAGACAAATCAACATATGCTCTGCGTATGCCTTTCAAGAGAAGCCACATTTACAATTTCTTAATGGATATCAGTTCAAGCTAGACTTTAAGGACAAATCTTAGATTAGTCGATTCTAAACGCCTAGCTACGCGTCGTTTATGGTCAACTATTGGCTTATGTTGATGATATAGACTTAAGGCATCATAATATATGGTGATTGTCTAGGATGATTTCGTCGAATTGCAAATCGTTCGTTTTAGGTCTCAAAATGAATGCAAACAAAACAAAATATTTGATACAACTACTGGCAACTAATGCATTTGGAATTCGAGGTCAAACAGTTAATATTGGAGAATATAATTTTTAAAATTGTTAATTGATTTGTATATTTTGGGACGATAAATGGTAAATGTGAAAAATGATATTAGATAGGAAATACATCGCAGTATATCAATTGAAAATTGGTGCTACTAAATTACTACTAAATTGTATAAAATAAAATATTACTACGTCCGTCCAATATTAACAGAAACAATTACTTGTAATTTTTGAATGAAGCCGTGGCATATTTTTGGTCGTGTCAAAAAAAAAACGATAGTCAAAACAATCAAAATCAATAAACTAAAATGATATGGCTTGCTGACATTTCACGTATGAATGGAGGATAAACATGTGCAAAAACTGAATGGTAATCCAGCAGAAGGAAGAAGAAGGGTAGGAAGCCCTATGAGGGCTAAATGCAATAAACTTGAGATTAAGATCCTTAAAATTTGGTAGAGGTGAGGGAAATTTTAACATGACTATAGTACCAATAAAGTCGAAGTTACATGTAAGTGGTTTATTTTGTAACAGTATTTTAAATATTCCACCACTATCAACAGACATAAAATTCAATTTAACAGCGAGATGAATGGTATCAGAAAATATTAAAAATAATAAATGATACAACAGAAACATTGAATTAAATGAACTGCTGATATAGGACAAGATTTTCAGAAGATATCTGTGGTGGAATCAATAGGAATAGATAGACGATTGCAAGCCGTAACACAACAAGATATATTAATAATAAATTAATAATTTCAATTATTTATTTCCTCGTATTGACTTTTGCTTGTCACATAACATTTTGATATAGTTATGTGTAAGAAACTTACAATTTGCTGTAATTACTGCCTGACTATAACCGCGACACCCTCATTCGTCAAATTAGGACTAGCTAAAACTGCAATTTTTACATTACGAATTAAAACATTGGCGTACTAATAATATTTTGCATAACTGTTGCGTATATGAATGAGTTTCAATTCCAAAGGGGTTACATTTATTATATCTCTATATTTGAATGTACAATATATATACTGACAACAGATAAACCACATTTCATATACCTATCATCTTTAAGATCAAAGGAGTTTAACATTTAATGTTTTTTTTGTTTTTTCCCAACTTATAATATTGTTTTAGCCAAAGTCGTATATACATAATTAAGGATATAATAAACTGAAAATTAAAAGTTTGTTTATAAGATAGAGATATTAAATTAAATTACAATAATTATGGTGCGATGGTGTTTTTATGCGTTCTGTATATACACACAGAGTGTAATGAAAGATACCATAGGCAGCCAACGACACAGTGTTGATTCTATGATGTTCATCCATTTGAAATGTTATCGCTCTTTGAAAATTGTTGGTTGAACTGGTTGAACGAATCCACATACGTTGAAATGTTTTAACAAATCTTGGGTATAAAAAATAACCAACCAAGTTGCATTGAATTTTGTGAGAGTAACAAGAAAAACCAAACAATCAGAAAATTTTTGAATTTCAATCAAAAAATAGTTTTAAAAATTTTTACAAATTAAAACAATTTATTAAAATCCAAATCATTTCAAACTATTTTAATTAATTCAATATTTTCATTTTAGCGTACCAGTACATCATTATGGGGTGAATGGATGGGTGTTATGCATGCCGATGAAATTGAATACATATTTGGACAACCAATTAATAAATCATTACAGTATCGTGAACGTGAACGTGAACTTAGCCGACGTATGATCCATGCTGTTAGTGAATTTGCAAGAACTGGGTAAGTTTCCTCCATATGTATTATAGGTGTACTTATAATTATATTATTAATTTATTGGGTTATTGTAATTATATATCTGTTGGCATTGGATAAATTCATATATAGCTTGTAACAAGTTCCCTTCAATATTGATAATCTGTATATAGGACGCCTGTGTTAACCACATTACAGAAACATATAGATGATCTTCCGACCAACTTGTGAGAAATTTGTTACGGGTGTTTAGAATGTTATTGTTTTTTTTTTTCATTTTCAAAGATCAACATTTTAAGGATAATTTATAAATTTTGTGGTGTTGCATCGCTTATATGATTTAGAATTTAACGGAGGAATTACCCATTTTATTTATTTGATTAATTATAATAATTAGCCTTATAATCCTCATCAAAATGTCCATGATCGTCGAAACATTAATTCCACCTAATGTGCTGTTTTCTTTCTTTTTTCATTTTCCTATTCCGTCAGAACTAAATGTAAAAATTATCCGTGTAAGGTTCTGCTTTATAAGATCCTTGAAATTTCCTTGATTCTTGAAACAGTAGTACTAATCGATTCTCTGTCTAATTTTTCATATTAGGTGCAGCACAACCAAACATGAAAATTATCGTTTTAAGGTCCTTAAGACAGTAAAGCAATTCTCGTTTTTAGCAATCTCTCATATAAGATACGAAAGGCACAACGAAAAATAAAAATTATCCCTTTAAGAACCTTGAAATGTTTTTGAAAGATTAAAAAATAAGGAAAATTGGATAGGTGCTAGGAGTTAGCATCTTTTTCTAAACAACATTTACATGGCTTGCAAAAGATTCAAAAATAAGGGACATGGTTTGTACATAAATTGATCGAAAATGTCATTGTGAATGGGTACATAGACCAGAGAAATGAAACCAAAGATGTTTTTTTTTTATAAATGATCCGTTCATTATGGAAGAATTCATTGTGTATTTTCCAAATACCCTCATTTTGCAGATGTGTATATGCCCGACATTCACATAAATAGTGTCATGCCAATTTTTCCGTCAACGAACATTTAACTCAAATTGCATTTGTGACCAAAAGCATTTTGTGATGAAGATGATAGTTTAGCGTGCAGTAAGCACCCAACAACCAATCTTAGTTTGTTTCTGGGCAACGCCAGCAACGCAGCAGCTTCCCAGCATTAAACACACGTAGTCTCCATACACAACCATATTCTATTCAGTCAGCAATGCACCGTTTAACTCAATTACTGAAAAACGATAGACAAGGCTCAGGACCAATTAAGACTGAAAGACTGATCGTGTACCATTTTGAGCAAGAGTATAAGCCTCGGCTGCCTTAACAACGATACCGCTGTATGCCGGTACCCACAAAATTGAGACATCGTTTTACACAATGCTTTTTTATTTAATATGGGCGGCAATTCATCCGTTTAACAACATCAATCTTATTGTTTTGTTGAGCGTCATCAATACATAATTACTGTCGGAGTATCATTGCTTATATTCTTCCGTGAATAAATACCTGTTTTAATAATTTCAATCGGCCATTTTGCAATCGCTGTAACCTCCAATTGGAAAACCGTAGTACATACAGCCATAGGCAATGCCAAGCGAACAGACTTATACAGTCTATACGTATACCAGTAATTTCCTGATGGAGGAAGGGTTTTATTCACAGCCGGTAGGCATATGGATTTTTTATCAAAAATAATTCTAGGTGTGCAAAATCCGATAACATGTCTATGACTTCCATACCCTCTCCACCCACAGATTTTGGAATGACCATAATCATTGCGAAAATTTTTCCATTGACACTGATTTATCGATAAACTGAATTCGCTGCAGATTGTTTAGTTTAAAGGAACCATATTTAGTAGAAACTCTGGCAGAATCGAAGGAATGGTACACATAACTCCCGAGTATATGGTATATAGATTCGTATAAATTTTAAAGAAATAGCTACGATCTCCAGCTCCCACCTATATGCCAATTATTTTTCCGGTCTCGGATTAAAAACGATCTAAATTATCAATTTATAACTGTATTTTACAATAAATTAAAATATTTAATTTTATAATTATAGAATTTGTTGCGTTTATCCTTTTTGGCCAATTCAAGAAAATAATTATTTATTTCTTTATTTATTTATTTATTTACTTACTCTTTTTTATTTTTCCATATATTTTTCACATTAATTGTGAGCACAAACTCCCTGAAGAATACTAAATACAGTGTATATAATCTTAAGATATATAGTTCTAAACAATAGATTGAGAGTTACAACACACTTAAAGAAATATACTACAAAAGGTACAGTTATATATTACAACAATAAATAAATATAATTAATTTTTCTGTTTTTTACTTGATACATATTATAATTAACTCAATTAATTCATGAAGTTATACCAAAATTTAATTTACTCCCTTGTAATTACAATTGTATTAATGTATACAATAAAAGGACAAAAACCAGTATTTGTATTGTACAAATACTTACTACTACTTATATAATCATATACCATAACCTAACTTAAATGTATATAGGAAAGGATATGGATTACATTTATATTTGTACGTATAGCAATAAGGACGACGTTATTAAAACAACAAGGAACAAGCAACAATGTGTTATATATATTTTTTATATTTTTACATCTCTTATTTGCGATATTGTTATATAAATACAATGAATAATGATGATGACTACGAAATTTATGGATAATATATACATTTTTCTATAAATCTAATAACATTCACCCCCCTCTCTAAAATATGATTTATTACATTTTAGTTAATTTCCATATAATATAATTCAAAAAAAAAATATCCGAAAAATAAAAATAAAATAATAATCGCTCACATCGTTTACATTTTTCACAAGAAAAAGGTACAAAAGGTACATGTGGTACTGGATTTAAGTATAATTTTTAATAAATTAAATTTAAATATTTTAAAAATTTCCTCAAATTTGCATAGTGTTGTGTTTGTGTGAGACATATTTTCGATTATAATTACTGGAGAGAGTTGATAAAGTAAACACTGAAATAAAAATTTTTGAAAATTAATATAAAAATGAAGTATTAATATTTATTTATTTAATCATAATTGTTCAATGGAACGAATGTAATGCTCAAACCACCACCTTGGGGTATTATTATTATCAGAGAAGGAACACTAATTTTTTCGGATAATAACGGAATACATTTCATTAAGTCAATATATAATGCTCTTTACATCGATAGAATTCATAGTGTGCGCGTGCCAGTTATCGAAATTGAATATATGGAATTGCGGGGGAATGCGTAAAGGGTGGCTGCATCTGATCTCAAATTGATGCTTTTTATAAACATATGTGTCAAATGTCCAACAAACCTATTCTCACTGATTATCTTGTAGTGATGATTTATTGGTAACTGACTAAGATGCAACGATGGTCTGAATATTTTACAGAGTGTTTCTCCATTAACAACACCTCAATCATTTCGTCTCGTACTATCATTCACCAGTTTAACGAATGGTTTCTAGTTCATAATGAAAGTATCATGCCTCACCAGTAACAATTGATTTGAAGAAGTTTTTATCACGTCGAGCGCGTTCAATGATGTCTTTGCAATACTCAATTACACAGCCATTCCGGTTTATTATGTGACATAGGGCGTATATCTGCCAGCTACGCAGTGTGTTGTTTAAACAAATAATATACATAGAACACGAAAATTGACATCATTAAAAAGATGCATCTTTCTTCTATCAAACGTCCAGAACTTATAAAATCGTGCTGAATTAAAGGAACAAGTGAAATTATAACTTTCGATATGGAGTTCATTCACTGTGAGAATGTTGACGGATGAATTAAGTAACGACACTATATGTACGAGTTAGTCACAGCAGTAAAACAGCAGTTTTTATCGTTTTTATCACCACAAAAATGTGAATGAAATTTTGATAAAAAAAATCTGATTTCACTTATCAGCCACCCGCCGTTTTATCACCATGTGACTATTTTATGTGCTCATAACTGAAAACTGTCATGAAAGGAGTGTTTTATACTGATGTTCCAAGCCCAGTAGTGACGCAAATGATGAAAATCATTGATAAAACTTAAATAAATTGATTGCATTAGTTGTTGATCGTGCCAAACGTTGAATTGGGTCCGTAATGATTGCTCTGTAACGTTGCCTATTATTGATGCTTATTGATGCAAAATGAATCTGCAAATTGAGGTGCAAGTGTTAAAAGTATAAAGTACACAGTAAAAGAGCATTGTAAAAAAATGACAATTAAGTATGATTTGTAAATATTAATACGTTTAATTTTATTAATATTACCTATAGGTATCCAGCTGTTGATGATGAACAATGGCCATTATATACAAAAGCAACACCCGATTATTATATATTTAATGCTGAAGGTGGTAGCAGCGACATTGAAAGGAAAAAATCAGATAAAATTGGAAAGGGACCAATGTCAACAGCGTGTGCATTTTGGAATACATTTTTACCGAAATTCCGAATATTGGCGGGTAAGTGTTTCATATTCGCATTTTATACAACAGATTGTAAGAATGTATCGTTTTTTAATGATGCACATTTTACACGACACATAATGGCACTCTTTTAACACATAAGCGCTTAATAATGCCAAAGAGAAATTCGATAAATATCGTGGTAAGCCAGTCTATTCGATGGTATAGGCTAAATGGAGCTAAATTGAACCATAGTAAATGGATTTAAAGAATATAATATTTAAAAATTTTCCCTTTTCGTTGTATGTACAATTTGAGTGATGTTATTTCTGCGAAATCGACGC
This sequence comes from Bibio marci, assembly GCA_910594885.2. Classification (NCBI taxonomy): domain Eukaryota; kingdom Metazoa; phylum Arthropoda; class Insecta; order Diptera; family Bibionidae; genus Bibio; species Bibio marci. The sequence goes on along the minus strand of OU343114.1, from coordinate 72,438,709 downwards.
ATGGCCTATATAATTTGGTAAGTACTATGGTTATGTAAAATGCAATTGAAAATTTTAACAACATTGTAAAAGATGCAGCCAAAACATCAACACCGGCACACTCTGAAAATATACGACAAGAAATATGTCCAGCAGATGTTAAAACAAAAATTTTATTAAGAAAGAAATAAATCCTAAACATAAATAGTTTTCCAGTGGAAGACCGCTCAAATTATTCTCATACTAAAGCCATGTCGAGAAATACAATGATGTAAAATCATATAAGCCCATATAGACTATTACCAGCTATTTCAAAAGTTTTTGAAAAACTATTTGCTAAAAGATTTATAGCGTCTTTTGCTATAATACGGTCATGACACTGCGGACAAACAAGTCAACGCTGGAATATATAACATACTGCAGATACAAGTGAAAATGAAAAGACAAGAATTAGTTAAAAATTTATTGGTCAATAAGAAGAAACTGCTTTGAATCCATTTTTCCGAAAATAACAAACAAAGTTTCAACAAATTTACTGTAACTTCTAAACTATCGGTTGGATTGTTATGTTGTTTTGACATATATCTTTTGAGGGTTGCGGCACTATTGAAATATCACACGGATATTTCGTTAGAAGCACCGCAACCGTTGGTCATTTTGTCCCATGTGTTAATTTTCTATATTGCCGGGCCTTTTTTTATGAAATTAATATCATTTTATCTCATGTTACATCCACACACGAACGAATAAAAATGTAAAGGTGTCATTTTACTATCTTTATATTAGTGCGTTTTTATATTTACATTTTATTTCATCAATTAAATTCATTATTTTAATTAATTTATTTCGAAATATATTTATGGAAATGAATAAATTATATTTATTGAATAATATATATTTTGGATGCGATGAACTTTATATTAAATGCACGCGTGGTGCGGCACAGCATCAAATCAAAGAAGAATCGATGAAAGGGTTTAATTAAATTCATTCATTATTAAATAAAAAAATATCAATTCATTTTGCTGCAATTATTTTTAAATAAATTATAAATTTTAGCAATAAAAACAAAAATGTTATTTTGTTTGTTTATTTTTTCGGACAGATTAATTTTTTCAAAAAACAAATATTAAATAATCTAATAAATCATTAAATAACTGAATGTACACTTTTATGATTATACTTTAGTTAATTGATGCGATAACACAATGACGTTTTGACGAATATTGTATAAAGTTTCGTTCCTTTCTTTTATTTATAAAAAATAATATACAAAAATGCACGCAAAGAAAGAACAATATTAAGTGATAAATTGCATAGCTATTCAAAAATTTGCTTATTTTTATTAAAGAAACTACAACGAATGAATAAGAGCGACGCCGAAACTATATTGACTTGACTTTGACCACAAATACACTTTATTATTAAATATACTTGTGATGATACCTGTCACTTCCTTGTGTAAGATTTTGTATAAAATTATTATAATGCGTGATATCGAACTGATCGGGTTAGAAAGATTAAAAAAAAATTGGTACCAACTCTTAAGTAATAACAAACCATTAATAAATTTTCTTTATAGAATAAATTTGATGAGCCTATTTTCTTTCACGACTCATAGATGAAGCAAAGTGGGGAAATAAATCTGGTAACCGATAGTAGGGATTTATAATCCTCACTTTTACTAGCGTTCATATATACCCCATACATTTATATAGTTATTATAGGTGTTGTGTTGTAGGACTAATTAAATGCTTAACTCTCACAGAACATTTAATATTATAATAGTACACACAGTCAGCCGAGGGTTATTTCCTTTAAATTCGGAAACTATACAGTTTACTAAATGTGTACAATCCAACTTAAAACACTTCTGTACAACCCATAATAGGAATGGCAATTAAATTTGTTAAAAATTTCAAAGACAAACCATTAGCAAGAAAACATAAATTAAAATCAAAGTAAATTAAGCCTTACATAAATAATTTGAATATAAAAGACAAGTTTAAAGATACAAAACGCACAAAGAACATAAGCTCGTTCGGTGTGGGTGATCTGATCATCGAAGACTAAGATAATACACAAACGATTTCGATTTAGCCATCATATAAATGTATATGTCAATCCAATAGAAATTCATGTGATTGAATATTACTGGAAATCGTTGGTTTACTATTTGATATTAGAAATTGTTTTTAATTTTAATTCACTATTGCTGGAGAAAAAAAATGAATGCGCGTCCTTAAAAGGCCGAGGCACTGTCACCTCTATCCTATAATAATAATAATAGATAGTTTGTTTCAGAGTTATCCTCATAACACATTGCTTGCAAAATCCGTCTCGACTGGATTCATTTGTCGTCTTGCTTCAATTGAATCTTTTACCACTTTTGCTACAAATCAAGATTCTTGGTTCAATTCTTGGCATACGAATCAGTTTTCTTCTCAACAAATTGTTTTTGATCGGTGATTTTCCGTTGATTCTTAAATGTAACCATTTTAATATAAGACAATTGAATCACTAAAATCACTATTGTTTTAAAGTAACTCGTACTTACTTACAATTGTATCGTACGTGGGATAGCACAAGTTATAGATTAAAGTTCTGTTTTAACTTTAACAGAACATTTGATGGTAATATAATTTGACGAAGTTATACAATTTTAAAATTATAGTGATTGTAAAAAAGTAAATGAAATGAAATGAAATCTTTTTCTTAAAACATTCTCAGGATATTCAAATAAAATAATATGAAATAATTAAATATTTTTATTTATTTATTTTTATTTTCTCTAATAGGACCACAAAATTTACCGTGCTTGGATTTAGAACAAAGTAGTCAAACATCTTCGGCCACGGCAACCACGACCACATCAATTTTCCGATTAAATTACAATAATTGGTCGAGTTTATTTAAATTATTGTTAACACCGATACTAACAACGACAACTGTAACATTATTAATGGCGGCCACTTACTTCACAGGGATTTAAAAAAGACATATCACATATATTTTTCCATAAATTAGTTAAATTTAATAACTATTTAACATGTTTTTTTTTAGTTTTTTTATTTCATTTCTCAAATTTTTGATATCTGTTTCTAAGAAAAAATAAAAAAAAATATATATTAAAATATGGAAATTATTGAAACGTTTCTGATGAGCTTTTCTTTATTTGTTTTTTATTTTTAGATAAAAAGCTATCTTTTTTTTTTAATTAATATAAAAATAATTGTTAAAATACAATTTTATGCTAACAATTTCTTCATATTTGGATGGTGTTTATTTGGAATGATAATAATTTTAAATTATTTTTTCGAAATTGTTAAAACGGAAAATATTAATATTATAATATTGTTTCATTTAATTTATTATTTAATAATTACTAATTAAAAAAGCAAAAAAACTAAACACACAAAATTTTTTAAATATTGTAAATTAAATTTTTACAATAACATTTTCCAAAAGACCTAAAAATATTAAAGTGAAAAAACTTATTATTTTTCTTGAACAAAAAATTATAAACTATTGAATTTTGTTCAATTAAAAAATTAATAATAAATTTAGAGTTTACTGCGCATATTTTTATAGTATAATTAATTAGTAATTCACACACACACACTAAAATTTAATCCTAGAACATAACGTTGAGACCGGGGATACTATACTTTTTACCATGAGTTGTTATATGTGTTCCATATATGCTAAATTTACTAAAATATTCTCGATATTTTCTATACAAATCAGCCTTCCCATTTCCCACTATATAATGGTAATATATGGAATATATTACAAATTTAAGCGTAATTGTTCTAGGATTAAATTTTAAATAATTTAAAAAAATCAATTTATAAAAACAATTTTTAATATATACAAAAAATGTAAGCAGAAAAATTATTTGTAATATTTTATTGTTTATTTATACAAAAAATGCCAATATTTTAGAAAATGTTAGAATTTTTTAGAACACTTTTGGGTACACCAACAAAATAAATTATTGGTATACCATTGGGTAATTTATCACCCAATTATATTGTATAATATATATAAAAATAGTTGTAATGGCACACCAAATCCCATATATATTTATTATAATCATATTTTGTATACATTGTGTTGTTTTGGTACTGCTATAGTTAATACCCCACACCCGCACACACCACATACACACAAACACACACACACACAGTAAACAACACATAAACAAATTGTAATCCTTTCGCGCCGGACAAAATAACTATACTGTAGCAGTAATTTTTTTATATAATTATAAATAAGAACATAATTACGAGAGCAATCGCGAAAGTAAGCTCCCAACTAGCTCCCCGATATGTTTAACTAGTGTGGCAAATGTATATTTTTGTTCACTAGAAACATTAGTCAAGTATTTTCTTTATTACCGGTGATGTGCAGTAAAGAACTTTAGTGTTTTTTATAAATGGAACCGAAAGAATTTCGTGCAGTGACAAAACACTTCTAATATGAAAAGTTAAACACCAAAATTAATCAAAGAGGAGTTAGATTATGTTCATAGTGATAATACACCATCAGAGAGACAACACCATAAAATCATCGGGTAAAACAATTTAAAATGGGTCACAGATGATATCTTTCAGGATGTGCAAAAGCAGCCACTACCATTGAAAACATAAAAAAAATATTCAAAAATGTGACAAATGATCGCTTGCTGATATTATTAAAATCCATGGAAAACAAGTTTTGAATATTTTGCATAAAGTCTGTCCGATGGCTACCGCGTTTATTGCATTTGCCATAAAGGATATAATTTATTCTACACGTTGTTGTAACAAAGAACTCAAATAATGTTTCTGAAATTTTGACATAAATCTTATAAAGTATGGTGAACAAAAATATATATTTACAACTTGTGCCACATAGTGGGTAGCTACGGAGCTTACTTGCGCTGGTGTCCTCGTAAATATATATATATTAATAATGGATAAATTTAACGTTAATAATAATAATATTTATTTTATAAGCGTTGCGCTATAAACTTTACTATACAAATACATATTTTAATATATTACACAATTTAAATTTAAATAGTTTGTAAAACAAAGGGTTAAAAATTTGTTTGTTTTTATAAAATTTGTGTTTTGTTCAAAACTTTTGGACAAACATCTATTTTTGTACAAATAAAGTAAAAAAAAAAAATTAATATACCATAAATACCATCCCCTCCCAAAATACATATCAAATATACACATAAATATAATATCAATTGTCATATCAAAGCAATTTTTTTGTAAAATGTTTAAAAATTTTTCAAAAATGTGATTTAAATTTAAAATTATTAAAAAATATGGTATATACTCGTATTTGTGTAGGTGGTGAGTGAAATGATAAGCACCGCACCGTGTACGTGCGACGAACGACTGTATATTATTTAAAATTTTAAATATACAAATAAATTAGATTAAATTTGTAAAGAAATAAGATAGCAATTTAAAGGGACCGAAACTATTGTTTGTTCAACAATTTTTCGAATATAATAATATTTAACTAAAGAGCTATAAAATGTTAGTCGTTTCACGTAAGATTTTGATAAAATTTGAAATAAAGTTGAGTGTGGAGTAATACAATCAATTATTATAAAGTAATTTTTTTTTTAAAATGACAGCTATACAGGCGCCAGGAATCCGACGATGGAATTGAGAAACCTGGACACATATGCTAATTCTCAAGCGATTTATAAAACAATAATATAATAATGAAATGAATATATGTAACAAAAAAAAAATAATAAACTCACCAATACAATAATAAAGAAGACAGCCAAAGGACACGGACGAATGAATATATCCTTTTCAAGTTTTTATTTCAATGAACACACTTATTTAAAACACTGAATTTATAGCGAAAACCGACGACACGTGACGGCGACGACATTATGTAACACCACACTACCAATATACAAACACTAAATCTACGATAACAAAAAAAAAAAACAACAACAATTATTCAATAAACCAATTAAATTAAAATATATTTTAATAAATATTTTATAGTTAAATAATTATAATTTTATATTATTAATATTTACTTCGGTTTTTTTATGTACAGACGAAAATTTATACGTGCAACACGATGAAAAATTTAAAACACACTACCAACTGCCAGTTCCATCTACTACTAATTCGTCTATACGAAAACTAAAAACAATAATACAATAACAACAAAAATAAAAATGATAATAACGGAATACAAACAAAAAAAAAAAAATCAACCACCAATGGTAAAACAAATGCTATTAAAAAAACAAAAATTACGCAGTATTTTTAATTGAATATCAGCAATGCCACAAATTTTTACAAAATCCAATAATAAAAAAAGGATACAATTCACAAAAAAAAAATTACGTTAACCTCAATATTTTATATTTTCACATTTTTCATTCAAAGACAGTAACGATTTAGGATGTATTTTGTCTCGCCAAATATTTCTATAACATATGTTCCTTTTCTGCTTTTCCATAATTTACAGTCCTTCATGTTGAGGCAGCATGTACGTCCACCTAGTTGTCGCAGATCTCTTGCATAAACATAATTTTCCAGTTGTAAATTTGAAAACCTTCATTAAGTAGGTTTCGCGTAATGTAAATTCAACAACTGCCAATATTAATCAGGCGAAAATGTTTTGAGTCATCCCAAATACTGATTCGCTTTCTGCAGAAATCTTCGTGGTTTACACCGTTAAGGACTCTGCAATTTCTCTTGCCATGAGCGGTTGTTTTATTCTTTTACTTTAACCCTAACTTGTACCTAATACGAATTTACAGATGCAATTCATCTTTTCATTTCTTGTGGCCTACAGTGGATCACACTCCAAAACCATAGTTTAAGGTGTTTTTTATTATTCTTTTCAACACACTCCACAGATGAACATCTTTAGACACCCTCACGTTTAGGCCTTGTGTCCAATTTGATTTCATAAGAATCTAATTGAGCGCCGAGCTCTGTCCCACGTTCCCAATTTAGTTGACAAACTTTTATCAGTCAATCTTCTGTTGCTTTGTTTTTCCACTGGAACACTATATATTCGGTTTTGTGTAGGTCCGTCCGCGTCTGGACTTCAATTACTTTAATATTTTATTGATTTTATTGGTTGCCGTTATCAAAAGCTTGTTGTTATTACGATTCTTGTCTTTATTTCACATATTTCTTTGTTCTATTTAATAATTTTCATGATTATTAACATCTTGATTATATAGCCTGCTTTCAGTCCGAAGTCACATCTGAAGCATCAGCTGCATATACATATGTCATTGAGTGTTAGCATTTTTATGTTTTGGTACGGTGTGTTTATTGTTTATTTGAGGCACAATTATTATATAAAGTGTCCCCGTGTATGTGTTGAAAAATGTTAGGCAAGTTCAGCGCTGTTGTGTATTCGATTGTTAAGTACTAAAACCTAACATGTTGAATCCGGAAATTGGACTGAATTTAGATAATTGTATTCATTCGTATTTGATGGGTCCTTCAAATATTGTGCTATATATATTATAATGCTGATGTCGTATGGATTAGGATCGATGCATGTAGGGGAGTTTTGCAGGTAGATCAGATGAGATCAATATAGGTAGATTTGCTACCGCACCACTTATTTCCTTATTATAATGTAATTACTTTTATATGATACTACACTTCGTCGGAAATTGCGCCAACTGAAAAAAATAACTTATTTTCTACAAATTTGAATTTATTTGCTGGAAATTTTCTGGTGCGGCGTAAACCATTTGCAACAAATACCATGTGACACACCAAAAAAAAAATATGAATAAAATTTTTTGCACAGATTAAATACAAATAGTTTATTATTAAAATTAAATTTAAATTCAAATAGGACTTGTTCTAGAGTTAAGCTTATGAATTGGCTCAAAACAATGGGATGTTTATGCAGTGTCGTCACACAAAACCTAGGCAATGAATGTGGTTAACTAGTCGCTTGACTTGACGGTGGTGCAATGAGGCGAACTCTATTTTAGCTGTTTCTGTACTTTTACTCGCCGCCATTACAAACAATGCGTAAGAGAATTATTGATTAATTTTGAACTAAAACATTAAAAACTATTTTTTTATTTTAAATTTAAATCACATTTTATAAAAACTAATTTTATAGATGTATTACAAAAGTTGGATAAAAATATATATTTATTTATTAATTATTTATAAAAAATGGAATTAAACATTATGAAAAAAAAAAACAAAATTATTGTTATCGTAATGTTTTTTTTTTTCTATTAAATTTATCAATAATTGAAGATAAAAACATAAAAATTACACAAAACAATTGAATCAATTGAAAATTGTTCATCATATTATTATTTTATAATTACTATGTGATTAAAAAATTTATATATAAAACACTTTTTTTTTTTTTTTTTATATTAATATATTTAAGCAAATAATTAAAAATTAAATATTTATAAAATTAAAAATAAAAAAAAATTGCCGAAAATCATGTATTTTATAGAAATTTTAGTTATTAATTTATATTTTCAAATTTTAAATTTAATTGAATAAAAATTAATATATTTCCCTTTTCACCTCACTGCGTCCTGTGTCTCCTCCATAACATCTATCCTTTAAAATATATATATATTCTTAATTATAGAATTAATGTAATTGTAATTAATACAAAAAAAGCTAAACTAAAATTTCTATACACAAAATAAAAAAATTAAAAAAAAATAAATGTGAAAAAATATAAAAAACAAAAATAAAATATATAAATTAATTAAAATTAGAAAAAATGTAACCAATTCTTATGGAAAAGTGAAAATGGAATTCACGTACAATAGAATTTATTAAAAAATAAAATAAAAAAAATATTGTTTTATAGAAAAAATTTTTACACAAAACTTAAAAAAAAACAACAAATTTAAATGAAATGAAAAACAAAAAATAAACAACTTTTTTATAGCAATTTTAGAGAGAAAGAGAGAGAAAACTTTTCTAATAATTTTTGTCATTTTAAATTTATATTAAATTAGTGAATTTTTTTTTTTTTTTTTACATAACATAAATATTTACGAGACCGTTTCACGATATAATAAACACGGAGATTTCACATGTAACATAAAACGTACATGCGTTAAAATTACCACGACCATAAAAGCTTGCACTGCAAAAATTACCACATCTTAAATTCTGCTACGCAAACAAATAAACGTACCAAACGTTTCCAAACAAAAACAGCAACCGGTTTTTATACATTCAATTCACATATAACGTAATTTGTAAATTTAACGGATTTTTCCTAATTTCTATGTGCCGTTCAAAATTATACGTTATGTGCTATTCCAAATATAAGGGTGGTGCGCAAATAACACATACTTTGACAAGACAATAAGTACGTACGGTCACAATATGTTTAACGTAAATTAATACGTACAGTTGTACAATGTTTACATTTACCTTTAAGTTACATGCGAAATCTCTCGAAATCTTATAATAATTTAAATAAATGAATTAAAACTATAAATATACAATATTTATTGTACACACACACACACACACACACACACATTATAAAAACAATTAAAAATGGCCTTTCTTTACATGTATAAAATAATAATTGTTATAAAATTAAATTAATTATTTAATATAATCGTATATTTAAGTGATGGGCGATGCCCGTCGTCAAACAAAAATAATGTAGAAAATAGAATTAAATCTAGTATATTTATAAGAGAAAAAACAATGCAACAATATTAACGGAAAAAAATTATTCCCTTATATTTATTATTTATTAAAAATAATATATTACAGTTATTATCCTTTTATTATATAATATACTGATATATCCTTCGGCTCATCATTATTGATACATATAATTTAATACATAGATGAAAGGTAATATTTTTAATTATATACCACATTTAGAAATAGCCATTTTTAAAATTTTTAAATTAATGACTAACAAATAACGCTGTATATAATGCCTATCAAAAGGTAACACGCATTTGTGGAGGGTCAGTAGTTTTGACGCTTGTATCGTAAAAATACAATAAGGGCGACTTACGATATTGGTTGAATAAAAGTTAAATTTGATAATTTTATGTCTGGCATCGTTAAGTTAAAGATTGGTTTTCGCGTTTCAAAAATGATCGTGAGACTTTAAATGATAAACGAAGACAAGGTGAGGTCGTCCAACAGAACTTATAAAATCGTGTTGAGTTAGTTGGTAAAAGTGTGTGTAATCATAACTTTAGATTTTCGAATTTCACTGTGAGAATGTTGGCTGATGAATTAAGTGCCAGTAGTAAAGAACGTATTTGTTCGACTTAAATCAGAATATTCAGTAGGAAATCAGCTGTTTTAATTGCACAATAATGCTGACAAAAACAAGACCAAAAAAGTGAATGAACCACACTCCGTAATTCACTGCAGTTCTATCCAACTGAAAACTGTCATGACAGGAGGGTTTTATGATGATGTTCCAGCCATCGAAGACCGCAGTCGTGACACAGGTGATGAAGTGCATCGATGAAACTGATTTAAAATCTATATATGTATCTATAACGGTGAAATTTTGAGGGTCTGCTCTAATCCTCTCACATAAACAATTTCAAAGTAAAAATTCAAACGTATGATTTTCCTAAAATCGCTTATGATCATAATTGTGTGTTAACAGCACACAATTTTTTAAAGGGCATAAATGATTCACAGAGAAGGCACAGAAGCTATGGATAAGTGATGATGATGAACGTTCAGGTCGATCGTCTGAAGCAATTTACTGAAGAAAAAATTGAAAAAGATAGAAATTTTCAGTAAAATTCATCGCAATGGAGCATTGTTATCGAGCATAATTTATCGAATTTTTACTGGGCTACGATATGTGAATTCAATGTTTGTTCCAAAAATTGCACCAAAATTGAAGTAATAGACACATTTTTTTGCCTAATTGCATTCACTATATTCACTTAATTTAACTCCCTGCGCGCTGCTACTTCATTTGCGTCTATGTAAGGAAATCGTTTTCAGCATCTGTTGAAGGCATTTTAATTATATTCTGCCAGTGCAACAATGTCTTTAAATTATTTATTTAATGCAATAAAATTATATAGAATTAAAGGTTGTTATTGCGTTAAATCTATATGAGTTGAGTCAACCAACACACACACACAAACACACATAAATGATCGGTAAAACAGACTTTTAATTTAAATGTTTGTCGTTAGCATTCAACTTTAATTTTGCACCACCACATCTAAATTAAAAGCTTAATTATAGTAAAGTAATTAAATACACACAACATTATTATTGTAATTAATTATGGATTGGATGGATATGGACTTTAAATGTTTAGAAATAAAAAATACCATATATATAAATAGAAAATTATGAACTCTCTCTGAATACAAAGTTCTAGAAAATATATAGTGCCTATATAAAATATATAAAATATAAATAAATAGCGAATAAAAACAATTAATAATTAATAATTAAATTTTATTAAAAATTAGAAAATATATAATGTAAATGTAAAAATCTATATTGTTATCTGTTATCGCACGAGAAACCATTAAATATATTAATTTATATAAAATTAAAATTAATTAATTATTTTTAAGAAAACCAATACAATGTACACAACTGACATCTGCATCTATATATATTTCTATCGATTAACTATTAACTATAACCAAATAACTATAGCTATTTATAAAAACATTAAAAATAAATTAATAAAATAATAATTAAAATGGGAAAAAAAAAGATTTAAATTAATTACAAAAAAATTACTATTTTATCGGGCTTTGAGCGTTATTTATTATTTAAATAAATGTTAAGTAAATAATAAATAAAAATAATATTACACTAAATATTACAACGATTGTAATGCGGCCGCCCCGTCTCCGGTTAATGTCGCAGTGTTTTATTTAATTGAAAATCTAATGTTTTAAAATTTTTAATTGTTAAATGCCAATAATTTGTATATGAATTAATTCTTACAAAATTTTTTCTAATCAGCCGTGACCGTGACGAAGCCCGACGAAATAGCATTCCAATTTCAATATCATTATCGTTGTCTTCAGGTTATAACCTGCTTGAAATTAGACTAAATTATGAAAAAATATTTAATATCATTATTTTAAATTATGGATCATATTTTCAAAAGGATTTTTTTGCATCACATCGCCGCATGCGTTTTATTGTATAATTTTAAATTTTTACAAAAGATTTATTAACACAAAACCGTTCACATGTTTATAATTACTACTTTTATTATGTTAAAATATATATTAGTTTTTTATAAAACACCGATTCAACACAAAGTAGTATGTAGAAAAACAACAATAAAAAAAAAGGATCTGTTTGTATAACACGTCCTTTTTGTATATACTTTGAGTAGTATATAAATGTTTTTATATTTTATATTGCGGTGTGATGATATTTTAAGTTTTGATTCGTTTCGCTATTTTTTTTCCGGTGTCTAACATTAAAAATCTTATGAAAATTTATTACTTTCACTGTATTTGTCCTTGAGTGTAGTTTCCATTTGGAAGGAAAAAACAAGTGATTGTTAATTTTTGTTAATGTTAAACTTGTAACACATGTCACAATCATGACATCAAAAATTTTATGTATTAATCCTATAGTTTCAATATATAATTTCTCTTTCTATTAATTTATCTGAATTATGTAATTAAATGTATACCATCAAAATTTCTTATGTTATTAATTATTTTATAATACAGCCATATCAATGGCATACCATGGCAATGATTTTAGATTTAAAAATATATATTTAAATAATAAATTTATTGATTTTATTAAAAAATATTGAATTTTTTAATACACACACACACACACACCTATTAAAAGTAAGTTTAAAAAACAATGTGATACATATATACATTTTTTAGAAATATTTATAAATAATATTGCACACAACACACAGTGAAAAAATTAAAAAAAATTAATTAGTAATTTTTCTAATTATAAAATCTGTACAATAAAAATAAAATTTATATTTATAATAAATAGTAAAATACAACCAAACACCAGCCCGCCCGCCTAGCGCCTCTACCACATACATATCATAAATGTATTTTAAATATAAATATTAATTAATAGTTATAATCAAATAATCTATTGTAAGTTGTAAGTTGATTAAAAAAAAAAAAAAAGGCCTATAACAATCAAATATACAAAAAAACAAAAAAAAATATGTAATAGAATAATTAAAAAAAAACAATTAAAAGCTATAAATATCAAATTTTTTATAATTTACATTTGCAAATAAAAAAACAAGTAAAATTAGAAATTAAATATTAATGTTAATTATAAAATTAATAATACAAAATTTTGAGAATTATTTCTAAATTTTATGATAAAATATTTAATTATATAAAACTTTGTAAAATATTATGGCACACAACACTACACACACACGCACACACACGCACACATCATGAGCAAAAACTTTGGCCAATACAAAGGAATTTCTATAATAAGTGGACACTCTGTGTATAATAAATGTATATTCGGGATTGTTATAAAGTTACTTTAAAATTTATGGAGCCTGACACTTTGCTACTGCCCTGGTAACACTGTCCATAGTTTGTCCGCAAAATTTTCGTATTATATGTATTAGTCGGTAGTTTCAATCCGAGGAAATATCTATGGATTTCTAACGGATGTCGGCTGGAATTTTATTTGATTAGTGTAACCATGTGTCCATGGATTTTTATAAAAAATGTCCTTGGATTATCCGTGTATATATTTCTGATGATAATTTGGACGGATTCTCCTTAGAATTATTTCTCGTTGCTATAAATCCATATAATTTCCATAAAATTTATTTTCATATTTATTGGATTTGGACAAAAATACGTCATGCGACATTATCATACCTTTTGTTATAACAACAACTTGTTGAACCGAAATTTAATGTAATAAATACGAAAGTAAATAAATAAAAAGTATGATATTTATTTTAATCTTATGTAAAAAATAATTTAATTGTAAGATTTAATTTTATTCTTAAATTAATAAATTCGTAGCAAATAATTTTGTAGAAATTTGGCGGATAAAACGCTTACATATAAACAAGAAGCAAAAACTGTGGATAAAATCCATGAAAAGTCATACAAAATTCCTCGAAAATATATCGATTTTGAGTTGTTGCTGGTTTTAAAAATTATGAAAATAGATTAAAATGAGTAAGGATTATATTTAGATAAGCGAAACATACAAAATTTGAACACTGTCTTGGAGAATTGATGAAATTAAAATTATGAATACAATACCGCACGAACATATGTTGGAAATATTACCCTGAGCATCCAAATATTTCAATTGATCTAAATAAAATACTATATTATATTAAGTGGAAAATCTATGGACATTCTTTGGACAAATTTCAATATATCTTTTTCATAGAAAATAAGTGGATTTTTTTCACGGAAATTTTCGTCATTTTTCAAAGTCCGGACAAATTGTTACTACAGCGACGTATCTGACTGATCTACTGATCAATTCCGATGAAATCTGGTATCTGTGATTTAAATAGAATTATATATATCATATATAGTTCCTATATGCAGTTAATTTAAAATTACATAGCCTGAACTCATTAGATAGATTAACAGAAGTATCCAGTGAATGAATATATTGAAATAAATTGATAGGAATTACCTATATGTAAAATCGCATTTAAAGAAAACTTGCATACAAAATTTCATCCATCAAATAAAACCACAGACCACAGACAGACATGCAATCGGATTAGTAGTAGTGTCCAGTAGGGTATGAATTATTGAAGTTACTTTATGTGTGTTTAAAAATGTGAATTTTTAGGTTATATAAATTATTGCAATTTAGATAATAACTCGTGTATTGGTATGGTATTGTACCGAATAATAATCCCAATAACTTTATAATATATTATAATCTGGTAACGATATATATCTTATATTGGTTGCTGATTGATTTATGTATTTTGACTGTCCAGAAAGTGCGACAATTAGTTTCATGACAATGTATTCATAACAATATGCTCCAAGTTTAGCTCTAAAATTTTTAAATCACATACAAAAATACTTTAAATTCTTAAAACCTTAAACTTTAAATTCTTAAAACCTTAAACTTATGATGCGATCATGACTGTTTATCCAAAACACTGCTATACCATAGTTGGGCTACTGACTCATATAAAAATAATAGAATTAAGGCAACATATATACAATTGGCCGATCAATTGATTAATTATTCTGTACTCGCATGCAGAGTAATATTTTCAATTTGATTGTAATGCATGTTTTGGTATAGATGTTATATAAGTTCCACAGTTGGGCTAACTTGATTTGTATAATACTACAAGGCATTAAAGCCCAGGTGCGATTTTTGCCTTGCGTTATTTACTTGAATTGAAATATGTTGGAATATTGAAACTAAACAAAAATATCGGAAGGAAACTCTTAAACTTTCACATAAAACATTTCACCAATTGTACTGCAATTAACGATAATATAGATGTAAATGTAATCAACTATATTGAAATTCGGTGTTGAGTCTTGTTGGTGGCGATGGTGTAGATCATGGTCTATTTTGATTAAATATAGATGTAAATGTAATCAACTATATTGAAATTCGGTGTTGAGTCTTGTTGGTGGCGGTGGTGTAGGCCATGGTCTATTTTGATTAAATTATTTTAATTAAAAATGTGATTTTGTAATCGATTGGACACCGTTTGCATATATTAGTTAATTATCGTTACAGCACCAGTAGTTTACTGTAATCCATGTTCAAGCCGAAAATGCTTTGCTGAATCGAAGCTAAAAATAAATAGTAATTAATTTCTGCCGGACGCCATGTGTGGTCCCCTATATACACATTAATTTAACACTATATATTTACATTAAATTAGCAATTCCATTGAATTAAAAATTTCTTCACGATTTATGTTATGGAAATAATTACAAACTTATATTAATATTAAAATGTATTAAAATGTATAAGATTGTAAGTAAAATAAATTATATATGAAATTGTATAAATTAAAATAAAATAATGCTAATTATTTTAATGGCTAAGAAATTATGTAAAATATATATTTTAAGAAAACAAAAAATTAAATAAGTAAAAAATCATTGTTAAAATAAATTAAAAAATATATATAAATTAGAATTTTATAAGCAAAAAAATTAAATAAAATAATATAAATTAAATTAAATAAATATATAGAGAGAGATATTAATTAAATAATAATAAATATGCGGATGGAGATAAAGCCTCAAAAATATAATATTAAATTAATTAAATTAAATAAATTTATGCTTTCAAATTTATACAGCCGTTTTTTTATTTTCTGCGTAGACAATGGTTTATATTTTGCTCATTTTATAAAACATACATTTGATTTAAATTAAAAATATTAAATAATATGAAATTAATAACATTTACACACAAATCAATGATAATAATAATAATAATAACAAATTCTTAAATTTATTTCATTAAATTAAGGTTCCAAATTTTGATGGATTAAAACTGAAAGTTTATTGTTATTATTATAAACACAAACACGTACACAACACACACACACACACACACACACAGTCAGGTGGTTTAAGTATTAATTTCCTCATTTATATAATTATTTGGGAAAAGAAAGTAGTAACTATTTTATATATAATAAAAAAAAAATGTTGATAACAATTAAAAGTAAAATTAATTAATACCATTAAAGTAAAAATGATGATGACAAAATATCCTTTCGACTACTTAACACTTCACTTACACACATAAAATATATATGTTATGAAAATATAATAATCACAAAACACTAATTATAAAAACTTTTAAGCGCTGTTAAAAATTTATAAAAACTAAAATTATAACTAATAGATTTTAAGAAAAAAACGAAAATTAAATAAATAAATGTTGTCCCGATATTATAATGCATAAGGAAATAAATATATTCTGTATTATTGGTATTATTATATAATAAAATTATTAAATATAAAATAAGATATAATTAAATAAATAAATAAATTAATAAATAAATAAATAAATACTAATTAATTTGCGTATACTTAATGAATGCAGAACACCCTTAAAATCACCAGTGTTGGCCCGGTATTTTACTTAGCGTTGTAAAATTTCCAATTTTTTTATCAATTTCACCCGACTTAATTCGTACTGCATATGAGGTTCGCCGTGAATTGGATGCATCAATTGGCGATACATAATCTGTTACAAAACGGAAAAAGTATGTTAAACGTTCGCACACTACTAGTACTACACAATTAATTCCACAAATACTAGCAATCGTTGAGAAAAATCCTTCAATGTCAATAAGAGTCTTCTTCTTTCAACCCTAAGAAAAAAAAATTTCGATCGAGACCAAAAAATCAATCCAGCTACTGTTATGGTTTCAGGAGTTGTGAACAACGAAGGTCAATTATTTATGTTTTAGTGTGTATATATGCGGAAACAAACCATACATATTCCAGCAAGAATTTGCTCCTTCACACAAAGCAATGACGACGACACAAGATTGGATGACCGAAAATTTCCATGGGTTATGGCTATCTAGCTACCTAACAGACCTTAATCCTTTGGATTATTAAGTTTGTGGCATAGCTAAAAATGAGACTAAAATAACATCCTCATAATACCATTTCTTTGCTGAAAGATGCTATAACTACTACTATGATGCGATCAACTTGAATAAGAACCAAATATATGTGTGATCAAAATGTGATGTAAAATATTCTTTTGACTCCACGATGGTATATTCCATCGGTTGTATTGATGCGGAGTATCTTACATTATCTATTGTATTTTTACTGAATAACTACTTGAAAATGTAATTTTTACATATTTATTTGAAATGGAAAAAAACAAAAGATTTAAGCGACGAAACTAAAAAATATGGAAATTGTATATCGAATCATTTTTTTAACGTATAATGTTACTGGTGATGATGAAATTGAGTCTACATGAATTTGACATGTTAACAACACTCACTACAAGCGATATAAGCATCGGTTATTGTATAGCCAAGTGCATAATGAATTAATTTCAACTGGTCATACTGTTGATATAAAAAGTATTATATTTAACAATTTATGAAGTGTTTGTGTGTCGTAGCAACTGGAATGTTTTGTGGAAAAACAACAGATAAATTTTGTATCATCACAACACACTAACTCACTCAGTCATGAATTCATGAATTTATAGACAATAATTTAATAAATACCATTCACATAAATTACCATAAAATTCTGATAATATAATAAATTTATTGACATTAACAAAACCGCCTCGCCGATTTTTTCAAAAGCAAAAATTAAATTGTTCATTTCAATTATCATTTCATGAAACTTTTCATACTACCCTCGTATTTTTTTAAAACATTTATTTATAAATTACATAATACATTTACTATCTGGCAAAATATATACGATCCTTTTTATCCTTCTCTAATTTTATGGTAAAAAAAAATACATTATAGCTTCAGGTACAGGATATTCATTTGTGTATTGGAGTTCGTGTAGACAACATTAAATTTTTAGTTTCGCAATTCAATATTAAATTTTTCACGAATTTAATTTTTTTTTAAATAAATATTAATAAAAATAATTAGTTAAAATGGAAATGATTAATAAATTTTATGGTTATATCGATGATGATGATAACATCGGATGTACTCCATTACATTTGGCTTGTAAATATGCACGTGTAAAAGTGATTCGTAGGTTATTAAAACGTGGTGCTGATGTTAGTAAATTAGATAATGTAGTTTAAAAAAAGTGCACTGCATTATGCAATATCTGGAAATGCTGGAAGTGAAGCCATTTTATATTTAATTATGAATGGTGCCGATGTTAAAATTACCAGAAGAAATAGTAGAATGTATAATTCAACTGATGTGTGACAATGACTTAGAAATATTAAACGAATTACATTAAAGCGATTTAAATTTACAATAAATCTTATCTTAATTTTTAGGTAATATATTTTTCTATATCATTTTAAAAATATTTTTTTTAAGGCATATATTGCTCCAAGTGGAGCTTTATGTCATCTAATAAACCTTTTATTATAGCCAAGTTAGTAAATTACTCCGCATGGGAGTATATAACAATTTATCAATTGTACTGCAATTAACGAAAGATATAGATGTTTTCAAAATAGTATTATTTTTATATCGGTGATTAGCCCATAGTGATGTGTGTGTGCAGACATTGTTAATCTTTGAATAGCGTCCAACACCATATTTTCAAAGATATCCGTCCTTCTATCTATTCCATAAACGAACAAATGGTGACCCAGCAGAAAAATTTTAGTATTAAAATTAATACCGAAAAATTTCCTATGAAAAATAGCCGGCATTGAATCCGCTATATTTCATGATTAATAATATATATTTCGGCGCTAAGCCATTGCACTACTGAGTGTTTTTTTTAATAATGATTAATTATAATAAAGATTAAAATTTAAATTATTCATTTAAATTTTATATAGATTTTATAAATATAACATAATCAAAATTAAATATAAATAATTAATTAATCTTTTTCGTTTAGTTGTTAGCAACCAAAACACTAAAATTTAGTTTATTACAAAAGAATTTATCAACGCTATTTATTCGTGTACAGATGTCATTACTACAATATTTTTAAAATTGCAATAGAATAGAATATTACTTCAATTAACAGGAAAAAATGTACTTACTTATTGTTATTGGATTACACACCGACACCATATTAATTGAACTGAAATTCCAAAACATCTATAAAATATTTATGTAAATTATAAAATAGTAACACCACCCGTAACTTCGTAACTTAACGATGTAGCTCAAATTAAATTATACCATAAAGTAGACAAAATTAATACTAATCATGTTATCATAATTAATCAAAATAATGAATTTAGTGTAGTATATAGAGATGATAAGATATTAATAGATAGATTAATTAATTATAGATAACGATAACGATCGTAAAATAACTAATTTATCATCACGTTTACATTTAAAAATTTTAAATTTTATTTTGATAAACACCATATAAATAGCACGTCGTATGTCGATCAATTTCTCGACTATGGTCATTCAAATGATATCCATTTATAAATTACATATTTTCATTATAAGAATATCTTAATTTATAATTTCTGCCACATGGAAATCACTATATAATATTATACTTGTGTTTTGTAAGAAAATCATTACCAAAATGATATCAGAATCCTTTTGATTATTAAATTTTCATTAATTATGGATATTATGTTTTGTGTAATTGCAGTTATTCGAATGGTTTTCTATTTTATTTCCCAAAATATACTCTATTTTTAAAATTATATAAGAAAATAAAAATTGCACGTAAGTACAAAGAAATGTGTACAAAATATGTACTTTGTTGTAATTATAGAAAAATTGAATTATTGTTATAGTTTTGTTGTTGTACAGCAAGGGTAATTAAGATTAAGCTAAGCTTAACTTTATAAATTGAAATAAATAATAAAATTTAATAAATGATAAGTTTATAATTTCTATATAGTTCTGCTGGTCTCCGCATGAATGAACCATGAAATGAGTAAAATCTTTACATATATCTTATTTAAGGAATTTATAATTATGATATCAAAATGTTTCTGCTGAGTTACCATTAGTTATATTTATGGTTTAATAATAAAACAGATATCTTTGAAAATATATAGTGTTAAACGACACTTTACAATACAAATATTAAAATATAGTCTTCTGTCTGTACACCATTAAATGGGATCATCACCAACACATTAACATTTCATTCAACCAAAAATATGTCATTATATTCCTGACTTGCTACGTATTTATTTATTTTTACAACTTCTCACTTTTGTTTTAAGTATCGCTTTATTTTATAATTGTTAATGTGAGAAATTCCAATGCGTGAGAAGAAATGTCTCATCTCACACAATCGTATTACCACATCCTTTCGGGATTGTGCCCTCTGAAAAGTTGTATTCTTTTAGGCTTTGCAGAAAGCAAAATAAATAAATATAAATAATAAAATTCTTCAAATTACGGTGTATAAAGAAGTAGTAAAGAGACGATATTTATTTATATGACCATGAACATAAATAAATAAAAAGGTTCTGATTCGGTCTTTCTTGAAACATTTTTATATAATATGAAATAGCCTACTAATTCCCAACTTTATACTATATTTATTTATTTATGTTTTACACATTGCTATTTGAAGTATATTAATTAATGGTTAATTAAACATTAAGTTAATCTAGATGATCAATGCAGATGCATCTAATCCGTACACTAATAATAAATAATAACACATAGTAACATAAAATAGGATCAGTTAAAAATTCATAAAATTAAAGACGAAAGCATTTTTCCATAATACAGAATTAAATATTTATACTAAGAAAAAAACCCCATTCCTTAACGCATTGGTAATATTTTCCCCTATTAACATTTATTATATACCCTAGTAACACTGTCCGTATAGGTAGTCCGTAGTTTAAATCCGAGGAAATATCTATGGATTTCTTACGGATGTCCGCTGAAATTTTATATGATGAGCCCTGTCCAAGGATTTTTATAAAAAATGTCCTTGTATTATTATACTTATCGTTACTGTATTATTTCACAGAATATCCATAGAATTTATATTCATATTTTTTGTGAGCAGATCCACGGGTTTTGACAAAAATATCTTTGGATCGTTCATATATTTTGGCAAGTATTACCCGTTAATTTTCCGTATTAGCAGAATAAATTTTCTTATGATGATGATGCCAATGATCGCGGTTTGATTCAGTTTTTTGCCGATAGACCAGAAGTTCTATGACCACGGAATGTGAAGATGCTAAACGATGACAACAATAATTCATCAATTGTGCATTTTATTTTTTAATAAACAAGAACAAAAAACCAGGGATAAAATCCATCAAAACTCTTACAAAATTCCTCGAAAATATATCGATTTAAGTTGCTGGTTGATTTAAAAATTAGGAAAATAAATTAAAAAGAGTGAGAATTATATCTATAGATAAGCAAAATATACAAAATTAGAACCACTGTCTTGGATAATTGATGAAATAAATTATGAATACAATACCACGCAGATATATGTTGAACATATTACTCTGACAACCCAAAGATTTCAATAGACCTAAATAAAATACTATTATATTATTTGGAAAATCTATGGACATTCTTTGGACAAATTCCAATATATCTTTTCCATTGAAAATATGTGAGTTTTTTTCATGGAAAGTTTCCTAATTTTCAATTAAGAGCCCATTAATAATAATGTACTTGCAATAATTACACAAAAATACCAATTTGGAAATTTAAAGGAAAACTCATTTGCAAATTTGGAAGATTATGAAAAATATTTTCCAAGTATTCATAATTTCTTCACCAAAAATTGGCATAAATTAGACAGACATTTACTAAAACATCATCAATTCGCTGTGAGTGCAATAAAGGACAAATACATTTTTATTAAAATATTAAAATACTTAATTTTTGTAAATTTTATTAAATTAATTTTTATCCGAAAAATATGGACAATTTATTAAATTATAAATTGCAAAAATTGCAATTATTGACAATCAAAGCAACAACTTATTATAATCGATATATAGAACATGTCAATTTATATGACATGAAATGGCATCCAACAAATAGAGAGATGCTAATTAATACCTTCATTTATATGCGCAGTAATTACAACTTCCATTTTTATAATCAAGAAATTGATAATCAGGTCATATTTTTGTCGACATATGTCGCAGATTTATATTTAATGAAAAATGCGTTAGACATGGATATATCACTGTTTATCGGTGCAGTATGGCATATGTCACTCAAGTATCTAGTAAGTTTTGAAAAAAAAAATTGATAAAAACTATATATAATTTATTAATTAATCAAGAATTATCAATAAGATCGAAACCAGCTATGATCGTACAATAAATAGTAAATAGTAATTATTCAGTTTTTAATAAAATATAAGAAGTACCCTGTAAATAATATAATATAGTTGTAAAAATTAATTAATAGTTATATATACATATTTTGTATTATAAAAATTCTGAAATTAATAACAACAACAAATTTTCAATTGTTAGAATTATAAGGTATTGCCACTATATAAAGACTATGAATTCTGATATATTCAGACTACGACGAAAATTTAGACTTTAATTTCATATCAACAAATTACAAGCGTCGAGGTAAATAAATCATTTAATAATAAATTTTATTAATTAATTTATTTATTATTTATATTTTTCGAAATAAAAAATTTAGTATTTAAATGTAAGTCCAGCGGTAAATATATGCGCTGAATTTATTCTTCAAATTGTAATATTTGATAAGAGAGCGCTATATTTTAACAACGCATATTTGGTGCTAGCTGCGTTGTCTGAAGCATGCTTCAGACTGGATGGCAACAATTTTGTACAACTACAAAATTTAATGAATGATAAGAAAATATATTAATGGTTTTATTAACTCAACAACAGCTTAAAATAATTTTTGTTAATTAGATTTTTTAAGGATTTGCACGACAAAACCAACTAATTGTTGCGCCGGAATGATATAATGAGTGAAAATATAGTAACTACTAAATATATGGGAATTAGTAGGTTATTTTTTGTTATATTAGATTAAAATATTATATTTTCATTTATTTTATTTTATATAATTGTTTTGTTAAATTTTACTTTAATATTTATCATCTTCCCTTATAAATTGAAAATAACCCTTTCATTACAGCCAAGTTGGTAAATTACTCCAAATATTACAATTTACCAATTGGACTGCAATTAACGAAAGATAGATGTTTTCAAAATACTATTATTTTTATATCGGTGGTTAGCCCATAGTGATGTGTGTGTGCAGACATTGTTAATCTTTGAATAGCGTACAACACCATATTTTCAAAGATATCCGTTTTTCTTTCTATTCCATAAACGAACAAATGGTCACCCAGCAGAAAAATTTCAGTATTAAAATAAATACCGAAAAATTTCCTATGAAAAATAGCCGGAATTGAACCCGCTATTTTTCATGATTAATAATATATATTTCGGCGCTATGCAACTGCGCTACTGAGTGTTTATATTATTATTATTATTATAAAAGGATATAATTTAAAAAATATTTATGATTTTTATTATTATTACTATTATTTTTATTATAATAAATTTATATTATAATTTATTTCTTATACATTAAATTGAAATAATTTCCCAACGCAAAATGGTTAGGTTGTATATTTTTTATAGAAGGGTTCGAATTTGTGTCTAAATAGGCAAAAACCTTTTAGATTCGGTCAGATATAATAATAGACATATCACTTCCAGTAATTCTTTTGGTATTTTTTTTAAGTGTTCTGAGAATAATTCCAATAATTTTTCAACACTATTTTCAATGAGTAATTTTCGGTAGTTGAATTTTTATAATTTTATCAATACAAATTAAGCATAAAAACCAGATTGATATTCAAAATTAACGTCCAACGGGAACTATAAATCAACATCTTCATTTTTGAACTTAATTAGTGATAGATTCATATTTAAGCATAAACATTGTAATACCAATATTTACATTTATTCAATTTGACTAATTGCTAAAAAGGTGGTGAGTTTCAACAACAATACACTTTTCATTAAACAAAGTACAAATACTTCCATAGGAAAATAAAGACGCAAACTTAATCACAATCATCAAAATACTATTGTATTTAAAACAATTTTCTCTTACAATAATATTCGATGACATGAAATGTTTTAGGTGTAAGTATTTTCGCAAAACTCTGCCATTACATTGAACGTCCCACGCTGTAATAACCTCTTAGCAATTTTATGGATAATTTATTTTGTCGTGTTTGTTTGAAGGTAATACCTAATATAAAAAAATTCCAAATATATTCCAGCATTTGGTATGTAATAATTATTCACATAACATATTGAACAACATCATTCAAATTATTTTGCATTGTCATAAACCAAATCAACTTTTGAATATATTTTTATTACTAAAATTATTTACAACTGCTTAAAGAAATTGTACAATTAAAATGTATTTCAAATGTTTGCAGTGTCCGAACAATAGAACAAGTGGTAATGCGTTAAATGATGGTGATTGTGATCTGAAATTTATACTAATATATCTCATAGATTCTATTAATCTGTTACAATATATTTTGGATTCAACGATATCAAAATAAGAATTAACTGTTTTGGTTTTTTAAATTCTCTGAAACTATGCAATTTGCCTTCATTTGCCATCAATTTTATAATACAATCAATACGTCCATTAACATTTTAATACAGCATGATGTAATGGTTTCTCGTGATAATTGTTATTATTACATTAACCAAGGCATCGTTTTTGCTCTTAAAAATGTTACAACACTTCGAAAACTCATCAGCGGATGTTGTTTTCGGACACACAGGTCATAAAGGACAGCTCACCAATATTATTTCTTATACATTTATATCTACACCACATTTTACTATAATAATTCGATAATACGATTTGTATGAAATATTTTCGGTAATGATATTATTATTAGTTTCAAAATGCTTTTACATTTCAATAAAATCTGAGTTGTCATATCATCGCGGTGGTTCATAATATAAAATCAATTTATTGTCTTTACACAATTCCTTTTGAAACCTTTTGAATTTCTTCTTGTTTCTTCCAACATTTATAATTTGTACAAATTAAATGCATAAATGTTTCATTCCATTTTCAAATGTTTCACTAAAATAGAATTTAAAATTTGAAAAAATGTCAATCAAAAATATATGCCAAATATATTTTTACCATTGTTTTTCATTGATGATAATAATAAACTAATTTCATCTAACCCATTTTCAATGGCACATTGAAATGCTGTTTTACCATCAGCACATTGACACCCTCCGCATCAGCATGTAATTAATAATTTTATGATTTCAACAAAATCCGCACATTTGTCATTAAACTGTTTCAGCTTTATTATTTTTTTTTTTGTTCAATGTCGGCTCCGTAATGCAAAAGTAAAAGAATTATATTTTCATTGGACTTTAACCAATGTTATTGGGTTAAAATCGATACCGCATTCAAAGTAAAATATAAAATAACTGCAATTTCAACATTTCCAGCAATTGTATATAATGCACAGCATTCTTTTCGAATCCGTCTTCATCCGATTTATTAATAATGCAGTGTATCCCATCTTACCTTCGGCACTAAGACTTCATATCATCGTCCAGCTTTGATGATTTTATTGCACTATTTAATTTTAAATTCATTTCCATACATTCATTATTAACTTGCATATGTTTATCGCAAATAATTATATATTTATAATAAATTATTAGTTTGTTATATTATACAAATCCAAAAAGACGAAGAGGAATATTTATGCTTTTTTTTAAATAAAAAATAATATAATTTTAAGGAAACCGTACAGTAATAAAAATGTTATTTGTATAATCAAAGTGACAGATGTTCTTACTAGTGATGGTAAATAATAGAATTGATGATGAAAAGTAATCGTACAGAGTAACTAGTGAATACCAAATAATAGAGAAGTAAGTAATACAAATTATTCGTTACATTTGTTTGATCTATTATGGACAGTTACTGGTAGCTATATGCTTGGTTTTTATAGATATGCGATAACTACTGCGGGGCCAAAATGAGCTACAAATTTGTAAGTAATAATGTAAATTTTATGGACAATCTTGTACAAGTCATTATTGTAGGCAGTTTATGAAACCACCAAAAATAGTAAATAAAATCCATCGCCATTACTTTTAATGTATTTTCTAATCTAACACTAGATTTTATTGATTCGTCGTATCCTTTCCACCTACATAAAAACCAGTCATCTGAAGTGGCGTTATAAAACAATTATACTTTTACATTGATTTTATATACAAATTTTCAATTTTACAATACGTGGATACTAAATTATGTTACCCAGAATATTTGAAAACAATAAAATTAATTATTTAAATTACATTTTAGCTTTTGTTATGTAAAGAATCGGTGAAAAAATTACGACCAAAAGTAATAAATATAACAAGAAAAAATACCAGATACATTAAAAGCAAAT
Organism: Bibio marci; assembly: GCA_910594885.2. NCBI lineage: Eukaryota > Metazoa > Arthropoda > Insecta > Diptera > Bibionidae > Bibio > Bibio marci. Next base: position 72,411,621 of record OU343114.1, on the reverse strand, counting down.
ACTTTTTATCAACAGTTACTTTATAAAATCATATTTTCACATCACTTTAGTGTTTACAAAATTTCAATAAACATAGAATCATGAATAACAATGTTGCAAGGACATTTATGTATAGGATTCAGAAAGGTGAAAAAGGGACGATATTTCTTTTCGCATTTGTATACGCATGTGTTTGTTGTGTATTGTATCTAAAAATTATGATACATTATAAAATATATTGGATGGAGGATGGGGCACAGTATGAACGAAATTTTATTCTATTGAAAGTGAAATGAATCGGACAAATAGGAAAGAATAGAAATAAAATATAAAATATTATTATAGTCGTGTTTCTAAGCATAACTATTTTAGGTTTCCTGCATAACTATTGTTATCTTTGCATTATATCGGCAACATTTTTTAAATTGCAGTTTATATTGTTCTCGTTTCTTTTATTACAAAAAACATGGGTTTCAACCAGTTCTGAATTTTATTAATAAATAATATAATTCTTATTATTGGAGAAAAACCCTATTGATTTTACTGCTCTGCCTCGCTTTAACATAACTTTTTTTTCCCCAAAACACATTTTACTTGTACATAAACATAAAGTATAGGTTCAATCCACTACAAGAATAAAAATATAATATTATTTATTATATTTATAGGAATTACCAGTATTAAGGGTGTAATCCTATATAGGTATTACCTTTCCGAGCTTAATAATAATACATATTTTATATGTAATATTATCCTAGATTCAATTCAAATATTGTAGAATTGCATTGACCATTAATTTTTGAATATCTCTATTTTTAATATTAAACTTAAACATCCCCGGCGCCATCATTACTGTCATCTTACCACAGATAAAAAAAATATCTCGGGTAATATATATTGAATGTGTATACACTGCGAGCTGATAAACATTAAAATTTAATGAAAGTAGTTAGGCCACCCGTGCAGGGGATTATTTTGTAAATCTTCTTGTTCTCATTAAAATATTTATTTTCTTCGATTTTAATTTTATGTTTCCATGTTATTTTAGAAAAACTAAACATTTTAACAAAAAATAAAACCAAATCGAAATGGAATTTACCATTTTCTACACCGAAGATTTTATATTCCATTACACTGTAGTATTGCAGTAAATTACCGCCGTATACATTATCCTAGTTTAGTGGAGATGGAGTGAAAGTATTCTAATAAATTTTTTTCATCTATTTTCTGGTAAATTGAATAAGGATGTTATGAAATTATTATTAACTATGCAAGGAATAATAAATTCGTAGTATTGTGGTCAAACATGAGAAAAGGAAATTTTAAAAAATTATAATGTACAATATTTGAGCGAGATCTTTCTTTCAGGTAATAATTAGAGGACCGATCGTGCAGCTTTTTAGAAGTGAACATCCGATTTATGATGATAAAGTATATTGTTTATGTTGTAAAAAACCCAATTATTAATTACCAAAATCGATAAATTTTAAAACCTTTTAGAAAATTTGCGATCATTATATAAACTATTTCCAATCATCGTGCAGGGTAATGTGACGACAACAACAACATCGTCGGAATAAAATTTTAATGAGACCGACGACCCATTGGTCATAATCTTCAAAAGTTAACAAAATTCATTGAAACAAATATTTTTTTTTGTAACTTCCAATTTAACGTAATTTTATTAATTTAAAAGTTATCCGAAAAAGACTAATTTTTATGACAAAGTAAACCCTATTAAAAAAGATTAATACCATGCAACGAGCAGTTCGCACACAGTACACAATAATCGTTCCATACAATCACATACAACTTAATACAGGCATTTTATATTAGTATCAATATTCATATATGGATTATAATTTCCTATGTTTAACATAGAGTCTCAGACACGTTCCATTCTAGAAATACGGAAATTATTTTAGCTAAACAATTAGTGTGTTATATTAATTTATTGATTTTAAATGTTAAATTATAATGCGAGCGATTACTCATTTATATTTGAATAGTATGTCGATGAATTTTTAAGACTAGATTTGTAAAATTAAATTTTAGCAAAAAAAGTTATTATTATGCTTTGGATTCTATAACAGCGAAACTGTTTGTTTGTATGATGGTCAAAATATCATCAAAATAACACTTGATTTTATGTTTTGAGAATAAAGTGAATTTGTGTAAAATTAGACCAAAATTCTATATAGGTACGAACAATAAGTAAGTTGTGGCTGACGATTGCATTACCATTCAACACACCAACCAACTGTTTTTTTTTATCTCAATAAAACAATTGAAATAATAATCACCAGTAATTTGTATGCCCAGTGGCCAATTGGCAGAAATTCTTTGTGGATAATAACATTACTAATGAAAATGTATATTGAACTTGTCAACACAAACGAAAAAATCGTTACATTCTGTAATGGGTTTTATCACGCAAATAAATGATTACAATAAAATCACACGTCTGAGAGCCAACTTGTGAATACTTGTGTCAGTTTTTAAAATTAATTGACACACTGTGTATATAATAAAAAAATTTTGGTTTATCTGACACACAAAGTGATTTTAAACGAAGTTTCAAATTTTATCAATATAAAATTAATTGCAAGTGATTAACCTCGAGGTTAATATATTATTGTACATAACACACATAAATTGTATATATTCATATAAAGATTAATCTTGCTTATAAATTCTGCTGATTTTCGGTTGAAATTGTTTGATTTTATTGAACACATATATTATAAATAGAAAAACAAAGATGATGATGGTATATATATTTTATTATTAAAGTTATGCATATTCATTGAATAATAATTAAAAACCAATTAATAATCGATTAGAAAAATATTTTTATTTATTTAATATACAGGGTGTTTTTTGATTTTCGTTTTGCTTGGGCATTGCTAAATATCCGGAAAAATAAGTATTGTATGAAAAAAAATGATTAAAGTAAACCGTCTCCCCATCTCCCTACGTTCCTACGTCGCTGCAATCGAATTGCAATCGATGAGAACACGAAAAAAGATAATTCTCCAACATTGATGTGTTTTGAACGTATGGATCCATATGTAGCAATAAATAGTAAGAATTCTCATTTAAAATTTCGAAATAAACCAAAATATTGAATGTTAAGAATACGTTACTGCGGCACTTGGAGCTCATATTTTGTTAAAACTTCAACAAAGTCGTTCAACAGTCAACGGCCAATAATGCTGTGTGTGTGTGTGAGTGTGGCGATTCCAACTGAACTGAACGTACATAATTAACATTGTGTGTATATTTTATTATTGTAAAATTTTTATCGGTCAAAAATAAGACTAGTGCGTAAGAGCAGATGATGGTCCGATCCATTTTAAAATGTGGAATTCTGGAGCCTTGTATTATTTCCTTTAAAATAGCCGGCCAAACTTTTTGGGCAGCTAGAAAATAGTAAATAATGTTTACCATTATTTATGAATATTTTCCATATTTTAATAAAAATCAGATTGTAATTCTATAACTTTTGAAGACGTACACACCATAACCTTGACTGAAATCTACATTCCTTTCACAATATATGCACTTACATTCTTTTTAAAACTTTCCTACTCTAATCCCACACTCTAACATCAGCTCAAACTTTACCTCCTATCTTTTTGCAAGTATTCCCCAACTACTTCTGCTACAGCTTCGCACACCACTTCTCTACAACTTCTTCAATTACGTCCCGATTCTTTAGTAATTCTAACTCGAATATTTTGGATGTAAAATAGGCACAACTAGTTTTTGTCAACTATCCCTAGTAACAATTTGTCCGTACTTTGAAAAAGGAGGGAAATTTCCGAGGAAAAAATTCACATATTTTCCACGGAAAAGATATATTCGAATTTGTTCAAAGAATGTCAATTGAAATCTTTGGATTGACTAGGTAATATGGTCAACAAATATCCGCGCCGTAATGTATTCATAATTTATTTCATCAATTATCCAAGACAATGGTTCAAATTTTGTATATTTCGCTTATCTATTATAAATATAATCCTCACTCTTTTGAATTTAATTTTAATAATTTTTAAATCAACCAGCAACTCAAATCTATATATTTCCGAGGAATTTTGTCAGAGTTTTCATGGATTTTAGCAGCGGTTTTTTGTTCATATTTATTACAAAAAAAAATGCACAATCGATTAATGTTTGCCATCGTTCGGGCAGCATCTTCATTCCGTGATCATAGAACTTGTGGTCTATCGGTAAAAAACTGAATGAAATCTCATCATCGTTAAAAGAAAATTTAATCTGTTAATACGGGCAATTCACGGGAATTACTTGCCAAAATACATTGATGATCCAAAGATATTTTTGTCTAAATCCGTACATCTGTTCACAAAAAATATTCTGTGAAATAATAGCAACAAGAAATAATTCTAAGGAGAATCCGTAGAAATTATCCTCGGAAATATACGCGGATAATCCAAAAACATTTTTTATAACAAAAAAAACCATGGACAGGGTTGCATTCATCATATAAAATTCCAGCGGACATCCGTAAGAAATTTATACGGATTTAAACTACGGGCTGCTACAACAAATATTGCGGAAATTTTGCGGTCAAACTACGGTCAATGTTATTAGGGTATACGCAATAGATGTAGGGCAATATAATAAAAAGCGTAAGCAAAAATATAGTTTCGATATAATGAATACAACATTGTTATTATTAATTACGTGGATTGACTAGATTTTGGTGGTCAAACCAAATGTATGGGGGATATTACGTATAATTTTGAGGTTTGTTTTCTATCGAAATCAAGTAACAGTCGGTGCGACGAACATACTTTATATTAAACTACAATTAATTTGATTTTATTTCGCAGTTTATTTTTTATATGTACAATATTAATAAAACAAATCATGACAACATTTTCTAATTTTTTTGGGTTTTTTTTTGTTGCTTCTAATACATCTCTTCCCTAATGGCATACAAAAAAAAACCAATTATTAATAATACCTATAATCTATTGATTGATTGTGTTATAATAAAGCATTAATTAATTTTCTAATATTTTTGAAAAGGTTAATATTTGATAATGATTCATAACATATTCCATATTATTATCATCATGATCATCGCATAGGAATTTATTGATGATAAAAAACCATATGGAAATAAAATAAATAAATAATTTAAAACTAGTTATAATGAAAAATTTATTTTAGCTCCTACACCGCCAATATGTCTTGTGAAACAGAACATGAAGAATACAATTTTAAATACAAAATTATAAACTAATCGATATTGATTAATTTAAAATCACATTTAATTTTTTGTTTCTCTATTATTATTGTATTGATATTGATTTGATATTATAGTTTCATACGTAGAAATATACAGACACAGTATTATTTAATTAATTAATTTATATTTTTATTGGTATATATTGTACAATAAATATGAACGAATATTGGGTATGACCAATGTGTGAAGGAGCGGCGTATAACAGGAATATATAATGTTATATTGTATTAAAATGTGTGTGATATACATGAAGTCGATGATGACACAATCCATTTGTGAATTTATGTATATAGTTTTAAAATTTAGTTAGAGAGTCACTTGTTCAAGGTCACAGGTTTCGTATTGAATAACTAAATTACAGTAATATATTTGTCATTTTGGTTTTTTTTTGTTGGCTCGGGTGTACCGGCAAAAGAACATATAATTTTCGTTTATTTTGTATAATAATAATAGTGTACAAGTTGGCTGGCTATACAGTGTTTGAGGTCGTTCATATGGATCCTATAAATATAAATTGTAAAAATCATGCCATGCTGTCCAAATGCCATTGAATTTAACACTTTCCTTTGGTAGTTGTTTTATTTGCGATCGAAGCGCACCACAATGGAAATATTATCAAAGGAAATCTTAGCCGGGATAACTGTTCGACATTAAGAATAAATGTATGAAATTTAACATATAGTATGTTTATCGGGAATCTTCACTTCGCATGCAACCGTTAAGCAAATGTCCTACTATTTAAATTGTTCCACGGAATGTCCCAACTAATTTAATTTAATACCCATTGTCCTGTGTGCCACAAAATTAGAATCGAAGATATTTTCTTGTTCATGAAACGTAAAATTATATTTTTATACATTTTTTGTTTGATCTCTATTTTGTTTTTTGTTTAAGGCACACACACCCGAAAATCGACTTTTGTAAATAATTCTTATTTTGAAGAATTTCGGACTATATAATTTTATTAGAGTTTTATTTTTGTTGAACGATTAGAAGATTCACGGAATGAATCAATCAATCTATAAAATTAAACTAAAAATTGACAAAAATATTAATAGATGTTGACCAGTCATTTATATTTGCGCAGACGTTTACATGCCTGACTAAAGATTCAGAAAAATGAACATGGCTGCCGGATTTATATAAAATGACCGGAATATGAGTCAGTAAACATGGACACGTGATTTTGCTTGACCGCAAATAAATATATTTGGCTCGAATGTTAAATACCCAATCCCGTGTACATTCAAAAGAACTGTCCCCATCTCAATATCACTAATTTCGATCGATGCAAACTTTACGAACAACTCTTCAATTCCATAAAAAATTTGATAGACGAATGGACGGCCTCATGGTTTAACATAAGAGTTTGATGTTAAAAAATCTTAGTTAATGATGGCCAATATAATTTTACATTTCATATATATATGGGTCGACATCAGGCACAAGCCTTAAACATTAATTTACCATACTTTGTACTTACTGGTATTTGAAAGTAGAAAATTGACCAATTCAATTTAATTGTCCTTCTTTATTCATAATATTCCAAACGTTTTCAGTAATCCATTTTTTCTATAATCAATCCGCATTGATGGAACAAAAATACGTTCATCAACATGCTTTACAAAGTTTGAATACATTTCTTCATTCGGACTGAACACTTTTGCTATTTATTTATTATATTGTAGTTGGCCAGTTTTGCGTTACGAGCACGAAAAGCAATTATCACAATATCGCTGTTTTTGTCAGGCAACAGGAACGATATGATTGTAGCTGAGTTTGTTTAATAGACGAACACCAGTTTCTTAATGTTAAAGATTTTCTAGGCTGAAATGTCCATTACATTAGCATTTTATAATTAATTTATAATTATTTTTATAGTATTTTTATCATAAGTTAAAAAATTGTAATTACAACTTTATTTTTTTAAATATTGAAATTCTTAAGGTATACAAAGTGCGAGTGAAGTCTTAATATTTTAGTTAATGACGATTATTATTATATAAATTTTACTATAAATGCAGTTTTTCCGATTAACATTTTATTATTGGTATTGAAATATTGAAGATTATCAATAATAATATAATAAATAAGATAAAAACGAAAGACTAACAAACAAATTAACACTAATAAAACGAAACCAAAAAAAAATTTAAAAAACAAACATTTTTATAATACAAATTTTTAAATAAACAATGGACACAATAAAAAAAAGAGTTCATAAGCATAAGATTATAATTTGTTCGTTTCTTTTATTCTTCTATAAAATTCTAAAAATTCTTCTATATTATAAAATAGAGTTAACAAAACTCGTCCGTAAATATTATAAATAAAATATTTTATCAACTTTGAGTGGTTTTTGACTTTGTGACTCATATCATTATTTTATTATTTCAATATTCAATTAAGATTTATTGCTTTCGGATATTTTTGTGATGATGATATCTTTTATTTTTTTTTTTCAAAAATTTGAATTTAAAATCGAATCGATATTATATTCACATTATTTATAAAATGTTAACGTTAAATTTAGAATTTAGTTAACAGTAAAGAAAAGAAGACAGATAAATTTTGTGTATGTGTCAAAGAATTATAATACAATTAATTGTGTCGTGTATTTAAGATTTAGAGGATTTTTTACGAATGCATATTTACAAGATTATTTTGTAATAGCATCGCTCAGTTTTAGACACTTAAAGTTTTAATTAAAATGTTTATATAGTATGATCCTCTGAAAACGTGTTTGAGGATCGCGTTGACAAAGAAGTGTCCACAAAAACGACACTGTAATTTGATGTAATAATAAAATACACCAATAATATTGAATTGAATATTATATTTGAAAGGAAAGTGCGGAGACCGCCGTTGAGTCTAACAGACTTACAGAAAATTTTGATATTTGAAAAACCAACAGAATTGGAAGTCATCAAACACTGTCAACAATTGTATAATCAGCCAGACCAGACCATGTGGTTGCGCTAACAATATGTTACAATTTTATTCTTTTATTTCTTAGCCAAATATATTTGTCATTGGTCCGGACTTGCCAATTCGTATGGATGAAATACTTTTACAAATATTTACCATTGATCATTTTGAGATAGCAATGGAAAAATACTTAGCAAGCAATTTTACATCGATTCTAAAGCGTAGTGTATATAGTCAGTTGAGCTGCCCTATGCATTCCAGTCATGGCGCATGACCAAGGACCCAGCAGAGTGAAACCAAATATTGACGAATAGTTCACAGTATATTTAAAGCTAAACAATAACAAACACATGCACACACACAAAACTCAACTTTATTTGATTGGAGTTCAATGTTTTCAATTCAGTTCGATTGTATACAAAAATCGTTAATAATGAAGCGATTAAATTCATTGTTTGGTTAAACTGTGTTGTAGATTTAAGCATGAAAGACTGATTGTAGACGCAGAACAGTCTATATTCTCTTAATATTATAGATTTTTGTATGTGTGTAACTCTACTGAGAAGACTGCTGTCCCGTAATTTCAACATCTGTTTTTGATACATCACTGAACACCGGAATACGTGTAATATTCGCAGGATTCTTCCAAATTCGAGTGTAAAGGCGGTCAAAACCCAAATGATATTTCCAGTAATCCAGAACAAAATCTCTGTGGTTATTAAATTCTAAACCATTAAAATTCGGTTCGAACGCTACTAACAATTAGTCTGTACTTTGAAAAATGAGGAAAATTTCCGTGGAAAATAACCACATATTTTACATGGAAAAAATATATTGGAATTTGTCCAAAAGAATGTCCATAGATTTTCCATTTAAGATAATAGTATTTTATTTAGGTTGAAATTGAAATCTTTGTATGGTCAGGGTAATATTTCCAACATATATCCGCGCGGTTTTGTATTCATAATTTATTTCACCAATTATTCAAGATTTACAATTTTACAATTAAATTATTTTTTGCATAAGAAAATATAAATATCAGGCTTTTTATTTATTTCTTACGTATTTATTACATTAAATTTTGTTTCAACATGTTACAACCTGTTATAACAAAATTTTTGTGCGAGTGCACTTGTCGCATGACGTATTTTTGTGTAAATCCATGGATCAGCTCGCAAAATATATGAATATAAATTCTATGGATATTCTGTGGAATAATAGCAACGAGAAATAAATTTAAGGAAAATCCGCAGAAATTATCATCGCAAATATACAGATAATCCAAGGACATTTTTTATAAAAATCCATGGACAGGGTTGCACTCATCATATAAAACTCCAGCGGACATCCGTAAGAAATCTATGGATATTTCCTCGGATTGAAACCACGAACTACTACATATAATGCGGAAATTTTGCGGACAAATTACGGACAGTGTTACTAAGGAAGTTATAAATATCTCACTTTGTAAGAGCAGTCTTGGCCGCTGCACAAATTATGAACAACTTTGATTGTTACAGACAATGCATCATTTCTACATCAAATTTTTGTGTTTATTTATTGGATTCCGTTAATTTACTGATGAATGTCCCATTTTTTTCTGATTAATTGTGTTATTTATTTTTATTTAACCATCGTCAATTGAAGTAGATCTAAAATTATTAGGATTTATAATAAAACATAAGCCAATTAAAATGTTGAACTCTATTTCAATCAAACATTATAAATCCATAAATAGATTTCGCGTTATCAGCTTATTATTATATCTTTTGGAACACAAGAAGCTCGTATAATGTTACTGTAGCTATTGCCATTGCGGTGTAAATGTTGCACTAATAATATTTGTGTCGAAAAATAAATTATTGCTGTTGGGAAACAGTGAAAGTGCATATAAGGAATTGTGAATTTCATGGAGACTTATAAGTTTGTGATCAGTTTATTTCGCACCTATAAGTTTTTTGAAAAAAATAAATTACTTCGATGAACCGCAATCGAAACAATTGGTGTATCATTTGGTACACCGTTTAATTTAATTTTTAAATATTCTAAAATGCTACTCCATTTTAATAGTAAATACTTTGTTTTCTACTTTAATGATGATAGTTAGATTTTTATTTATAATTTTATCAGAATACATTCCAATTTGTGCTACAATTAATGATTTCATAAATTTTGCTAAAATTGAAATAAAATAAAAAAAAATTCTATATCTCTGATATAATTTCTAAAATTATATATCAAGAAAAAAAAAAGTCTCTTCTGCTGCTGGCCATAATAATTTTTTAATTGCGTTATCTTTATCATCAACAATACAACGATACAATCAATATAGTTATTCCATTCCAATCTATTCACATTTTTATGCTTTTCGGTTTTTTTTTTCTTCAAATTAATTAACCTGAATTTTATTATCCAATAAAGTATAAATTTTTTGTTTTTCAATTCTTATTTTATTTTATTTATAAAATGTCTTATAAAATTATCTATGATATCATTTTAACATATATTTATTTTTGTCTTTTAATATATTATAGTATTTTGAAATAAAATTTATATAGTGCAAAATTTAAATAAATATAAATACTATATATTTATTCAACATTCAAGGGTAAATGGCACGCGGCAAACAATCAAAAAGTATAGGTTAGTCATTATTAAATTAATAAACAAAAAAAAAATAGGAAAACTGCAACCCAAAAATGAAAATGTTTTATATATTTATAAAAACAATAAAAAATATTATAAATTTTTAAATTCTAATGTATATTTGGAGGTGAACGTGTTCAATAATAATATATTTCTGTGGCTATTTTGCGCCTATGTAGAAAACTTTTTATTACTAATCACCCACGTACCGTATTTCGCTACTATTCATTAATATCCTAATTAAATTTTTTGTATTTTATCCATAATAGACTTTGAGTCTGAGAGTGGATTCAGTGGCCAACAAAATGTAACAACATTTATCAAGTTATCGCCGATAAAAATCATCCAATGATCAACAATATTATTTACATTTTCAAAAAAATTTCATAATAAATTAGTTTACAGTGGTCGCGATTTTTGTTGTTCACTTTTGTACCCAAATAACAGATTTGGCACTTAGAACAACATAATACATTAATTAAATATAATTAATAACTAACAAATCTATGATTATGTGAACATTAAAGAAACATATTGATGAAAATCAATTCAGTTTAAATTAGTTTCTACAAAGTCGATAGTACATTGATGAAATTGTGGTGGAGAACATTTCTTTTTCTATCTATACGTCTTTAAAAAATTAATAAAATATTATTTCAAATGTAATAATAATTTTTTTATCTAGTAGTTTTTAACATCAAAATAAAATGGCAATAAATTTGCAACTGCACATTTTATAAAACAAAAGAACAATATTAAATTCATAAAATAGAAATAATAAATAAATAAATAAATAAATAAAAAGAAAGAAATGAAATAGCAAAAAAAAAAAAAAAACAACTGACCGATTTAACCTTGACCAAACAAAAATTAAACAAAAATAAAAATAAATGAAATGGAATTTCTTTGTGTACAAATGCGCATCGGAATGCGATTATTTGCGCCAGCGCGATAAAAATACCATAATAAAAAATCAGTTTGCCAGGTCTGCAAAAAAAATTGTGATAAATACAAATTTTATAGTTTCGTCTGCAGAATTGTTTATTGTTTGCTTAACAATTTTGATATTTTTGGTGGATAATTTCCATGGAAGACCAAATCAAAGAATCAACGGCGAGGAGAGTTGTTGGATTCAAAAAAATAATATGGTTACAGAGTTTTAAAATATAATTCATGGGATTTTACATTTGTTGTTTTCCACTTTTTACCATTGTTATTGTTGTAGTAAATAAACACGATAAAAAGTTATTCTGTAGATGTTAATGTTAAACGGACGATAAAACGATATAATATAACTGCGAACTGAAAGATCTATAGTTCCCCTATAAATAGTAAATTGGACAGATTACTTACTCCGATTTATGTTTAGTAATACATACCACTAACAATTCATTCAAGTTGGTAAATTATTACCTATGTGAATAACAAACAATTCACAAATTGATCTTGTTTCAATTAATTCAATTCAAGATCTCAGATCGTTATGTCTTGTTTCTGGAACCCATTAAATAATTATATCACACGTTGGTTTGGTAGTTATGGGTACCTAACGCGGCGAGTATACCATCATTCTGTACTCGCTAGTGTTTGGCCATAACACTTAACACACTGGCGCAATAGTTGTAATAATCGATCGTGAAGTATCATGTTTCATTTCTCGAAATTAATATATGTTAATTTTTCAGTATTTAATTTAAATATACTGAAGTTTATCAGATCGGTTACCATTTGCTTGATTAAGAAATAAAAAAATTAAAATGTATATGGGTTGAGTACAGTAAATAATTGCAGATGGATGGTTTTATTTGAATTTTTGTACGTAAGTTTACGCATTCGAAATGTTAAACCCTTATTTTGTGTAACGTCGGTTAGAATATGTAACAGCAAAACAAGAATTTCGTAATATTTATAGTATTCGAAATTGGATAAATGAATTAAATTTATAATATGAACAGGGATTGGTGTATCAAATCAGATTACGGCATAAGTTAAAGTGTTGATAGATTTTACTCTTATATTTGAGCTATCAATACTGGAACCATACCGTAATCCCAAAAAAAACGAATTGTCAGTTGCTGATAGACAAGTCATTTTCCAGAGTGTATTTCATGCATTGTTATATGGTTAACAAGTTATATTACTCCTAGTGGAGCTTATGGCATCTACAAAAACATTCATTACAGCTAAGTTGGTAAATTACTCCGCATGCGAGTATATAACAATTTACCATTTATACTGCAATTAACAAAATATAGATGTAATTCTATTATTTTTATATGGGTGATTAGCTCCTAGTGTTACATACTGACTGCGAGTAATTAATAAACAATTTAATATATTCTTTTCCCATCATGATTTGACAGAGTCAATGATCAAATTCTCAGAATACTGTTATGGACATTTTCGGAAGGTCTTTTCAGAAAGATTGGGTCTGGGTATCTTGGATATAAATCAGGTTTTTTTCACATCTCGAAATATATTTAATGACTAATCACTTAATTACACAAAAGAGGAGTAAGAGCACACAATGGATATTTCGTGCTATAAGCGCCGGAAATCTATATTGATAATAATAATCTCATTGTAGGATCGTCCGGTGATGCATTAAACTTAAGTATTTCGATTCTACTTTGTGTGTAATATTCTAATACTATTCTGGTACTTAATTTTTCATATGCGTTTTCTTTTTAATTAACATTTACACATTAGTTTTGTTATTATATTATTCAGATTTACTTGAGTTACTTATTCCATTTGCCTGCACATTCGATGTTCGGTAGTATTATTATATTATATTGTTTATATTTATTATTAGCATGGACCACACCTGTAATAATTGCGGCGCAATGCTGTCTAATCCATTTTTTGAAATACAAATATTACAATAATTAAATTATCAAAAGTAAGGTGTATTTTATTTATTTTATGTGTGTATTAGGTCTATCCGTTAATTCCCTCTATTGACCTAGTGATGGCTCCGGTCACAAATGAAATATTTTAAAATTGGAAACTTTGATATGATCATTACACGGACAGAAGGCTATGCTCATTGTTACAGATATGTTTTGTCACTTCAGTGGGAAGGCTTACGCCATCCCGCATATTCACAAGACATTGCCCCTTCTGATTACCACTAGTTCAGATCGATACAGCATGGTTTAATGGATGAACACTTTAAAACATAGCCAAATTGGTTAATCTTAAAACCGACGACATTCTTTCACCATGGTGGGATTCACTTATTATCAAAATGATGTAAAAATGTTATAACAAATAATGGAAAATATTTTGATTTAAATAATAATATTATTTTATTTGCCAAACTATAGAGGGAATTAACGGATAGACCTAATATAATGAAAAAATAAAAACGAAAAATAAATTTTGGGAACTGACGTTTGGTCATAATAGAAAAAAATAATAAAAATTTGCATAGATTGACATATTTATTATATAAAAATCGTGCAGAGATTACATAAGTGTGACGTGTGACCAATCCATTCTGGGGTTTTTCTTTTAGCATTATTAATACTTTTTTTGTATAATTTATATATTGACATATTAACAATTAACACCTCTGTAATTCATTCTTTTTAATTTACAATATAATATTTGTGCGGTTTGTAGTAAATTAATAAAATAAAATCTTAAAATATATAACAAAAATTCATCTAATTGTTTTTCCCTGTCTCTCGCTCTCTATTTCGCCATAAAATATCAATTTAATTTAATTATCTAATTTAAATTTCGTATAATAAAAAGTGTTTTAAGCGCGTAGGTACATTAATTTTTTTTTTAATTTATATAATATTTAATGTTAACCTTATATCAATCAATGCATAAACACATTTTTTGTAAGTTTTCATTCTACTAAGTCGTGGTGCCGCCGCCGTTATTATAAAAGATCGCACACACCGCAAGTATGTCATGTTGGTTAAATTTCTGTGGAAACCGTGCAACATACAAAAAATGGTTTGAACCAGTGCACAATTTTTGTTTTTCATAAGGGCTGGCCCTTTCTCACCATCAGCTTTTCATTAAACTTTGTACGTAGTCATCATTTCAAATTATCTATCGTATGATTACATCCTTCTCTTCGCTAAATTTCTGTGTGAATACTTGCATCATACAAAATATGGGTTGAATTAATTATGAACACATTTTCTTTTGCCTTGATGCTGACCCTTTCTTCTGATAGAATTTTCATAAAATTGTATAGATGGTCGTCATTTTAAGTTTTCTTTCGAAAGATACCATCCTAAACTCCTGTGAAAAACATTCCCCATACAAAATTTGGTTTCGTGCACAAATATCATTTTTCATAGGGGTCGATCCTTTCTCCCTATTGGATTGTCATTAAACTTTTCTGCCCTTTCTCCGCATAGGTTTATCATACAATTTTGCAAATGGTTATCATTTTAAATTACCTATAGCCTGATAACATCTTCATATTGGCTAAACTACTGTAGAAAATTTTCACCAAATATCTGTTGAATTAATGGTGCACACATTCCTTATTTCTATTTTAGGCTGGTCCTTTCTCACCATAGGCTTTTCATTAAATTTTGCACATATTATCATTTTAATTTATCCATCGAATGAACCATTCTCATCTGGGCTAAATTTCGGTGAAAAATTTTCGCCATTCAGTCAGGTCCTTTCTCCCCATTTGAATTCGCCAATTCTGTTCATTGTTCAATTCGTGTTAGTTAATGAATTTTCGTTTGGTTGCATTGTTTTAAGTGAGTCTCATTAAGTTTATGAGGAACCAATAAATCCAAGGATTTTTATTGCACCTTTGTAATACGTCGAGCTTGTATGTAATCTCACCTGTGGTGCTATGACGATCTGCATTAATTAATGCTTTGATTTGGTCGTCATCAACTTCAAGATTTTGTCATCTAACATAGCACACAATATTTCAATTATAATTAAAGCCATAATTACGTGAAATTTACAATTATTTATGTACTCAATCAATATGCCCATTTTTTTTTATTTCATAAACGAACAAATGGTAACCCAATCTGAAAAACATCAGTATTTCTCATACAAATTTCGGAAATTGAGTCCTCGGTATTACATAATCGATTAGTATAAACGCTACTGCGGTCGCTCCATCGAGTATTATACAATAAATTGACTGTGGTGTGGTCAAGTGTGTATTGAAAAGTCGCAAATATTAGTTCAACCGGAAGGAAATTTCGGCTTAAGCATGTGTAAACAATACGTCTAGGGCAACTGAATCAGTTCCGCTGTCCATTATTAGTTTTCTTAAATCTTATCTTATTTAAGTGGTAATCGTTTTTATATATACTCTTCGTTTTGTGGTCCTTTTAACATTGTACGAGTGTTTTTACGATCGATATAGAAGGCAACATCTTCAATATTACAATAACTTTTTTCCGTATTTATTTACGTATAATTTACAATGGTAAAAAGAAGAAAAAAGCGAATGGAAAGTTTTATGAATTTTATCTTAAAGCTCCTCTATCCATACTTTTTTGTATAAAACCAGACAACTCCTCATTGTTGTTTGATAAATTCGGTGTGTCTGTGAAAATTAGCCGAATATATCAGAATTCTTAAGAAACTACAAAAAAATCTGCAGGCAGAACAAATATCTGTGTTTATCACAAAATTTGTGCACCGCCGGCAAGACTGATTGTTTATTAAACTATTTTTAAAGCGCAATCGCATCGCCCAAAATTACATAAATTCAACTTCAGTTATTTATATATATTTTTTTTAACTTTCGTGTAGTCAAAGTCAAATCGGTCAATTTTTTTTTTTTTTGAACTGCGCATATTTTCTTCTTTTTATTTTTTTTTTTGTTAATTGTTCTTTTGTTTAATAATTTGTTGGAGTTTTGTTTTTGTAAATTATACCAAAAATATGTGTGTAATTACGTCTGCGTCGTTACGACGTAGAAAATTTTTATTATTATTTATTTATAGATAATTTTTTGTTTTTTATTTCATATAAATATTATTCGCATTTGCGTAATCGCATACTTTTTTTTTTTTCTAGAAAATAAAACTTTCAAAATAGAAAGATATAATTATTTATTCTTTTTGCCATCCATTTCAGTCGCAGCTGCATACAATTCTACATAACATCTGCGATTTGCAAGAAATTTTTGCGAATAACAAATTTTAAATATTCATCTTGTTTTACACACACTACTACTACTACAATACATTTTTGTGATACATCGATACATCTCTGCAATCTCACAACAATCTGGATTGGTTATTGTCTTGATTTTTGGTTGTAATCCACTTAAAGGTGATGATCTTATAGTGCTATTCACCATTAACTGAAAAATGTTGTAAAATGTAAATGAATTTAGTAAATGGAATTTTTTACACTGCCTCTTTTTTTTTACCGTCAGCTTGGGAAGCAAAATATGACGAAAATGCTCATGGTAGATTGATGACATGGTGCAATACAATATTTTTGTTACTTAAAATGATGGAATGACAGAAAACGATATATACAATTCAATGATGAGTATCACTTCTTTGATATTTCAGTAATGAGACTATAAGTATAATAATATATTTCGTTTTCGTTTTAAGTAACTTATAATCGAAGTTTATAATTCATAAATACAATAATTATGATTTGATACTTTGATCATACATCATACAATCAAAATAAGCTATAATAACAACTATAGAGTAACAAATAGTTAGGTTTATTTATTAAAAATATTTGGCTTTATAACAAATACAATACCACAAACAAATGGTAAAAATTGTTATATGTCCTTAATTTATATGTTTTTTGGAATGTTGATAGAATTGTACGTTTGATATATTGTATAATAGCAGACGGGGACAGATGATCAACAGTTCCATTTGATGATAGAAAATAATAAGACTAATGCCAACCAAATCGCGTCATATGTGGAATGACGAATAATACTTTTTGCAGTTCAAAATTCAAGTTGTGTAGAATGAATTTCGAATTAAGTTTTTTATGGTCAAGATTTGTCAGTGAAAATGCGATGATTTATTATATTCGCTATTTTTAATTCTTCGTTGCAACAAAATGATAAGAAAGATATTTTTAGTAGACATTTTTACAAATTCACACAGTTTTTAGTGGTATGGCTGTCATTACCATTACATATTCCATAATTGGTTTGATCGTTATGGTCTTACTGCATTAACTACACTGATGAACACACACACACTGTGGTTGTGCACCAAATGCAATGCAATAATAATAATAATAAACTAAACGTATGAAAAGAACGGTAATTTTGATTTCATTGTAAAGGAAAAATATGCTTTTTGAACCAGTTCATACATAGTGATCCATACCACATTTTCCAGATTTAGCACCAAGCGACTTTTTCCTTTTTCCAAACATGTATCTAACTGGAAACAAATTCGAAAGTTATCGATGCAACAAGCAATTATTCCGAAGGCATGAAAAGACAGCAAAATTGTGATAATTCCTTAATTTATATTTTACATTCATTGTACAAAAATATACAAACAAAAAAAAATTTGACACACAAATTTGTTTGTTGCAATGGGTTAACAAATTAAAATTTTATTTTAACTATAATTTTCAAAATATCATATTTAAATTATTTGAAAATGACTTTATGATTTACTTAAATTTTATTTATTTTAATTTAATATTATATCAACATAAAAAAGCACTAATAATAAAATGGTAATAATAATAATAATAATAATAATAATAAAAATATTACTAATAACAATAGCTAGAGCTAGGTAGGTATACTCGATATACCTATAAGTGTGTATGATGGTATCATCTTCTTCATCATACTACATATATTAGATAGTACGGTTAATGTTAAAGGTAAAATTTAAATTGGTTTTTTTTTTATGGAGGATATTTGATATGTGTTGTTACATTACACATAGAGTGCTGCGAGATCAAGTAGTAATTAATCAGTATAATTTATTTTGTGCGATACGAAATTTTTTAATGTTACTACAGAGGTTGAACGCAATTTTTTCTAGGCTCTGTATAGTATCAATGGTACCATAAAGTTGTGACTTAAAAACTAATCGGTATACCACTAATTATTTGCTTTTATGTATTCCATATATAAATAAAGCTATTTGTGACCATTTGAATTGAACGATACTCTAATGGGCAATGTACACTTACGCGATATATCGTGGCAAAATGTATAACTGGTAAAATAAGGAAAAAAACCAAAATAATTATGATGGTCGATTTTATGTTTAACAATATTTCTTTGCGTTAAGCAACTGTAGAGTTAAGTTGCGCTGTCGTTACTTGTGGTTGTCGTTAAATTTGCTTTAACCGTATGACCTATGAATTTATTTTTATGGCGTTAATGTAAGTAACTTTTTGTTTGGCACAAGATTTAGACCTTTTCACGACGATGAAATCGTACCGTTGTGTGCACATTGTGCTTAATTTGTCTCTATAGACTAATTTATTATGATGACAATCGTTGAATCATTTTATCATATAATGTAATTTTTATTCATTTTAATATAATTTGCTTCTATTTTTTTATTATTATTATTATTATTATTATTATTATTATTATTATTATTATATTATTTACTAAATATTTATTTAAAATTAAATTGATTTTGGTTTGGGAGTGGTTCTTAAATTTTATTACATAATGCTTTAATTTTATTGATTATATGATATTCTTATAATTTTTATAATATTCCAAATAAAAATTATTTACTTTTCGTTAAAAATTAATATGCAAAACTTTAATTTAGATTTGTGATTATAATAAATAATGGATTTTGACGAGGAAGCTTGAAACGATTACATAATAATATAATTAATGATTTGTATAAAATTGTTAAAATGTTAATATTATTTCATTTGAATAAAATTGAAATGTATTAAGAGTAAATTTAATCAAATGTGGAGTAATTTTTTAAAAATAGAAATAGAAAAATTAAGTGTTTTAAGATAACTTAAAGTACTTACTTAACCGAATGGAACTGAGACCTAAAAGACAAATTGTTTCTAATAGATGCCTCTTTCTCTATGGAATTTGACAATAAATCGCTTTACCTTCCGGTTCTTTCAACCTGTTTTCATTAACATATAGTAATTATACAGAGGAAATTATCATTATACTTTTCCATAATGCTGGAGAAATGTGTAAAGATATATGTTTCATTCGACACAGAATCTGCATTTTTATTTATTTTCAAACACAAAAGTTTATTCTGTGTCTTTTCAGGTATATCCTCAGAAAGACGAGGTTTAATAAGTCTCTGCAGACTTTTTTCAATTTTTTTTCTACAGTTTATTGTCTTCTTTTATTTTTAATAATTAACAATTAATTTTACTAACGGGTTTAGCACCTTAGAATTGTGTATTGCGACTGGTCAAAGTCATACCAGAACTCGTACAATGCATTATCCTTCTTCATAAATTTAACACCTTATAGAATTTGGTATATACGATTCTGCAAACTGTGTTCAATAAATTAAATCTATTCTTAAATCTTTCAAGAAACCAATTTTTTTTAAATTTCCTAATAAAATCCATCAATTTTCATTTATTCTGTCACTAATTCTTTCTCTATAGAAATAGTATTCAAATCGACCAGAGTTCAATGTGAATTGGTGGTGCCGTTTCAGTTGTTGAACGGTTAAATATTGATGATACAACAAGTGGTCGGTGTGTGTGTTACGTATGGTAATTTCGTTTTTATACCACGAATTGGTGTTGTGATTAGATCGGTTTCATTAAAATGTTTTACACAAAAGTATGAACAATTACATTTTTGATCGGGATTGCTTTTGCCCATTCATATTTTTGTTGTTCATCTTTGGCAAATTTAAATGTAGTATTTTGTGTTATCTCGTAATTCGACCCACAATTTATGATTACAAAAATAAATCATAACCTAAATATTATTACAAAATATAATAATAATAATTTTATAACTTATAATTTATGTAATAATATTTTTATTTATTTATTTGTGCATGAAGTGCAATTATTCGTTGAAGGAGTTGAGGTCCTTTTTTGTGTTTTTTTTTAATTTTTATACGCCGTAGACTTATGTGAGATGAAATCTCTGTCTTTGGAACTTGTAAAGTTTGTGTTGTTCGCTACGCCAGCTGAGTCTTCTTCCATAAGATCACCGCTACATATAGATTATACAATCAGTTATGCAGAACTTTGAATTAATATTCATATCAAAAGACGAAATTAACGGGGAAGATGTTCGTTGTGATGCAAATAACTAGGGAATCGTTAAAGAGGAATTCACAGGACAGCAGAAATAGTACATGAAATTGTATAATTGCCATTACTGAAGTAAATGGTAAAAGCTGACGAGAAGTGCATTGAAATAAGATGGTCCTGTTTTATTGACACTCTGCTATGCTCTCTAATGCGTAATCTTTCATTGTTCCAAAAATACTTCATTTATATACCGAATACATCTACGGTAGTGTTATAAAATTAAGTCTAATTTAAACAGGTTTATTTTATTCAACAAAATATCCTATATAAAAAAAATGCCATAAAATTTATTCAATTAAGAAAACTTCAAATTCGCATTTGTCTGCTGTCAATTTATATTTATTATATTTAATTAAACTAAACGTATAAATGTATTTCAAATCAAAAGTGCACATGACATTGATATTTTACACAACAAGGTTGCATTTTAAAATGTTTAACCAAAAATAATAATATTGATAAAATATATTTTAAAATAAATAAAAAATTATTTTAATTTTTTTACAATTTTATAAAAAAAATTGCTGCTTGTCTAATTTTTGTTTTCCTTTCATTTGATTATATTATAATTATATTTAATATGCAAATAAATATAAAATTTAATAAATTTGAAAATTTATTTATTTAATATATTAATATAAAAAAATATTGTAAATTATAAATCTTACAGAGCCGGCACCGCATATAGGAATTCTTGAATTGGAATTTATTAGGTGTCATAAATTTATTTGGTGATGGCACATAAACGCCTCTGTATACAAACAATGCTGAATCATTGTGATTTTGAGTATATGTATCATTTGCACACGATACGGATCATTGTTTCCTATATGGTCCAATCTATTAGTTTATTGACCAGTGATTCTCTGCTCTTTTTACTGTATATAGTGGTCGTCCACTATTCATAACAGAAAACTGGAACACTCTTAGCATATATAAAACTGAAAAAATTAGGTTTGCATTCAATTTGGACACAATGAAATGAAGATTTACACGTTAAATTTATGAAATTTTAAAATATAGGAAACAATTCGTGTTTATATTAATCGATTTGTGAAGAAACATATATGCGAAACTTGAATCACATCTTGATTACATGTAAAAATTTTTGGTAAATAAGAGCCTTCGCAGAAGTCATCGATGGTCGCCTAAAAAAATTGGTAATGAGGTACTTTGGATAAAATGCAAACAAATATAAGAATTTATATTCAAATCAAACGTTTTTAAAATGGTGAAAAAACCATTTTGTTACTAAACCTAATTTTTTGGGGAGGCCACTAAATTATATGGAATCCCGATTGCGCATCACAATCGCACTGTCACCGCTAAATCACACACTTATACATATGTTTAAATAATTATTAATTATATATTTATATATTTTAAAATTATTCATTAATAATGTATTTTTAATTAAATAAACATTATTAATTATTATTTTTTTTGTTGTTGTATATGTCGAAGATAATATATAATACAATGATTAGAAAAATGTTATCAAATTATTGTATCTTAATTTGAAAAAAAAAAATAAATAAAAATAGTAATATAAATTATAATGTAATTATTTATTTTAGAGTTTAAAATTTAAATTGAATATTCATAAGGTTATTGATGTTTGGTTTAATCTTGTATACGCGTTTATATTACGACATGGTGTCCACAGATTCAGTGTTACCATATATTTTATAAGCGATTGATTTGGTGGAATTACGTCAAAACTGCTAATTGACAACTTTTGATTTAGCGATCTGTTTTCGTGATATAATTCTACAAGAATTCTGTTTCTGAAATTTTTATTAGCTAATATTTTTTGCTAAAAATATATCAACTATTTCATTTAGTGTAAAACAATATGAAAAAAGGCTAAATTGTTTGAAAAAATTATGCAACAATTGAAATTAATTAATAAATAATAAACTAAACACAAAAATTAATTTAAAATTAAAATTAAAATTGAAAATACTACAGATTCCAGAAAAGACTATATCTCCATACATTTGAGAATACTCTCGCCACATCACAATTTAACCCAATATGAGGCCCTTACTTATATATATTTTATATATTATAAAGTGTTGAGAAGGTTTTGCTGCAAACACCCCATCCGCTCCATATTAGCAAATTTTAATAAATCTTAAGTTTAGAACAATTTTCACACCCACAAATGTTATGCATATGCAAATTAATTTGGCAGAGGGTACAAATTTTAACTAACGCACATCAATTTTTGTAAATTGCTTGTAGAAAAAGACTGCGCGAATTGATTATTATATGATTTTTAAATAAAAAATTTAAAATTTTGTTCGATTTTATATAGCGAAAAATGAGTCTCAAATTATGTTCGCAATGGTATAACCAATTTTTTTTGCAATCCACAAATTTTGCGCTCATTTTTCACATTACATTTTATTTAAAATTTTGCGAAAATTAGTCTTGAAATTTGAAATTTTTAATTTTGACAGTATTATAAAGTATTACAATAATATGAGCAAAATATTTAAATAATAGATTTTCAAATGGAATGGAATGGTGCGTGATGCTGAAATAATATTAAGAGTTCAGAAAGGCAAGACAACGGCGTCCATATTAGTAAGTGTTTAAATCAGGATGACCGCGAAACTTACAAGATTATAAATAATTGCGATTACATTGAACGATTTTCAAATTTTTTGTAGAATAGAATTTTTCAAATAAAGTTATGTTAATGATAAACTATTATCGCATTCGAACACCGATGTGTGTGTATTTACATTACAGTTTCGAAGTTATAAATTTCTAAGGGGCGTAATTCGAAAACAGAAACTTGTAAATCAAAAATTGTAAATTAATATTTTAGCTTTATTTTAATGCAATGTTCCATCCGTAAACCGCATCATTTGCTGTTGTGAAATATCGAACTGCACTCTTGGACACCCTGTTCATTATAAAAAATATCAACGTGTAGGGATTATTGAATTATTATATTGTATTTATTTATTCTAAATGTTAATAATAATTAATGGTGTTGTTGTTGTTGTTGTAACATACTTTGTTGTCAAGATGATAAGATAGTATACAAACGCAAAATGATAATTATTAATTTCGGAAATGCCTAAAAATAATTCTTAAATGTCACAAATAATATTTTAATTTAAAAGATTGTGAAAAAAAAACGCTTTAAAGGTTATTCTGTTACATAAAAATAAAAAAAAAGGAATTTACAATTTATGGAAATTTTGAAAATTATGTAAATAATTTGTGTCAGTCAAATATTAAATATGTAATTAATGTTTAATTTAATTATTTAAACATATATGATTTCACTGTGGTGCTCTGTGGTGTTACACTAACTCAGTGATACATAACCTTAATTATGTATATGATTTATTTAATACATATTATTTTGTATATATTTTATATAGAATTAGACGATCGATAGGCATATTTTTTTGGCAAGGTTATACAAATCGAAAAATTAATATATATATACAAGTTTTATTAAATTTCAAATTTATAGGTTTGTATACATTCATAAATATACAGGTTAAAAATTTATATAATTATAAGTTCCTTGTTTTTTAGAAATACGGCTATTTAATATTATTATTATCGATGATTGATAAAACAAGAAAAGAAAAAAATATCGTTTTTCTTAAATGTTAAAAAACTCATTAAAAACAATTGATCAAGTGAGAGATATCAAGTATTTTTTGTTCTTCCCGTATTAGATTATTAGTTTATCAAAACAATAAAGTATAATATATTCAGAGATCCAAAAACTACTATTCGTATTTTAAAATTTATAAACGGAAATATAAACTCTTTAAATGGCTGATACTGTTATGACCTTTATGGTGAAGGTGACTTTAGGGTTTAGTTCCGATTTACTGAACATTTTGATCTATAAATTTCATTCGTAACGTAATAATAGATTTACATTAAATACGCATTTAGTATGGAATAAATTAAAGTCACTCCCATTATAATATTCATAATGTACACACAAATAATTGTATTTGAGATTGGTTAAGAAATATGGTCAAATAAAAATTGTCAGTAATTTGTAGCAAGATTTCTTAGAAATTCATAGCAGGCAATTCTCAAATATTTCTTATATCATAATTAAACATAACAAACTGTTGATCAAAATTGGATAATAAATAACTTCAATGTATTGATATTTCATACTCCCACCTTCATAAACATTTACCCACAAAATTCGTTAGGAAATATGGTC
This sequence comes from Bibio marci, assembly GCA_910594885.2. Taxonomy (NCBI): domain Eukaryota; kingdom Metazoa; phylum Arthropoda; class Insecta; order Diptera; family Bibionidae; genus Bibio; species Bibio marci. The sequence continues at coordinate 72,386,320 of OU343114.1, read as the reverse complement.
GAGTTTAAAATTTTCTATATTGTGTGAATCGTGTTTTTACTAAAAATGTTTTATAGGAAATAATTTTCCTTATAAATGTTCTTGTAATTTTGCAATGTTCACAAATATCATAAAATATTTTCAAAAATTAAATTAATAAAATTGAATCAATATTACGAATCTATCACATTCTATGTTATTTTAACTAAATTTACTATCATTATAAAAGAAGCACCACAAAGTCATCACCTCTCGCCAAATTTTAGGTTAGACTTCTGTTTCGGCAATTACAGTTCTGTACGAAGAACCCTGTGGTCGGCTCACACTCTTCCTCCTTTACTGTGGATTCCAATACAATATCCATCACACTCGTCCTTAAAGTGTATCCCCATATTCACCATTGTATTTTAACAATAAATTTGAATACCACACACAGACCCCTCTAACTGGTTCGATAGATTTTTTAAATGAACTAAAAAATATGTTATTGTCGAAACTATTTTTATTTAACGTTTTTAATATTTTGATGTTTATTCTTTTGACTGCATCAGTCAGTTACAGAGGTGTTTAAAATTAAAAAAATAATAACAAATTCAAGTGCAAAAATTTTTTTGTTTTGTTTCAATGAGTATAAATAAGTTTTCGAAAAACTGGGTTTTATCCTTAACACTTGGATATTCTTGATCAATCTTTAATTAAAAAGGGGATGTAATTTTAGAAAATGTCGAGCATATAGTTTGTCTCATGCCAGCTATCATCGAATATTGTCCAATTTCATAATTTCTTAACCGATTTTAATGAAATTTATGAAGTATAAAGAAACAAACTTAATACATAAATTGGTAATTACTCCAATTGATTTTATTCAAATTTTTTGTGAGATTATATTGACTATTCGAATGAGAAATAGATACCAATACCAATATTACTGAAATTTTCTAATTTGATAAATTCTTAGTTTAATTTTAACGTAATTTTGAATGTACAGTTTGTACATTTTCTTCCAAAATAGCCTTCAGTTGGTCATCTTCGAAAAGTTTCCATTTATTCGAAAATTGTTTGTCTTATAATCGTACTGATTCTTCTATACATTTTCGCAAGCAATCGATTAGTTTTAAATGTAATTCTGTTTTTAAAAATAGTGTGGTTAGAGAATAAACCTCCAAATTCAATTCAACTTCAACCATTTTGTTAAAATAAAGTTAATTACTATACATTTTAGTGCGAATTGTTTATGCCTACAAATGTATGTATGAAGCTAGCGCCAATTATACACCGTATCTTTCAATTCAACCTCCTAATATCCATAATAATAACATTTAATTATGTGCCATTTCAATTAAATACGCAAAAAGATTAAAATCTCAATTAATCAAATTAGAAATATTCAATTTATGTGTGCGAATATTATAACAAATATGAAAATTTTATTGATAGAAAATAAGAATAATAATAAAATATAAGTTACAGCAATAATGTTGTCAGTCGAATAACTATAAAATTCGCGGTTAATGTACAACAAAGACCTCTACAACTATCTATAATGTGCGATTCCACAAAGATTTATTAGCTTTAATTTGTCTATTATTATTAATTTTATTTTAATTTGCATTTTAAAAAATTATTAAAATACTTTCAATATTTTGGAAAAAAAATTTTACGGTTCTATTATTATTAATGCGGGTTAATAATATAATAAAATCTAATAGCTATTGAATAAAAGAACGTTGACCGCGAAATCAGTGTATAGAGTAAAATGACTCAGTGTCGATCGGCCCCATTGAATGAATAATTATTATTATTATAATATGTAAAAATTCAATCAATTCCAACAATATTTTTTTAAAATTACTTTAATTAATTTTGTAATTAATATATAATTTATTGAAATTTTCAGAAATTGTACATAACTAATGTGTTTCAATTGGTTTTAGTAAGATTTTTGGTGTCAAACAGCCAGATGGAAATGTTCATGTTTTCCCTGGATTTTGGAATTTTGCTTTCCTTTACAAATTTTGATGAAATTTTTATAATAATAAATGTGAATGCTTACAATGAAATTATATTATATGAATATTTGCTATGGAAATTCTGATCAATCGTTACCCATTGACAGTTCTACTATGATCTAGTTTGCATAAGTTCACTGTACTGCTGTTTAATTTGAATGAAATTGAGAACTTATAGATTTAGATTAGTGTTAGAGGCTAACAGGCTCTTGTCTGACAAATTAATTGAACATTTATATGCAGGGTAATTCTGAAAACAATAATATATATGCCACAGACTTAGCGGTTATATCTTATTTAAATTTGTTCAAATTATTTTTGAGCATGCCGTTTTCGAAAGAAAAATTTCGAAACTGTCACCATATGATTGTGCAACGTCTATATATATCAGTTCACGTTATTCCTTAGTACTTATACTGTCAAAAAAGAAGCTGCAACGTGAAATTTTTATTTTGAAAACGGTATTAGAATGACATTATTAAGGTTATAACAAGTTTCTCGAAAACTGAAACAGGTCAACATTCGTTAATTTGGTTGGAATAGAAGTTTATAATAATAATATAGAAATTTTGTCAATTCTCACGAGTGTAACTGTAACTATATATACCCAGGCAACACAATTGGTAAGGTACTTATCATGCGAATGAATTAAAAAGCTATTCACACACACAAAACCAACCACTTCAAATTTAACTCATACAAGGAATTTTTTCAGAAACGTAAACCCTTTCAGAAATGTTGTCACACCAATATTTCTATGGAATTCATTCTGAATGGATTCTGATGTGTAAATTAATGGGAATAACACTAGTTCAAATAGGTCAATATACATTTAATATGGATTCATAACAATTTACAAAAATAACTAATTACAATTCACTTCTTCTTTTTTTTCATTATCGGAATATTACCTCGGGCAAAGTGCGTCATTTACTAGCGTAGATTACCGGTATTGCGTTTAAACTGTTTAATATATAAGTGTACATCCAAGTAAGCGATTCTGGATTTATTCTTTATAGGGGAGAACTTGTATGCATTATACATAAGTGAATTCGGATGACTTCCATGAAAGCATTCTGGAAAGTGTTCTAGAAGTACTTATCAAAAACGAACATGTCTATACAGAGGTATGAACTTCCAAAAGATTTCTACACCATAGCTTCCTTATTCTAGGTAAGTATTTCAAAATAAATTCGTAAGTTTGGCTTACTGTAATATTTAAATTAAATCTTTTGGCAATATTTAGGGTTAATGCAAGAATCGCTCTCACCTAGTGGCCAGTTATAGAAGTGTCGCCTACCAATATCTCTATAAATTCTAAAAGAATTATATTATAGTTACAATACAAAATAAAATGAATCATATCATATTTTATCTAAGATCAAATTATACAATAAATAATATTCATCATAAATATTCCAAAAGAATGAGATCAGAAACATAAATAAATGTATAAATAAATTAAAATAAAATTAAATATAATTATATTATCTGTCAAATTGGGTGTATAATATAAAATAAAACCGTATGTTATAAAATTGCTTTTTATATGTGCGATATTTATTTCGCATTAATTATAAAGAAATAAGAATTAATTATTTGGAAAAAAAAAACACAAACACAACCGAAAAAGAACTATTTTAGGCCATAAATAATTATAACAACAAATTTTTTCTTTAATATAATAAAATTTTATTGTTAATATCAATACAGAAATATTTTTTAATACCTAAGTTATGTACAAATATTTAAATTTCAAACCAAAATTTGTGCGCATATTTCATTTTTATTACCTACAAAAAGGCAAATAAGAAGAAAAAAAGACTCACATTAAAATTAAATTTTTTCTAAATTTTAACCCAAACCAGCCGTGTGTCGTCGCCGAGTCCAAGTACTAAATTACAAATTTTAGAATTAATTATTTTAAATGATGCGATTTCCAATTTTCTACGTATGTTAATTGACGAATTTTAATTTTAAAATTATTTCTCTTATATTCAATTAAAATACGTTTTACTTTTGAACTTTTAAATTTTTTTCTTTTAGCTAAAATTGTTGGTGCAGTAATCCATTCCAAATTATTGATGTGTTTAATGTTTTCTTTTTTTTTTTTTTTTAACAGACACACACTTCCAACAAGTTATTAAATACGAAAAGAATAAAGTTATTCAGAAATACATACAATATTTTATAAATGTTTGGTTACATACGAGAGTAAAAAATTTTTTATTTTGTATTCAATTAATTTATTACTAAATGACTAAATCTTTAATATACAATATTATTATTAATGTCAGTCATACATTTGTATTTGTGTTTCTCTTCGTTTTTATAATAAAAATAATAATAATAATAATAATAATATAAAATTTATTCAACAGACTAATTGGCACCAATATTCAATATGAATAAAAAAAAAAATTAAATATTGTATTATAATATTTGTGTATGTAGTTGTGGTTGTGTATATAAAAACCAGTGAAAATCAAACACAGATCAACTGGTATTTTAATTTTTTGAAAATTTTATATACATAATAAAAATGTGTCGGTGGACCGACCGACCGGTGGGAGGTCGAATAATAATATTTTATATTTCCATACAAAAATTCAACATTTATAGGATATTTTTGTGTTACTTTTATCTTCGAAAAATAATTAAACGATATTTGTTAATAATTCATAATGACATAATTAAAATCGCATGAATGACATCGAAATTGCATTTGTGGTGATAGACGGAATTTATGTCCTCGCTTAATTTCAACTGATGGCATTCGAGTGCGTGCCGGTGGAACTCCAGAGATGGTACAAGAATTATAAATGGAATATACAGAAAAACATTGAAAAAGGTTTATATGAAATCAATTTATTATTATCATCAATGAAAAACAATGGTAAAGCTATAAATGGCATATATTTTTGATAACATTATTTCAAATTTTAAATCCTGTTTTAGTGAAACATTTGAAAATGGAATGAAACATTTATGCATTTAATGTGTTCAAATTATAAATGTCGGAAGAAACAAGAAGAAATTTCAAAGGATATTCTATTTATTCTCCACGAATTGTGTAAAGACAATAAATTGATTTCATATTATGAACCACCGCGATGACATGACAACTCAGATTTTATTGAAATGTAAAAACATTTTGAAACTAATAATAATATCATTTCTAAACTATTTCATACAAATCGTATTATCGAATTATTACAATAAAATGTGGTGTAGATATAAGAAATTATATTGGTGAGTTGTCCTTCATTCCCTGTGTGTCCGAAAACAACATCCGCTGACGAGTTTTCGAACTGTTGTAACTTTTTTAAGAGCAAAAACGATGCCTTTGTTAATGCAATTATAATAATTATCACAAGACACCATTATATCATGCTGTATTAAAATGTTAATGGACGTATTGATTGTATTATAATATTGATGACAAATGGAGGCAGATTGCATAGTTTCAGAGAATTTAAAAACCAAAACAGTCAATTCTTATTTTGAAATCGATATCGATGAATCCAAAATATACTGTGACAGATTAATAATATCTATGAGATGTATTAGTATAAATTTCAGATCACACTCACCATCATTTGACACATTATCACTTGTTCTATAGTTCGGACACTGCAAACATTTGAAATTCATTTTAATTGTACAATTACTTTACGCAGCTGTAAATAATTTTAGTAATAGAAATATATTCAAAAGTTGATTTGGTTTATGACAATGCAAAATAATTTGAATGATGTTGTTCAATATGTTATGTGAATAATTATTACATACCAAATGCTGGAATATATTTGGATTTTTTTTATATTAGGTATTACCTTCAAACAAACACGACAAAATAAATTATCCATAAAATTGCTAAGAGGTTATTACAGCGTGGGACGTTCAATGTAATGGCAGAGTTTTGCGAAAATACTTACACCTAAAACATTTCATGTCATCGAATATTATTGTAAGAGAAAATTGTTTTAAATACAATAGTATTTTGATGATTGTGATTAAGTTTGCGTCTTTATTTTCCTATGGAAGTATTTGTACTTTGTTTAATGAAAAGTGTATTGTAGTTGAAACTCACCACCTTTTTAGCAATTAGTCAAATTGAATAAATGTAAATATCGGTATTACAATGTTTATGCTTAAATATGAATCTATCACTAATTAAGTTTCAAAAATGAAGATGTTGATTTATAGTTCCCGTTGGACGTTAATTTTGAATATCAATCTGGTTTTTATGCTTAATTTGTATTGATAAAATTATAAAAATTCTACTACCGAAAATTACTCATTGAAAATAGTGTTGAAAAATTATTGGAATTATTCTCAGAACACTTAAAAAAATTACCAAAAGAATTACTGGAAGTGATATGTCTATTATTATATCTGACCGAATCTAAAAGGTTTTTGCCTATTAAGACACAAATTCGAACCTATCTATAAAAAATATACAACCTAACCATTTTGCTTTGGGAAATTATTTCAATTTAATGTATAAGAAATAAATTATAATATAAATTTATTATAATAAAAATAATAGTAATAAATATTTTTTAAATTATATCCTTTTATAATAATAATAATAATATCAACACTCAGTAGCGCAGTTGTATAGCGCCGAAATATATATTATTAATCATGAAAAATAGCGGGTTCAATTCCGGCAATTTTTCATTGGAAATTTTTCGGTATTTATTTTAATACTGAAATTTTTCTGCTGGGTGACCATTTGTTCGTTTATGGAATAGAAAGAAAAACGGATATCTTTGAAAATATGGTGTTGGACGCTATTCAAAGATTAACAATGTCTGCACACACACATCACTATGGGCTAACCACCGATATAAAAATAATAGTATTATGAAAACATCTATCTTTCGTTAATTGCAGTCCAATTGGTAAATTTTAATATTTGGAGTAATTTACCAACTTGGCTGTAATGAAAGGGTTATTTTCAATTTATAAGGGAAGATGATAAATATTAAAGTAAAATTTAACAAAACAATTATATAAAATAAAATAATTGAAAATATAATATTTCAATCTATTATAGTATAAAATATCCTACTAATTCCCATATATTTAGTAGTTAATATTTTCGGATAATTCCGAGCAACATTTCTTTCATTTGTTGCGTCGTTCAAATCCTTAAAAAATCTAAGTAACAAAAATTATTTTAAGATGTTGTTGAGTTAATAAAACCATTAATATATTTTCTTATCAGTCATTAAATTTTGTAGTTGTACAAAATTGCTACCATCCAGTCTATATAGCATGCTTCAGACAACGCAGCTAGCACCAAATATGCGTTGTTGAAATATAGCGCTCTCTTATCAAATATTACAATTTGTAGGATAAATTCAGCGCATATATTTACCGCTGGACTTACATTTAAATACTAAATTTTTTATTTCGAAAAATATAATTAATTAATAAAATTTATTTTTAAATGATTTATTTATTTCGACGATTGTCACTGTGAATAAACGCTGTCCTTAGTTTGTGCGCAAAATTTTCGCATTATATGTAGTAGTCCGTAGTTTAAATCCAAGGAAATATCTATGGATTTCTTACTGATGTCCGCTGGAATTTTATATGATGAGTGCAACCCTGTCCATGGCTTTTTGTTATAAAAAATATCCTTGGATTATCTGTATATTTCCGATGATAATTTCTACGGATTCTCCTTAGAATTATTTCTCGTTGCTATTATTTCACAGAATATCCATAGAAAACTTATATTCATATTTTTTGTGAGCAGATCCACGGATTTAGACAAAAATATCTTTGGATCGTCCATGTATTTTGGCAAGTAATAGCCGTGCATTGTCCGTATTAACAGAATAAATTTTCTTATGACGATGATGTCAAATCGCGCTTCGATTCAGTTTTTTACCGATTGACCAGAAGTTCTATAGGCACGAAATGAAGATGCTGAACGATGGGAAAAATTCATCGATTGTGCATTTAATTTTTAATAAACAAGAGCAAAAAACCGCGGCTAAAATCCATGAAAAGTCTAATAAAATTCGTAGGAAATATATAGATTTGAGTTGTTGGTTGTTTTAAAAATTATGAAAATAAATTACGAAGAGTGAGGATTATATCTATAGATAAGCAAAATATACAAAATTAGAACCACTGTCTTGGATAATTGATGAAATAAATTATGAATACCATATGTTGAACATATTACCCTGACAACCCAAAGAGTTTAATTGACCTAAATAAAATACTGTAATATTAAGTGGAAAATCTATGGACATTTTTTGGACAAATTCCAATATATCTCAAAAAATATGTGGATTCGTTCGACGAAAATTTTCCTAATTTTTAATTAAGAGCCGATTAATAATAATATACATGCAATAATTACACAAAAATACCAATTAGGAAATTTAAAGGAAAACTCGTTTGACAATTTGGAAAATTATGAAAAATATTTTCCAAGTATTCATAATTTCTTCACCAAAAATGGTAATATTTTTCCCTATTAACATTTATTGTATAAGGCCGTAAGCATAAGTTAATTAAGAGCCGGTTAATAATAATAATAATATATATACAATAATTACACAACAATACCAATTAGGAAATTTAAAGGAAAACTCGTTTGCAAATTTGGAAAATTATGAAAAATAATTTCCAAGTATTCATAATTTCTTCACCAAAAATTGGTATAAATTCGATGGACATTTACTGAAACATCATCAGTTCGCTGTGAGTGCAGTAAAGTACAAATACATTTTTATTAAAATTTTAAAATACTTAATTTTTGTAAATTTTATTAAATTAATTTTTATAAGAAAAATATGGAAAATTTATTAAATTATAAATTGCAAAAATTGCAATTATTGACAATCAAAGCAAATACTTATTATAATCGATATATAGAACATGTCAATTTATATGACATGAAATGGCATCCAACAAATAGAGAGATGCTAATTAATACCTTCATTTATATGCGCAGTAATTACAACTTCCGTTTTCATAATCAAGAAATTGATAATCAGGTCATATTTTTGTCGACATATGTCGCAGATTTATATTTAATGAAAAATGCGTTAGACATGGATATATCACTGTTTATCGGTGCAGTATGGCATATGTCATTCAAGTATCTAGTAAGTTTTGAAAAAAAAAATTGATAAAAACTATATATAATTTATTAATATGAATTTATTATAATATTTAATTTTCTAAATTATAGGTACAAAGGACCGATAATGCGTTAAATAGTTTGCAAATATTTGAAGCCGAAACCAAAATATTTATAGCGTTGGGATCTTATTTGAACATCCCGCAACCTTTATATTTGCTTAAAAGATACAGTGAAGTAATTATATAACTTTTTAAATTTATTTACGATACGATCGCGCTTCGCTATATAATTATAAATTTTATTAATAATTAATTTATTTATTATTTATATTTTTCAAAATAAAAAATTTAGTATTTAAATGTAAGTCCAGCGGCAAATATATGCGCTGAATTTATTCTTCAAATTATAATATTTGATAAGAGAGCGCTATATTTTAACAACGCATATTTGGTGCTAGCTGCGTTGTCTGAAGCATGCTTCAGACTGGATGGCAACAATTTTGTACAACTACAAAATTTAATGACTGGTAAGAAAATTTATTAACGATTTTTTTTAATTCAATAGCATCTAAAAATAATTTTTGTTACTTTGTAGAAAATCAAAAAATAGAAGTAAAGAATGCCGCAGATTTTCTAGGGATTTGCATGTCACAACCAAAGAGTTGTTGGAACGGAATTATTAAAAAATATAGTACTACTAAATATATGGGAATTAGTAGGTTATTTTTTGATATAATAGATTAAAATATTATATTTTTATTTATTATATTTTATTTAATTGTATTGTTAAGTTTTACCTTAATTTTTTCCTCTTCCCTTATAAATAGAAATATATGATAAAATTTAATAATTGATTTGTTTATAATAATAAATTGCTAATACACTTATAGTTCTACATGTCCGTATGAATGAACCTTGAAATGAGTAAAATCAAAATACGAATAGATTTTAAGAAATTTATAATTTGATTATCAAAATATTTCTACTGATTTACCATTAGTTTATTTATGGTTTAATAGAAAAACAGATATCTTAAAAAATATAGTGTTTAGCGAACTATACACAACATTACTAATTTATTATCACAGCGTAACGTTGAGTGTAACTTCAAAATATTTAAACAATTAATGACTGATAAATCAGACTGCAACAAAACTCAGAATACTTACACATATTTTATGAAATTCAAATTTATATATTATGTACAATCCGATCTAAATTTAGGTTATACAAATGAGTTATAAAAACTATATATTCATAATCGTTACGAAAGTTTAGAATTTATCCCAGAGGATGAGGTTTTTGTGTAGTGCACTGTTTGAAATTTATTGATATTCTGTATATTTTATGAAACTGGTTGTATTTAATAAATGTGGATTCAAAGAAAACTAAAATATCTGCATTAGAATTTCCACAAAAAATAAAAATGGTGTTTTTGAAAATGTACACAAAATTAGGTTTTCGCTGAAACACAGTTTTGGTTCGAACATTTATGTTATAAATTAAATAATAATTAAATTAATAATATTCACAGAAAACTTAAAATTATTATCGTAAGAAATACTGACAATTGATATATTGTATGCCAGTCGTTATATTGTACACTTTGAGTTACAAATATTAACAGAATGTGAAACAAAATTTTTATATAATTATTGTAATTATTATTATTATTAATATTATTATTATTATTATTATTATATTATTAAAGGATATAATTTTAAAAATACTTAATATTGTTATTATAATTTATATAGTCTCTGCCTTCTGTGAATCGTTTATGCCATTTAAAAACTTGTGCTTTTAACACAATTAATTTAAATTAAATCATACGTTTGAGGTGCATTTTTTGCAAATTTTAAAACAAAATTTAATGTTGGTTTTTATTAATTTTTCGAAAGACGCACAAAAACAGCTGTAACCTTATGTGTTATATTTGCGTTTCTACTGAATGTAATGTCATGAAATTCTGACAGTTTGTTGAGGAACGTTTACCGAACAAAATACACAAAAGTAACTAACAAGTGGCGCTACGTGTTCCATGGTTTACATAGCCATTCCAGATTATTATGGGACATTACGTGTATATAAACCTACATATTGAGACACGCATTATAAAAACATTTTTTTGTGAAGTTCCTAAAAAATCTATATTTGGCTATTTCTCAACAATTGTTGATCAAATTTTTCTATGCAGGGATTGTAATAACAGTGTTTGTGATGGAGGGGTTTCAGGATTAGATTCTGAGGATGTGGAAAATTTAGCCATTTCTCATTCAATTTTGGTCAAGTTTTGTATTTTGATTTATTAATTCCATTAATCCATATTATGTGACTATGGGAATGTGGTCAATTTGCCATGATTTACTGATTATTCAGAAGTTCAGTAGAAACTATTATAATATATATAATCCCATTATACATCTAACATACTACGTACTTAATTTGATCAATATTGGGTAAAGTTTCAAATTTTCAAGAATTTGGTCCATAAAACTTTGATCATAATTGCACATTGGAAATGTCGAAGTTGTCAACATTCCCAGAGTCTGCTTCTGAAACCTTTCCTGCCTATCGATTTATACGAACGTTATAAAAACTGTTCTTAATAGCTGATTTTCAGCCTACAAACTTGCACAAAATTGGATGAGAAATGGTGAAATTGTTCAGAACACCAGATTCTGCTCCTGAACCCTCTGCTGGATGCAATTTGTTCGGGAATTTCATGAAATTTGCTTATATAATCCTATTTTCTCATTCCACGCATACCAAATTATAGCAAAATTGAATGAGAATTAACCAAATTGTTCAGGTTTATCGAAATTTTCTTCTGATATCGCACCGGAGTGCAATTTTTAAAGAACTTCATAAAAAATATTCACATATTCTCATTCCCGATATGCAGACTAAATTGGATTCAAATTGGATCAGAAAATGTTAAATTATCCAGGTTGAAGTATCTGTTGTTGAAGTCTCTCCTGGGTATCCTTTTTTGAGAATTTTATCTAAATTGTTTATGTATATTGTAATTCCATTCTCATCCTATTATTAAATTATTCTATGCAATTATAACCATTCAATTATTATAGTCATGACATTAGTTGCATGAGAAATAGTTGTAGTGCACATACAAACGACGACATTCAACTAAATCATTTTAATTGATAGTTGATATATTTGAAAATTGAACAAAGAATAGTTGCAATGAGATCTTATACAACTATAGACAAATAATATAAAATAATTTAAGGGATTTTTCACTACACATTTAAATAATTAACCAACCTATCAATACATTCAGATAACTATATTAATTTCAATTTATTTGGACTGTCATAATATGTTAGACTGTGATGTTGTAATATTGGGTATATCAATAGCATATAATTTATTTAATAATATTGAATATTATCCATCAAATAGACGTTATAAAATTAAGATAATAATATGTTTAAAGTATTTATGTGAGATTTTGTTGTACTGTTCTATAATAGTTCTTTCTGCCATTTGTGAAGACACTATAAAAAAAAAATGTATGGGTAAGATTTATGATTTTCTAAATAAAGCTTTTAGTAGAAAATATAAAATTCTCGTTCATAATGCAATAGAAATTTGTGCTGGATGTGATGATGATCATTTTTTCTATAGAATTTGTCATGCCAATAAAACTATAATAATATATTGTAAATAAATAATCACCGTGTCGTTCCCTTTTTACACTAAGGTCATAATTTCAATGAATAAATATTTCTCTATAGAAATAATTCTATTTAAAAATTTAAATGTCTATTGATAAATTTTTTAGAAAAAAATAAAAAAACATACGTTTTTTAAAAGATGGTGTCCCAGTAAGAGACGACGGTCTGAAACGGTTGTTGCTGTAATGCAACTAGTTTTTTTTTTATTTTTTCGATTGCGTTTTTAAGATTTTATATTATATAATTATAGCAATTATTATCTAAATTAATATGAACAGCTCAACTTCAAACCAGTATGCAAAAGCAACAATTCATAATAGGAAAACTACAATATTAACAAAAAATCAATGCCATTCAGCCACAAATTCAATATAGATATATTCAAATCAGTGAATTTCTACTTACACCTCGAACGCGTATGAGTTTTGTGATGTGAATCACACTTTAATGAAATATTGTTTTCTTACCATTTGTGTAAATTTTAAATCAAAATTAGGTGAATATAGCTGTACAAACTTAACACGTTATCGCCACGATAATATCAGAAAAATTTTCACATGGGCCATGGGCCTTCTACCAAATCGCGTACGTCAGACATATATGTCTGACATGGCTCATGTAGAACTTCTTAGCGTCAGACACATATGACTGACATGGTGATTAACGTGTTAATAACACAAAACTCTTTTGGTTGAAAACGAGAAAACAATTGGAGAATTTTTTTATAAGATGTCACCAGAAAACTAAGTGCATATATATAGTTTTGTTTAACTACTTCAAAAGAATATTTTATACTGCCATCGTATATTAACAATAACAATAAGAATTTGTAGAACCTTTTTTTAATTCATAAAATTCAATAATAATTTTTGTTGTTGTTATTTGGACACACGCAGTGGACGAAGTGTTTTTCGTGCTATTTTTTTTTTTTTTTTTTTGGAATGCTACAAAAAAGCGGGAATGTTGAGCAATAAAATTGTTATGGATGTTGAGAATTCCAGATCTTTATTTCAATTATTATTATTATGATAACAAACACTTCCTTCCAAATCGTTACTTACTGGAATTCCCTACTTCTTAAATTATAAATGTAATTTTTACATATTTATTTGATATGGAAAAAAACAAAAGATTTAAGCGACGAAACTAAAAAATGTGGAAAATGTATATCGAATCTTTTTTTTTTAACGTATAATGTTACTGGTGATGATGAAACTTGAGTCTACATGAATTTGACATGTTAACAACACTCACTACAAGCGTTATAAGCATCGGTTATTGTATAGCCAAGTGCATAATGAATTACTTTCAACTGGTCATACTGTTGATATAAAATGTATTATATTTAACAATTTATGAAGTGTTTGTGTGTCGTAGCAACTGGAATGTTTTGTGGAAAAACAACAGATAAATTTTGTATCATCACAACACACTAACACACGATGGCAGTCATGAATTCAATAATTTAATAAATACCATTCACATAAATAACCATAAAATTCTGATAATATTAATATAAATTTATTGACATTAACAAAACCGCATCGCCGATTTTTTCAAAAGCAAAAATTAAATTGTTCATTTCAATTATCATTTCATGAAACTTTTCATACTACCCTCGTATTTTTTTAAAGCATTTATTTATAAATTACATAATACATTTACTATCTGGCAAAATATATACGATCCTTTTTATCCTTTTCTGATTTTATGGTAAAAAAAAATACATTATAGCTTCAGGTACAGAATATTCATTTGTGTATTGGAGTTCGTGTAGACAACATTAAATTTTTAGTTTCACAATTCAATATTAAATTTTTCACGAATTTAATTTTTTTTTAAATAAATATTAATAAAAATAATTAGTTAAAATGGAAATGATTAATAAATTTTATGGTTATATCGATGATGATGATAACATCGGATGTACTCCATTACATTTGGCTTGTAAATATGCACGTGTAAAAGTGGTTCGTAGGTTATTAAAACGTGGTGCTGATGTTAATAATTCAGATAATGTAGTTAAAAAAAGTGCGTTGCATTATGCAATTTCGGGAAATGCTGGAAGTGAAGCAATTTTATATTTAATTTTGAATGGTGCCGATGTTAATGCACGTGATAGATTTGGACAAAGTCCATTATTTTATGCATGCCAGTATCGACGCGAAAATATAATTATTTTACTTTTGCATTACGGAGCCGACATTGAACAACAAAATAATAAAGGTGAAACAGTTTTAGGACAAATGTGTGGTGCGCGATTTGGTAATTTTGTTGAAATCATAAAATTATTAATTGTTATGAATGCCGATTTCAATAGTGTCAGTGCTGATGGTAAAACACCATTTAAATGTGCCGTCGATAATAATTTACATGAAATAATTGCGATATTTTCAGTAATCAAAAAGAATCCGAAAGATACCGTGAATTTGTTGGACACAATTATAAAAAATTTGAAATTCGATTTTAGGGAAACATTTGAATGGAATGAAACATTTTTGCATTTAATTTGTACAAACTATCAATGCAATATTAAAAAACAAAATATTCGACAAAGCCATTTATACTTGACACAACAATTGCAATTGTTCACAGGTTTTTTTACCTTTGAAGAATTTAATGCACTTGAAAAAGGTTTTCGCAGTGTACAGACAATACAAAGTAAGTGGATATGTGAACGAAATTATAATGTAATCACCGCAGTTCGGTATACACATCGTATTATCCAAATATTAGTAAAAAGTGGAGTAGACATAAATGCAAAAAATTATTTTGGCGAAACTGCTCTTCATTCACTTTGTACGAAAATGATATCGGCCGAAGAGTTTTTGAAATGTGTAAATTGTTTAATCAAAAATGGTGCCGATATTAATGCAATTGACAATTTGCAAAACACACCATTGTATCATGCCATTCTAATTAATCGAAATAACAAATTTATTGAAATATTAAATTTAAATAGAGCCGAATTGGATATATGCTGCAATTTAACAAGATTAGGAAATAATTTACCACCAGTAGACTGTGAAGGAAAATCGATAACTTGTAATATTATATGCTCCATCAAACGCACAATAAAAAGATTCGGATCAGATTGTCATTTGGAACCTTATTCGCCTCAATACCGATTAGAATATATGAAGAAGCCGTTAATAAAATATTTTCTTTATGTATCTATAAATGATTTCAGTAGTAAAAATATGTTAAAAATGTGTTTACAAATGGCAATTCTAAATAATTTTGACGATATTGTACAATATTTTATGGATAATTGTTATTTGTCAAACGAAGAAATATTTATGCAACTCTGTTCATCGGAAAATACTTTCCGATATAATACAATTTCCTGTGATTCATATATGCAAGGACTACAACATCGGAACGATGATTTGACAGATGAAAATAAATTGTTCAATATGGCTACTCAATTAGTACGGCGTGGAGTTGAATGTGATGACGAAATATTTGGTCACTTAATGTCCGCCACAGTTTTCCAGCTAATTTTTTTCAATCATTCATACTCTCATGAAAGGAGATTAAAATTACTTGAATCAATTTTCGTATATTGCAATTTACATTTAGATTATACAAAGGAAACTTATAGAAATTGTTTCCAATGTATTAACGTATATAATGAAAGATACATGGGGTATGATTTAATGTTAGTCATATTGGCGCTATGTTTAACGAAAGGTGAAGTTGATTATGAAAAACGTTTGATGAATATTTGTGCAATACCCGAATATGGGAATTCATCACATTTTAAGGAATTATTACGACTGAAGGAATGTAAAATTCCAAATACTAAAATAACAATTTTAAAATTGTTATGTGCAAATAGAAATAAGGAATCAGTAATTATGTTAAACAATGCATATAATATAATTAATAATAAACACATATTAACTCAATTTTTACAAAAAAAAACACCATTATTTTATACACATTTACGGCTTAAATTAGAAGCAACATTTAATCGGAATTTAAGTATCAAAAATGGTGTTGTGAAAGTTATGGACATACTTCCGCAACGATTAAAATTACCAGAAGAAATAGTTGAATATATAATTCAACTGATGTGTGACAATGATTTAAAAACATTAAACGAAACACAAAAATTGAATTTACAATAAATCTTATGGTAATTTTTAGGTAATATATTTTTCTATAATATTATTTTATAAATTGAAACATAATTAAAATTAAATATAAATAATTAATTAATCTTTTTCGTTTAGTTTTCAGCAACCAAAGCACTAAAATTTAGTTTAGTACAAAAGAATTTATCAACGCTATTTATTCGTGTACAGATGTCATTACTACAATATTTTTAAAATTGCAATAGAATAGAATATTACTTCAATTAACAGGAAAAAATGTACTTACTTATTGTTATTGGATTACACACCGACACCATATTAATTGAACTGAAATTCCAAAACATCTATAAAATATTTATGTAAATTATAAAATAGTAACACCACACGTAACTTCGTAACTTAACGATGTAGCTCAAATTAAATTATACCATAAAGTAGACAAAATTAATACTAATCATGTTATTATAATTAATCAAAATAATGAATTTAATGTAGTATATAGAGATGATAAGATATTAATGGATAGATTAATTAATTATAGATAACGATAACGATCGTAAAATAACTAATTTAACATAACGTTATTTATGTAAGAGTGATATTAATTTAATTTAAATTTTTTATAACAATAAACACTTATATTTTATATATTTAAATTTACTAATATTAAGTTGGGAATTAACCTGCATATAGGATGATGAACCTTTTTGGTTATGTGTGTTATGTATGATTTAATATATATTTTAAGTTATAAATAATATAATAATCAATTAATAATTAAATGTACTTTGTAATGTAAATGTTAAAAATATTAAAAAAACATATTTTACGGAACTTAATTCTATTAAATAATAATTATTTTATGACGATTTTTTTATTAATACTTCAATACAATAGAAATTGGCTAATTCACAAAGTTAGACATTGAGAGAACTATGTAAAACAATATTTAAAAACAATCAAATGAACGTATGAACAACGTACGTGTATTAATAATATTAAGCTAAAGCAAAAACGCATACATTATTCAACGAATTAAAATTTAGCACAATATTTAACATTTTATAAATTATTTTCCATTCACACAATAATTGTAGATTAGGTGATCAAAAAAAAAGAAGAAAATTGTCACCCTATATAAAATATAAAAATAGTTGAAAAACCGGTAAAAATAAACGTTATGATAATAACGAATCAAATTAAAATATCAATTACAAATTCTTGAAAAAAATTGTTTCAATTGTTTCATTTCATTCTACGCATGTAAATTCTACAATTAAAATTGTGTCATTTTAGTTTTATTTTTACACGCGTCGTTTCGTTTCGTCCTAAAAATCATATGAAAAAAATTAAAATAAAATACCAAAGTGATATTTTTGATTATTATTTTAATAAATAATAAAATATAAATAATTAATTAATTTAATTACAACGATTATAATTTATTAAAACACATGTTATTTCGTTTTTGGTTTGTAAACGTGTAAAGTGTAAAGTAATAAAAGATAAATGCAAATTATAATTTCTTGGGTCTTTGTTGTTGTTGTTGTTGTTGTAATTCCTTGTGTTTGATATTTGGTTATGTTTTTTTTTTTTTTTTTTGCATAATTAATTAATTAGGTGCTTTAATCGTTGTAATTGTCCAAAACAATTTTCAATAAATATTAAATTATAAATTTATTCAAATTAATTCTTTATTTTTTTTTTGTAATGTATCATAATTTATTGTGTCTTTATATCGCAGTCGGTGTTTTAAATACATATTCATACATATTTGCAAATTATATCTTGGACAGGACATGATCCAAACGTATACTGCACCTCTTCATCTGTAGTCTATATTCTATTATGCATAGGATAATTTTTGTGTCGGTGAGTAAAAATTATAATATTTATTTATATTAAAAACTTTAAAATATGAATTTTATGAAAATTTTATGTTATAATTAATTATTATTAATCAAAACGGAATTAAGTTATTGGGTTTGAGTCGTTTACTAATGTTACTTAACCTATGCTATATATCGATATAGAATTTTCACAACATATACACCATACCCAATGAACCACAAAATATAGAAATCGTTATAAATTTCGGTAGATTTTGCCGAATCGTACTCTACAAATAATGTAGATCAAGGTTTCGAAATTAAAGTGGATTTACAATGAAATTTCTTACGGTAAGTGGCTAAAAATCTAAAAACATCTGGCACATTTAAAGATTTTTATTAAGTAATTGTAAAATTTTTCTGTATATTTTTCTAAACAATCTATGCCATTTTCTACATAATATTCTAAAATGTTTTCTGCACTGTTTTCGATAAATTCTGACGAATTATTTTGTGTTATTTGTGGTGATACCTATATTTTTCTCTACGCAATTTTCTATCGATTATACAGGTTTCTATGCGGAATTCTGCAAATATTACAGTATTTTTATCTATATTGTTATCTATCTTTTCTAGAGTAATATCTATATATCTTTCTTCTCCAGAATACATAGATTTTCTTGTGGATTTCTACGAATAATTCAATATTATTATCTATATTTTTGTCTATGACTTCTAAAGTATTATCTATGTTTCATATTCTACAAAATGCATAGATTTCTTTGTGGAATTTCACGAATTATTCCATATTTTTTTCTATATTGTTTTCTATCATTATTAGTGTAATATTATATCTAATTTTTTCATCCACAAATTTATCAACAGAGAAAAATTTGATGATGAAGCCGTAGACATTGCCTTAGAATGTATGAAAAACAATATGAAGAAAAATACTGAAAAATTCGTGTGTGTGACAATTTTGGAACTGTTGCAAGATTAAAAAATTGTTATAAAACTTATTCGAAACTCCAGTTTTTTTTGAACTATTCATTTTCTACAATCATGCCGATGTGTTTAACCTTATTAAGTCTGCTAATAATTTTTCATGCAGACAGTCCAGATCGTCCAAGTATCTACTCGTATGTCAATCCTGAAAATATATAGCTTGGATATATATCAATTCTTCGTATCTTGTAGCATCTCGTGACGAAACATTTAATCAACAGTTATCGTGATCATCTTAAGAAAGGAGTATGACATGTTCTCACATTATTAAAGTTCCTTCTATGTCCAAGAAAACTGTCATCGTAAATTCATCAATTATAGCCAATGAGTTAATGATTGACTCATATACCATACACTCATCAACACGAAAATTGATATGAATTTTGCGGTGGAGGGCGAATATTTCCAATAGATAAAATGATTTTTGCTTTTTCTTAATTCATTCCGGTTATTTTGCGGACAGTGGGTGTATATAACTAAAATTTTCTTTCATATTGGTGTATTTTGACATTTATTCATAATATAAAATAATTTTGATATAATATTTAAAAAAAAAACAAATACGTAGAATAAAAAATGTAAAAGAAAAAGAAAGCCATAAATGTTAATTTTATGGTAAAATGAATCATTTTGACAATAAATTTTATGCAATATAATAAAAAATTTTGTGACTATAGAGTTTCGAAGTGAAAAAAATTTGTAAATAAATTCACCACCTGTGGATCATAAATAAATATTGAATTAAATCATTTTAATTTAACAACTGAATACGTATTTATTTTGTTATACCTTCAACGTACGATGACTAAGATGGCAAAATGTTTGGATTTATTTATTAATTTGTCGTTCTTATCTAGTATTTTAGAAGACCCTTTTTTTATTTTAAGTAACTTATATTTTCATCATCCATTGATTTTATTGCTTTATAGTTCGTGCACAAAATTAGCATACTTACAATTATAAATTCTGTTAGAGTAGAAACACAATGACGTTTTGCATGCAGTTGAAATTGGATTAAAAGAAATATGTGTTGCTTCCCATAACACAAGCTATCGCACGCATTTGAATAGAACAAGTTCTATTTTGTCGAGTAGCACGCAGTTTTTTTTTTACTGCATATTGCATTCACCATCACAATGAATTTAATCATTTGAAAAATATCTGTTGAATGATTAACAATTGATTTTTATATGAAAGTAATTTTAAAACTAAAAAATTAATATTATTCAACTTTTTTTAGTTAGACAATTATTCAAAATATTGAAAATACTTGCACGGCATTGTATGAAATGGTTATGAATGAATGAAGTTCCTAAGTAACTGTTTAGCAAAATCTAGTTTTTCTGATCAGATTTAGTTTGCTGGAATTTTATATGATCAGTGCAACCCTGTTCATGAATTTTTATAAAAAATGTCCTTGGATTAACCGCACATTTTCGCTGATTTAGTATTATTCCATAAAATATCGACAAAATTTATATTCAAATTTTTTGTGAGCCGATCCACGGATTTTGACACAAAAAATAAGTCATGCGACAAGTGCACTCGCACAAACATATTGGTATAACAGGTTGTAACTTGTTGAAACAAAATTTAATGTAATAAATGATTTTAATATTTTCTTACGTAAAAAGTAATTTAATTGTATTAAAATTAAAATAATGAATTCATAATATAATTTTGTAGAAATTTGGCAGATAAACCGCTTACATAAACAAGAAACAAACCGCTGATAAAATCCATGAAAAATCTTACAAAATTCCTCGGAAATATATCGATTTGAGTTGCTGGTTGTTTTAAAAATTATGAAAATAAATTTAAAAGAGTGAAGATTATATCTATAGATAAGCGAAATATACAAAATTTGAACCCACTGTATTGGATAATTGGTGAAATAAATTACGTATACGATAACGCACAGATATACGTTGGACTTATTACCCTGACCATCCAAAGATTTCAATTGACTTAAATAAAATACTATTATATTAAATGGAAAATCTATGGACATTCTTTGGACAAATTTCCATATATCTTTTCCATGGAAAATATGTGGGTTTTTTCCACGGAAATTTTCTTCATTTTTCAAAGTACGGACAAATTGTTTCATGGATTTTATCCAGGCTTTTTTTTTTTCTTGATTATTACAAAAAAATGCTCAATCGATGAATTTTTGCCATCATTCGGGCAACATATTCATTCCGTGCTCATAGAACTTCTGGTCTATCGGTAAAAAACTGCGATTTATTTGAAAATTTATTCTGCTAATAGGGACAATTCACAGGTATAACTTGCCAAAATACATGGACGATCCAAAGATATTTTTGTCAAAATCCGTGGATCTGCTGACAAAAAATATGAATATAAATTCTATGGATATTCTGTGGAATAATAGCAACGAGAAATACTTCTAAGGAGAATCCGTAGAAATCATCATCGAAAATATACGAATAATCCAATGACATTTTTATAAAATTCCATTGACAGAGTTGCAATCATCATATATACTTCCAGCGGACATCCGAAAGAAATTCATAAATATTTCCTCGGATTGAAACTATGGACTACCACATATAATCCGGAAATTTTCTGGACAAGATATGGACAGTGTGACTAGGGTAGATGTAAAATATTAGATTAGATGAGCACTTTCTAAGGAAATTGCAAAAAATTGATGCTCTCAGAGAAGTTTTTCTTGCTGTATGCTTAGTAATTGTGATTAATTTGAGAATTATTTATCCTTATGTTGTAAAGTTATATATTTACGCAACGCGATATAAAATTTGCACACACACTTCAAATTGAATTACATTGAAAAGATATAGTTTTATTTTTACTGATCATTTTGAATTGATTTCATCAATTATTAAAAATATAGTTATTTATTATAAAAAGTATTGTTCTTGAAACAAAAATGATTATAAACATATATTTTTAACAATTTCATTTAATATTCCACACAATATAAAAGTCAAGGTTTCTTCCGACAATTTTTTTTTTTTTTGTATTATTATGGTTAATATGATTTTTTGTTTTACAACGTTTTTATTAAATCGATATATAAATAATTGCGTATACAATTTACAAAGTAATGAAATATATGAAATATGCAAACTGAAAAAAAATTAATTCAATTTTATGAATGAAAAATAGAGTTTTACAAATTACTACCTTTTCAACATCGTTGAGAATTGGTTTTTTTTCTTCTGTTTTTTTTTTTTTAACCAACTAACCAATTATTTACATTTTTATATTGTGTAGCTAATTGTTTGTCTGCCTTTGTGGTGTGTGTGTGTGTGTTGCAGAAATGTAAAAAAAATGATTGATTTTATAAGTTTTTTTTTTATGATCTTAAACAACAATGTTTTTTTGCTAAAATAAACTGTCTGTCAATTAATTCAAAAAATAAAAATACACACTCCGAACAAACGTTTTGGGTAATGTGTTTGATGTATAAAAATTTGTTCCTATAAATATTTTATAGGCAACCCCTTTCATATAAATTCACATAGAGGTGTATCTCGAATGTATTTATAGAACTTAACAAATAACGTCGATTAAATTGCATTTATGTGCAAATTGGACAGCAACTAAACAAAAATTGTAACTGTTGTATTGATTGGACATTGTGAATTAAAGTGTGTTGGTGAAAGTTTTTCGGTTTTTTTGTAATTCCGCAAAAAATGAAAAAACCAAAAAATTTCCCATTCTTGGTGTATAGCTGATAATTTTGTTGAATTATTCTATGTTACATATTGTTATTGTGATGACACATCGTTATTACAATACGTAATATATTTGTACATTTTATGTTACACGTTCGATAATTGTACAATGCAACGGAAATATCACATGTAACGAAACACTTCCTGGAAATGGTTTCATAATATTCGGATTCGGATGCAATGCAAATGCTAAAGTTTTAAAAATTACATGTAGCACTATAATTTCGTATTTGTACCCGGTAAAGAAGTACCTATGTAATGAAATAAATGAACATATGGAAATTTGATATTATATGTTACGGCTTCACCAAATGGTAATAAACTTAAGATTCGCGTCGACTATAGTTAATACAGCAGTGCAATCAAGAAATATTGTTTGTAATTTAAATATTGTGAGCGCCAGTATTGTGATTGGTTCTGACATCTTTACCATCGATGGCATCTATTTGAAAATTTAATTAAAATGTACTAGCGGTATGCCATACAAAATCTTTGAAAATTATACTATTGTACATTGTACGACGGATTCTCTTATAGTAGCCATATTTGTAATCAGGAAAATTTCTATCCATCGTTGAAAATTTTGGACTAATCCATAAACTAAAATTAGTGTACACACTTTTTACAGAACTAAGAAATATTAAATAATAAACACAACATTTTTAAATCATTTGAGATTAATTTTCAAACCAAATTCATATTTGTACAATATTGTAAACTATTGGTATTAGTTTAGGATTAAAATTATATATTAAACGGCATCGAACAATAAAATTGCACCATCAGACACAGTCGAAAATAGAAAATATTATAAAATTACATTTTTTACAAAATTGTGTTATGTATTTTAAAAACAAAATGGCGTTATTATGTATTGATAAAATACGACACGCCGCCATTTGCATATGTCAAACTTGAGTTTTTATTTTCGATGTTTTTAGTTAAAAGAAAAAAAACGATCTTTTCGTTTCGGCAACAATATTTTTAAACTACTTAGGTTTAAAATTTAATCTATAATGGTTTGATTATTAATATTTTAAAACTTTCTAGGGTTTGCTTTATAATCGAATTTCGGTGTGTGGCCGTATAAGTAACATAAAATAAGTTTAAAAAATAGTCCAAAATTATCAACTGTGTTGGTTCTGGTATAACTATTTGCTGCATTTATATTTTTGCTTGCACACGCAATCATTTACGATGTGGTTTATCCATGAATTTTATATTCTTTATTGATAAACTGTAACGACCCAAATGATTTTTCCAGTTATCATAAACACAATTTTAAATATACTTTCATAAATATAAGCATTACGTAAATTAACAATTTTTCTGATTTTGACCTGAGGTGAAAATTATATATACTAGACGATTGATTGGTGGTGATGCCATCACCATCATTTTCTTCGAGAAATAGTGTGAAGTTGTCTATGTAATCTTATTTTGAAACTATCCGGTCTAAATATCAGTGGTTATTAAAATATTAAATATTTATATATATTTTTTTCATATTAAATCTAAATAAAAATTGCCGTCGTTAATATTAGCGTTTGTCGCTGTCTTTTCTTTAAATCTTCTATTCAGCAGTTGAAATTTGCGAATCGGCAATATCGAAATATATATAAAATAAAACAATCGACAAATCGGCATTGCAATTGAGTAAAATTTTATATAAATTATGAATTTATAATATCAATATTATAATTGTTATTGAAAATTATACGTTTTTAAGTTTTTGCACAGAATTTTAACATGTGATTTGTATTAGATTTTTTAACTGCTCCCCTAGTAACACTGTCCGTAGTTTGTACATAAATTTCCGCATCAAATGTACTAGCACGTAGTTTCAATCCGAGGAAATATTTATGGATTTCTTACGGATGTCCACTGAAATTTTATATGATGACCATCCTGTCCATTGATTTCTATAAAAAATGTCCTTGGATTATCCGCGTATATTTCCGATGATAATTTCTACGGATTCTCCTTAGAATTATTTCTCGTAGCTATTATTCCACAAAATATCCATGGAATTTATATTCATATTTTTTGTGAGCACAGATCCACGGAATTTAACAAAAATATATTTCGATCGACTATGTATTTTGGCAAGTAATAGCCGCGAATTGTCCGTATTAGCAGAATAAATTTTCTTATGACGATGATGCCGCAGTTTGAGATTCAGTTTTTTACCGATAGACCAGAAATTCTATGAGCACGGCATGAAGATGCTGAACGATGGCAAAAATTCATTGATTATACATTTTTTTTGTAATAAAGAAGAACAAAAAACCGCGGATAAAATGAAAAGTCTAACAAAATTCCTCAGAAATATATCGATTTGAGTTGCTGGTTGATTTAAAAATTATGAAAATAAATTAAAAAGGATGAGCATTATTTCTATAGATAAACGAAATATACAAAATTTTGAACTGTCTTGGAAATTTGGTGAAATAAATCATGAATACAATACCGCGCAGATTTACATTGGACATATTACCCTGCCAAACCAAAGATTTCAATTGACCTAAATAAAATACTGGAAAATCTATGGACATTCTTTGGACTAATTCGAATATATCTTTTCCATTGAAAATATGTTAGATTTTTTACACGGAAATTTTCGTCATTTTTCAAAGTACAGATGAATTGTTGCTAGGGTCGCCTTTAACGAACATCATTGGCGCTAATTTATATTGTAACGAATATTATCCAAACAAAGTGTATTCAAGAGATTATCTTGCACATTCGGATTTACGGGACTAATTGTTAGAACACCAAAATTATCACTACACTTTCACTGTTTGCATCGAGCATTTTTCTTTTACATATTCATCATTTATTAAAATTAGATTTATTCCAAACGTAATACAAATGTTTTTGTTGTATTGTTGAATTGCATTGCCATTTGTCAAAAGATGTAACTTTTATTGTATTTAGTGTTGGTTCCTATAAAATAATACTAAGGACAGACTTTCAGAAGAATTTCTTGATGACTAAACCATTTGACTAAATCTCATGCAATTTTTTCCAAATTTTTTATGAGGGCTCAAACAGATACACGACTTCGGTCTAAACCTTATATAAAGTTGATTTCTGCGTTGAAATGCTTCATGCTAAATATGTCACAGTTTATGTCGAAGTAGTCGCGGTATTTCGCTGTTTGATGTTCGCAATCATATTTATTACAAAAATTTATTTAATATAAAATTATTATTTGCCAGAAATCTACAAAAAAAAAAAAACTTTCGAATGCCGTCGCGTAGCCATTGTAACTATTTTTCTGAGTGTATGTTTATAAATTGTAAAATAAATATAATAAATACAAATAAATCTTATGCCGAAACTCATCGGGGATACATAATTATCTATTTATTGAATTTTATTATTATATTAAAATTATAATCATTCAGTCAATATTTTGACAATTTTTTTGAAATTATTTAAATAAGTATAAAATCTATAAGTTTTCGGTTAGGTGTTTTGTTTTGCGCATATATTTGAATTTTTTGTGTTCCGTATTGTTTTTATGCCGCCGCATTACTAAAACTTTTTCTAAATTTCAATGAATTTATTATTTTCTGTAATATTTATTAAACATTTTTTTTTTGTAATGAGGTAAAGTAATTAAATTAGCTATTATTTAGTCTTTGTTTGGTATTGTATGTATTAAGTAAAAACAAAAGTATTAGTATATTTGTTGGTTAAATAATTATTATTTTAATGGTTAATGGTTTAATGTGTGGTATTGATTTAAGTCTAGAATAACTTCTTTCTTTTTTTTTTGTTTTTTTACGTTATAAATACTATAAAACGCACGTTTTATTTATTGACTTTATTCTTAATATATTGTATATTGTTATTATTTATTTTCAATATTTTGAAAGAATTGTATATATTTGTTTATGTTTTATTTCCAAAAATCTATTATTAAAATAAATACAAATAGTGGAAAAGTTAATGTTATGTGGATTACAAAGTGCGTCACTTTGTTTTTTTAACATACCATACCATAAAAGTAATACACATAACATTTTCAAATATAAGTTCCATTATAATTACCTGAATATCTATATAATTTATAAAATTACGGTTTCCAAAAATTCTCTACACACATTTAACGTCGCATCTTTCACTCGAACCGTATGTGTTATCGTTCTTTCAATAATAGGCATTTTTACATTATACCTTAATGCTGCACTTTTTGTGTTGTCATATAGCGGTGCTAAAGTTATAAAGAAGATAAATTTTCAAATTCCGATATACAGTCCTTCGGTAAATTTTACATTGGTTTGATAAAAAAACCACATCTTTTGAATTGGATGTATTATCTATTTGCCGCATTTGACATTATTTTCAGAGAAACTTTTACTTAACACTTAACAAAAACGGAATTAATACCGAAAAAATGGAACGAAAAACGAAACGAAACATTCAGATGTTAATTCAGTTGGTGATTATTGTTGATCTCGTTTTGCTGGTAGAAAAAAATCCTTGCCTTCATCAAAATGAAATTATCAAAGCTTATA
Organism: Bibio marci; assembly: GCA_910594885.2. Classification (NCBI taxonomy): domain Eukaryota; kingdom Metazoa; phylum Arthropoda; class Insecta; order Diptera; family Bibionidae; genus Bibio; species Bibio marci. The sequence goes on along the minus strand of OU343114.1, from coordinate 72,358,333 downwards.
TCTTGACAGTAATTAGTAATTATAACTTAACGTAGCGTTTCGCACAAAATGGGGCCAATTGAAAAGATCTATAAATAAGATTGCTTTGTTTTCCGTTGCATAATAACAATATGTACGGAATTTTGTCGAAATCGGAAAAGAAATTACCGAAATTGGAAGGTTTCTGGAAATTATTGCCATCAACCTGATCTGATCATTATTATATTTTAGGAACTTTATAATATCATATAATTTCCTATAGTAGAAACCTTTTCATCAAAATCGTTGAAGAAATGGTGTAATTTGAAGGTACCTAGAATCTATATTCTATAGAGTTAAACTCATCGCCGTTACAAATTAATCGGCGTTCCAGCGACGAAAAAGTAGATGAATGAAATTGAAACTTTTTTGGTGGAGAACGGTCAGTTTCATTCAAAATTATGCATTTTATATTTATATTTAGTTGCGCCGTCGTTGTCGTCCAAAAAATTACTCACACAAACATTTCATAATAAAACTAAATTCGATCAATATTGATTAACAATACCAGATAATAAAACCTACTTACTAAATTTCGTTCAAAATTTAATAACAACAATACTCTATAGTTTTAACCTTTCAAATAAAAATCCTCTATAATTCAATGTTTTGTATTATTATCGACATTCCCTATGAAATTCCATATAGCAAAGGTAATTTTATAAACCTGATTGAATTTTTTTTTTAAACATTTTGTATCTTTTTCGCGATGTCAAAGATATAGTCGCCCTCGTCTTTATCCCACTTAACGTTTCTTGCTTAAAATAAATTATGAATCTCTCCTGTGCAGGACATTCTACACTTTGTATATATTTATATTATATTCCCGTTGTTTACGTGTACACGTGCAAACAACCAAAAACATTAAATATATGTCACAATAATGAAAAAATGAATATATATGTCAATAATAAAATGTTATAATAATAATTATAGTCTTACGATTATGTTCGCTTCGCAAGGTATAGAGATGAAAAGAACCGAAAAAAATTTAAATTATCAAGTAATTTTATACCGCCTACACAAAAAACACACAACATGAGATTTACATGAGTAGAAACGTGCATTCATATTAAAAATTATTCACATTTCTCAAACAAAAACAGAATATAAATATATTTAAAATTAATAATTTTATTGTATTATAATATATTTGCATTTGCATATTAAGCAATTTTTAATACAAATTTATCATTATTTTATTCGTAAATTTTCGAGTTTGATATTGAAAAGAAAAAATAATACTAACAATAATAATATCGCATGAATTTAATGGGAAGACACGCGCGGCGATTCCATGTTCCATGAGATTAACTTTAACAGTTAAAATTACATATGCATACACACGCACACACACACACACAGCCTATTATGAAGCCAATCCTAAAAAAAGAATGAAGAAACCAAGAAATCGATAGCCACATAAATTTGAATGATCATTTTCAAAATGAAAAACAACAAAATTAAAAATTATACCAAATTTAAAACAGTCGATTACACCGTTTCCTTTCCACCACTGGTCGCTTTGCCGCCACCGCTATCAAACTATAAACTTAATATTTGACACCACCAAATAATACTATTTTATTTTATACAAAATAATTTTGCATAATTTTATAAAAATGTTATGTAAATTTTTGTTGCCATCAAATGGGCTAATTTAAAAACAAGTTTTTCTGATCGGTGTTGATGATCATCTTTTTAAAAATCAAATTTTTAAAAATTTTAAATAATATATTCTTATTTTAATATTTGATATCACATGAATTATTTAAAGATTTTTTTTTTCTCTTTTTAATTATTATTTAATGAATTAGTGTTTAATTAAATATAATAAATTTAATAAATGTAACATCAAAATTTGAAACTTTTAGATTTGTTTTGTATTATAAGCCTTAAGCGGTTAAGAATCCATACATAAAATGTATAGTTAATTGTATTTTTAGAATCAACAATAAATTGCACTTATTTTTTGCTATTGATAATTGGCAAGCGGCACCATCTGAACCTCTTCCAGACCCATCTTTTGTTAAAAGTCCATGGTAAATTAAGTAAAATAATGGACCCATATATTAGTTAAAAGATGGGAATGGAAAATAGTAGCAGGGAGTTAAATTAAGTGAAAACAAAAAAATTTGATTATTAGTTCAATTCGCTGCATTTTTTGATCATTTTTTAATTGATGTGGAACAAATTTTGAATGGTCGTAGACCAGTTAAAATTTGTTGAATTATTGTTTTCGGTATTCCAAGCTTCGTTTCGATGAATCTCGGTGAAGCTTCATCACCACTTATATAGCTACTCTGCCTTCTGTGAATCATTTATGAAATTTAAAAACTTCTGCTATTAACTCATAATTATTACCATACGCGATTTTAGACAGTTTGTTGATTTACATTCACAGAACACAATCACAAAAAAACTAAGCGTTCAATGGTTTAAATATCCATTCCGGTTTAATATGACACAGAGGTTGTTTCCTTTCTATTTAATAATTTCCTGCAAACTACTATGCACAATTTTCACTGAAGTTATAAGTTTAATTTTTCAATTAGCATGGCTTTGTATCTGATACCATATTTTTTAATCTGCCGACTCAGTTCATTCTATAAATGTTCTATGGGATTGAGATTCGTTGATTGTGGAGGCATATTGACGGTCTTTTTTTACAACATCCATAAATGTGTATTCATGGCACAATGTTTCGGATCATTATTTTGTAAAACATTAGGATCAACACATTTTATTAGCACTTTTTTTATTAAATTCATTTTCAACATATCATTGATACATTCTGTTCTGATCCATTTTACCAGCAATAATATGTAGATTTCCAACTCCTGATGCAGAAAATCATCCCCATCCCTCAACACAGAGTAGTCGTTATGTTTAAAAGTTGGAAGTATAATTTTCGGGGCCAATGAACCACCTATTTTTCTCCATACTTTTAAAAGTCCATCACCCTAGTAGCAATTTGTCTGTACTTTGAAAAATGAAGAAAATTTCCGTCGAAAAAATCCATTGAAAAGATACATTCGAATTTGTCCAAAGTATGATAGATTTTCCATTTAATATAATAGTATTTTACTTAGGTCAATTGAAATCTTTGAATTGTCAGGGTAACATGTCCAACATATATCCGTACAGTATTGTATTCATAATTTATTTCACCAATTATCCAAAACAAGTGGTTCAAATTTTGTATATTTTGCTTATCTATAGATATAATCCTCACTCTTCGTAATTTATTTTCGTAATTTTTAAAACAACCAGCAACACAAATCGATTTATTTCCGAGGAATTTTGTAAGGTTTTTCATGGATTGTATCCTCGTTTTGTTTCTTGTTTATGCAAGCGTTTTATCTGTCATTTTTTTACAAAATTATACTATGAATTTATGAATTTACACATTACACTTTGTTTCAACAAGGTACAAACTGTTTTAAACAAAATGTTTGTGCGAGTTCACTTGTCTCATGACGTATTTTTGTTGAAATCCGTGATACTGCTCACAAAAAATATAAATATAAATTCTGCGGATATTCTGTGGAAAAATAGCATCTAATATATATATAATTCTAAGGAGAATCCATAGAAAATATCATCGGAAATATACCGATAATTTTAGGACATTTTTAATAAAAATCCATGGACACGGTTGAATAATAAAACAATTACAGTTTTCATTTTATAACAAAATCAATTATTCATCAATATCACCGCACAAATCATCAAATATTTTAATTTGACACGATTCGAGAACAAAAATGGATTTGACAGCTATTAAATGTGAGAATTGTAAGAAAAGTTTCCCCTACGAAAATGATTTAAATTCTCACAAATGTGAACGCAAACATAAATGTAATGAATGTTCGAAGTATTTTCAAACAAAATACAATGTAACAGTTCATATGAGATTGCACACTGGTGAAAGACCATATCCTTGTACTAAATACACAAAAAGATTTACTAAGTTAAGCAATTTGAAAGATCACATGAGATTGCACACTGGTGAAACACCATATCCTTGTACTAAATGTACAAACAAGTTTAAGCGCCTACAACATTTTAAAGATCACATGAGATTACACATTATATTATATGTTAATCATAATAAAATTAATAACTAATTATGTAATGACGAGAACTTAATTTATTTATATTTTGTTGAGAAATTATTCTAAGAAGAATCCATAGAAATTATCATCGGAAATATATGGATAATCCAAGGACATTTTTTATAAATATCCATGGACAAGGTTGCATTGATCATATAAAATTCCAGCGGACATCTGTAAGAAATCCATCGGATTGAAACGAAGAACTACTACTATTATAGTGCGGAAATTTTACGGATAAACGCGTATATTTCCGATGATAATTTCTACGGATTCTTCTTAGAATTATTTATCCTTGTTATTATTCCACAAAATATCCATAGAATTTATATTCATATTTTTTGTGAGCACAGATCCACGGATTTTGACAAAAATATCGTCCTTGAATTTTGGCAAGTAATAACCGTTAATTGACCGTATTAGCAGAATAAATTTTCTTATGACGATGATGCCAATGATCGCGGTTTGATTCAGTTTTTTTTTTACCGATAAACGAGAAGTTCTATGCGCACCGCGGAATGAAGATGCTGTACGATGACAAAAATTCATCGATTATAAATTTTTTTATGTAATAAATACGAACAAAAAACTGTGGATAAAATCCATGAAATGTCTTGCAAAATTTCACGTATATAGATTTGAGTTGCTGTTTGTTTTAAAAATTATGAAAATAAATTACGAAGAATGAGGATTATATCTATAGATTAGCGAAATATATAAAATTTGAACCACTTGTTTTGGATAATTGGTGAAATAAATTATGAATACAATACCACGTAGATATACGACGTATTACCTTGCCAATCTAAAGATTTCAATTAACCTAAATAAAATACTGTTATATTAAGTGGAAAAGCTTTGGACATTCTTTGGAAAAATTCCAATATATCGTTTCGATGGAAAATATGTAGATATTTTCCACGGATATTTTACTCATTTTTCAGTTTACGGACAAATTGTTACCAGAAAATCGTAAACTCTTTGAATATTAAGTTTTCTGTTTTCGTATATATAATTAATGTATGGCTTCAATGAAATTATCTTACCGATAAGCAAAATACATCACACTATTAAATTAAGCACACGTACCTCTAACAAATATACGGACGACGATATACAAATTTATTAATTAATATTTACAAAAGATTTTTTCATTTAGTTAATCTATAAATATAATTTAATTTTTAATTTAGATAAATCTTGCACAATCATAATGATATTGTAAACGTGTATACACCGCCGCGTACATACATTATTATATTAAAATTATATCAAACACAAACAGTGAATTTACATTACCTTTTATTTATTATTTTATTATATATAATATTTTTATTCACAAAGCAATTATGCTAATTTAATTGTCATTTTATCATATATACCCATATTTAAGTTTAGTATTGCGTATATGTTTAAAATTTATATTAATATATAAATGAATTTATAAATTTATACGGGTGGCTACGTGTGTCTCATATATATATATTGTTATATATTGTACAATGATTATATAATAGTAATAATAGCTAGTAGTATATTATTTAATATCATCTCTAATACTGTGCTAATACCTCTCGTACCTAAACGATGATATAAACAATAATATATACGGGGTGTCCCAATTTTCGACGACAATGCGAAAACACTAGATTCTCTGGGTCATTTTGCGTCGAAAATATTATATAACATTTTGGCCGATTCGACTTCGGTACGAAGTTACACACAAATAACCAAATTTTCAATCAGACCATGTTTTGCACTCATCTGGGATCAATATCTTAATAACTAATTAACCGATTTTAAATTTTTAATAGACTATTAGCATTAGCATACCGAGATATTTAAATTGACGTTAAGGTAAGGCAATTCGGACATGTGGTTATCCAGATACTTACAGAAATGTTGACAGTTAGCTGAACGCCATTTTTCTTTTTGAAAGTTTGTTCAAACATAAGTCGAAAAATCATAATGAAAAATTTTGTTCGGTATAAGTTTAAAAACTTGCCACATTCATAAGCTTTCGTTTAAGCTATAACATTGCGATGGGTCTCAACTGGTTCCAAAAATATTCACAAATAACTACAACGATGTAGGCATAAAATTGATTTCGCTATTAAAAAATTTTATCTTTTTTTTGCTTTATCCAGAACCAACAATTTGGACGTCACTGATAACTGATTCCACACAATCCTATGCATTTATACAAACCTTCATACAGACACAAATGACCTCACACGCAATCGCCCACTCACACATAAACCCACGAATACACACACACGCATATCACCTCAATTTTAAACAAACAAAGCCTAAAATAATTGCTGAAAATGTGCTCCTTCAGCTCGAATACATACACAACAACACTTTTCAATAGACCGAATCAATATATAAGTGTTTGCTGCTGCTTATGACGAAATTCTTGGATACAGCCTTCAATTAGTTGACTTAACTCTTAACGTGAATTAATCTCAGTTGTTTAGACCTTTTTTTTTAAGGCAATCGCATAAATAGAAACAAACGAATTTAAGTCTCAAGAACGTGGCGGCCACCTTATAGGCGCACCTCTGCCAATCCATCTTTGATAAAAGTTTGTCCAGTCAGGATCTAACATTCCCTCCATAGTGCGCTGGGCCACCATCATGTTGAAACCCCATCTGCACTTGATCAAAACTGGATTGGCAGATGTGGGCCCATATGATGATGGTTGCCACATTCTCCAGACTTCTAGTGTTTTGTGTATTGCCGTCGAAAATTGGGACACCCTGTATATATAATACAACAATAAAACATATTAATAAAAAATGATAAAATGATAAAGTGATAAAATTAAAATATATTTGTATTTATAATTATTATATATTTCATTCATGATAATATAATGTCATGATTTAATTTTCTTGTCTGTGTTCTTTTAGGAAAAGAAACAAAAAAAAAATTAAAGCTTTTAATTCACTAAAACGATAAGATTTATGATTCAATATTAATATACAAAAGATATATTAAGTAAGTCGTATTATCATAAACAGCTGCGCAAAAGCCATTTGTATTTGTATATTTTATTGTGTGTAAAAAAGTGGAAATCTTTTATGTTTTATTGGATCATAATATAATTAATATAAAAATGGTATTATAATTAACATTTTCACATGTTTTATCTTTTAAAATACAAATATTAATTCAATGACTGTACAAACTAAAAATACTCATTAATTATTTATTTTAGTAATCCTTTGAGCGTTACGTCACATTTTCGATGTTCAAAGAACATATATTTTTATTGAATGAGCGATGATAAATTATTTATTGGTTTAGAATATTGAATATATACCAAAAATGCAGCTATATTATTATTTTGATGATCGAATCAAATATTGATTTTAAGTTCGATCATTCACATTCCATTCTTATGTGTACACCTTTTTTTTTTTTATTTTTATAATAAGTTTATAGTTCAATGAATCGAATTCTTTCATTATAATAAATATAATTAATATCATAATCTCGCAAATAATATTTCTTTTTTCTTTATTTTGAATATTATGTTTCGCAGAATATTTTATTTTACAATAATTATCAAATATTAATTATATCAAATTAATTATATTGGGTCTATAACTTAAGTCTTGGAGATAATCTGATAGGACATTCAGTTGATGTGTAAAAAAGTATTTTTTTTAGTTGATTAAAAATGGAACATTGTGTACCAACAAAACAGCATTTGCGGGAAGTTATGTTAAGTAATTTTATTCAGAAGAAAACAGCAGCAGAAACTTATCGGTTTTTGTTACAAATTTATATGGTGAACATTCCCCATCACAAAACAACATTGTGAGTATTGATTTAGACTCAAATTATCCATTGTCTATTACATAATATATAACAAAAAGAATATGATATCACACAATTTTACAGCCGCCTATATAAACTTCATTAAAATTAAAATGAAATCATCAGTTCGACGCATAAATATGAATATTTATATAAATAATTCTAATTGTATTCTTAGTCGACTGCTTTATGCTATTTATTGTATTTGTGCGAACTGATTATAAGAAACTAAATCATTAATTAATTTTGATATATTTATTCGAATCATTCTCCTTCAACTAACAACTACACGGATTTGTACTTTCAACAAGCAAGCATCAATTGACCTTTTTTGTGTCGCGATTATTGATTATTGTTGTTGAGTATGACCGTCGTAGTATTTTGAATGTATTCAACTGATGCAAAACAGTTTCCTTTCATAGAGCCACATAAAGTTTAAGGAATAGAAAGTATAGTCAGAGTAGTTAGTAAGAAATGAAATCAAATTTCACGTTGACAATTGTGTGTTTTGTGAAAATATGTAAAAACCAGAGAAATTATTTTAAGACCACGACTTCGACTTCAACGGAAACAATAGACAAAATAACAGCGCATAAGTGCTATAAATGCATGTTCCATTTTTGATTCATTGTTAACACATGCTTCGGGTTGTATAATTTATGATATTTATCCGCCCTATGTCCCACCTTAAAATTTATATAAATCAGTTGTAATTATATTTCCCACATTATGGACTAATCGTAGTCATACAAAAATAATTAAATTATGGTAACATCTTACTTACTTACTTACTCCATGGCGTTACAACCCGGATGCGGTTTTACCCTTCTTCAACACGATTTTCCAACCTGACCTATCCACAGTTACTGTCTTCCAATCCCGAATTTTTTTTGGGATCTTTATATCACAGTTTACTGCATCTAGCCATCTCGCCTTAGGTCTTCCGGCTCTCCTTCTACCTTCTGGTTTACTATTTAACAGTATTTTCGACACACGCTCCTCCTCCATGCGTTCTACGTGTCCAAGCCATCTCAATCTATTGATCTTGATTGTTTTGACAATATTTGGTTGACCGTACAACTTGTCTAATTCAAAATTGTATCTTCGCCTCCAACCATTCTGTTCTTTGACGGGATCAAATATGCCACGGAGTACCTTTCGTTGGTGGTAACATCTATCTTTTGATAATTACTCGTACAGTTCAATTTTAGTAATTGTATTTGCATCTACGGTTGATGCAATATATTCCAAATTTATGTTCACACAATTTTATAGACTACGTTGGATAAGAGGTTGGAGTGGAGGTAGTATGGTAAATTGTTGTTAAAGCAGCGGTGTTTATGTGTGCAGGTATAACGGGAGATAGGCGGAAGCAAAATAATGGGAAAAGTATAGAGTGAAGGGTTGAAGGTTTAAGAAAAGATAGCATCCCTGTGTGTATTGTGTATAGAGACATTCTTAATCTCTTAAAGTTATTCGCATTTAAATTCCATGTACATGACAAATGACAATTGAACAGGATAATTTTTAGTATAAAAAAAAATTTGTCTCATGTCAGTACCGACCATTGAAAGTTGCATTGTTGCAACCGCCCGATTGAATGATGACATGAACATTCTAATCACTTTTGAATACATAACAATATCAATATCACTTGAAATTGACTTGTAACATTTAACCATTATTCTTAAAATGCAAATTAAAATGTAAATAAATTTATATATGCGAATGCACACTTACCTTAAATCACATCAAATTTAAATGTTGGCATTAGGACATAAAGGTTTGGCTTTTGTGTATAACATGTGAAATTGGAGATATTTAAGTATTTTGAGAAAATATATGGATGAAAAAAAAAATGGAAAAAATAAAACATTAACAATAAATTTTATATTTAAATGATACAAAAATTTTCCATAAATGTATTTTTTATTTAAAAATTGACTCTCTATATTTAGATCTAGCGGAAGAGATAGCATAAAATAAAGTATTGTGTTTGGTGACAAAAAAATCAAGTGGAAATTCCAAATTTTAATAATTTTATTAACAAATTAATAAAATTTGTGGTAACAAAAACCAAATTAATAATTTACATTTTTTATGAACATCATCTCAAGTAAGATTGATCTTAAATGCCTAACATTAATAACAAATGTTTGAAGAAAGTTCATTTTGAGACTCTTGTCGCCTCTATCTAGTGTATAATTTTCCAATAACAGTAGGTTATTTTCATTTTTAAACTATTAATAAGACGTTGGAGTTTCTTGAATTGTTTAGATTATCGATGTAATAGGTTGGAAAGCAAAAGATTTTGGTAGTAGATGGCTCATATGTTTTTATTGTAATGACTACTGTCAATATTACGTTTACGTTTTGTTTTTGTCATTTGACAATTTGTCTGATTTTAGAAGTAGCATAAATTTTAACACGGATTTCAAAAACGTTCATTTTAAATTATAATTATTCATATAGAACTGTCGAGATCCACAAGTAGACGTGTGAAGTTTATAGTAAGTTAATGAGTCAACAGAGCTATTTTGTTAGAATTCGTGATGGTCGACGGACTGAAGTTAATGATGATCAAATATCAAATCAAAGTCATAATCAAATATGGGATCATGGGATGTATAACTGGGCCAGAGATTGCAGAGAGGTTGAATGTATCACACACAATAATTGAAAATTATTTTAAAATGAACTCGTTTAGGAACTATAGATATTTCACACATAACACTTATCACAATTAAAAGTAAATTTTGCGATATGCATTCTTCCAATCTCAATAAAATCAAAAATATTCATAATCCTGCACACATGATGAGAACCATCATACATCAAAAGCTGATTTTCACAAAAAATTGCAATCGATTTACTGAATTACTCCGCATGGTACTATATAACAATTCACCAATTGTTCAGCAATTATCGATGTGTAGATGTTTCCTTAATTCTATTATTTTTATATGAGTGACTAGCCCATAATGGTGAGTGTGTTATGTGTGCTAACATTGTTAATTTTTGATTTTCAAAAATATTCATTTTATTTTTAATATTATTAAAATAAACACCGAAAAATTTCATATTTATAAATTTCGGGTATTGAATCAGTTATTTCACGATTGGTTTCTGCATTTTACGCTTCACCCGCACAGCACCACTGAGTGTTACTAGCTAAACAGGACGAAACTGTATCAAAGAAAAACGATCGGAATTAGCAAATCGTAAAAGTTTTTTTTATCTATCATGAAAATGCACATTTTTGACTGCTGGATCAAAATTATTATAATTTAATTGGAATAATGTGTTGCCGCACGCATCCACCATATATATTAGCGACCTTTACAATCACTAGATTTATTTCGAAGTTTTGTAAAACTCTGCTGAATGATAACACATTGGTCTTTTTAAACTTTGAAAAATCGACCGTGCATTATGTCACAGCAAAATTTTGTAAATAATTGCCTTTGCTTGTGTTTGATCGGCCGCAGCAATTATGTATAAGTGATGCGATGAGGCTTTATGTAAAGTGAAATTAAGACCATACAAAATTATGAAGTTATGAATATCAGAGAACGCTGGACCGGAAGATGGTGAATCGAAACTATAATTGCAGTCAAAAATAAATTATAAATAGATAATTATTTGCGTGCTTTATCTGCAATAATAATGTTTACAACCAAATTTATAATTATTTTGATAAATAATGAACATATATTTAACTAAAGTCCGTTGGCTTGGCATCATTTGCCAATGATTTCTAGGTGTTTATACATTTTTTTTTTTTTTTAAACTTTTGTAAAGAAACAGCGAAAAAAAGTTTTGTGAATAACAGAATAAATATTATTTTTTGGATATTATTTTTTTACCAAATATAAATTATCATTAATTATTGATATGTGAACGTGATATTTTGTAAAATGATTGTTAGTTTTTTATTTTATTTTTTGTAAATTTTGAAAAATGTAATCTTAAACCACAAATCTCAGATCATTTATTTATTCAGATACCATATATACTATTTTATTTAATCCAATACATTGACATCGAACATACAATATTTGAAATGGAATATGAATGAATATTTTTAGTTTTATAATTTACGATATTTTGTGATTTTTTAGTTTGTTTTTATTACATATTATTGTATTATTATTATTATTATTATTTAATTTTTTGTTCACATATGTAAATTGAATATTTATTAAAATGAGATGGGAACCATGCTGTCTGTGTTTGTAAACCGTATATGGTAATGGATGGTATTAGAGTTATATGGATGTATTAATTTTTATTATATTTGATATGTGTAAATGTATATATGGAATATAATAATCAATATATAAATATGGAATTAATTAAGAAGAAATATAAGAAATTACCTACTTTTTGTTACTTCGATTGACTTGAATATATGTTAAAATTTGTTGCTAAGCAAAACAAAAAAAAAATAATAATAAATAAATAAAAGAAATGAAAATTCAAATTGTAATTAAATTATATATTGGTATTATTATTTTGTGAATACAGCGTCGAGTCATCATCAGCATTAATTTCTATTATTGGGGGGAGTACAGAGGTACCAATAAAAAATGTACTGTATCTTGTACTATTTTAAGCCAAAAACTTAATTTCTTTCTTACCAGATTTTACCTTTACCTACGACTTAGGCAATTACAGTTCTGCGCCTTTTACACGTTGGTCACCGAAAAACTCATATTCCCTGTGGATTCCACGTAATATTCTTCACACTGTATCACCGATCCATTTCCATTTTCGTCGATAGATTTTAATATTAATTTTTTGGTTGCACTTCATCATCAGTTTTTTCAGATTATCGAGCGCGAAGGATTCTTTGAAAACACTTATTTATAAAATAATTTTGAATAGATCAGTGCCTACCCTAGTAACACTGTCCGTAGTTTGTTCGAAAAATTGCCGCATTATATGTAGTAGTCCGTAGTTTCAAACCGAGGAAATATCTATGGATTTCTTATGGATGTCCGCTGGAATTTTAAAAGATAAGTGCAACCCATGGATTTTTTTAAAAAATGCCTTTGGATTATCAGCGTATATTTCCGATGATCATTTCTACGGGTTCTCCTTAGAAGTATTTCTCGTTGCTATTATTCCACAGAATATCTATAGAATTTATATTCATATTTTTTGTGCACAGATCCACGGATTTTGACAATTATGTCTTTGGATCGTCCATGAATTTTGGCAAGTAATAGCCGTGAATTATCCGTATTAGCAGAATAAATTTTCTTATGACGATGATGTCAAATTGCGGTTTGATTCAGTTTTTTACCGATAGACCAGAAGTACTATGAGCACGGAATTAAGATGCTGAACGATGGCAAAAATTCATTGATTGTACATTTTCTTTTGTAATAACCGCGTGGATAAAATCCATGAAAAGTTTTACAAAATTCCACGGAAACATTTAGATTTGAGTTGCTGGTTGTTTTAAAAATTATGAAAATAAATTAAAAAGAGTGAGGATTATATCTATAGATAAGTGAAATATTCAAAATTTAAACCACTGACTTAGTTAATTGGCAAAATAAATTATGAATACTATACCGCACGGATATACGTTGAACATATTACCCTGACAATCCAAAGATTTCAATTGACCTAAATAAAATACTATTATATTTAGTGGATCTATGGACATTCTTTGGACAAATTCCAATATATCTTTTCCATGGAAAATATGTGGATTCGTTCCACGGAAATTTTCCTCATTTTTCAAAGTACGGACAAATTGTTACTAGGGTAATTTGTTTTTAACATTTATATAGGAATTTACTTTGTGTTGAACATTGATCTTAAGAAATATATGTCCATAAAACTTTCCAAAAAAAATTATTGTTTAACCTGTCCGCAGCTCATTCGAAATCCACAAGCATATTGCATATATAGAGTATATTTAGATTGTAATTCGTTAGGATAATAATGCACAATTTGTTTAATTGATCATAATAGACGAAAAATCTATCCTGTACCATACGATTCGATACCGGTTCAATCCATTTTGAGAATATTTTGTGTATGTAAAATATTAATTGTGTGTTGGAGGGTATAATTTTTTGCATATGCAGCTTGATAATAAAATAATTTTTCCGATCATTAAGGATTTTTACATCCCGCACCCAAACCTGTTCTATTATTGACAACAATATACATATCATTGCGAAATCTTCGGATATTTATTTAAATTCCTCTACAGCAAATTTTCTATTTTTCATTGTTTTAATTGGTTCACACAATTCAGTATTTTTTTGGAGCATTGATTCAAGTCGAAATAATTGGAGAACCATTTAGTAGTCGCCAATAGATCAACAGCAATATATATGTATAATGTTGAATGTTTATATCTGGAAATACCTTACCGCACCAAGCATCAGATCAATATTTGAATACGCGACTGTATTTCTACAAATAATAAACTATTTTCATTCAAATCACCAAGACCACATTTACCCATCGCATGTTTTCGCAGCTACTACTGGAATATTGCAATAATTCGGATTTAGACCATCCATAAGTATTTGAATGTCTCTGTTTCTGAGACTTATATCCGGTATCGTTTAAGGCGTATACTTAAGTTGTTGGCATAGAAAAAATTCTTCCGTTTCATCAGCAGCGCATATGGATTTGTATAGTTGAACGAAACCAACAGTCGAAGTCAAGTCGTTTGTGTTTCGAAAAAATGATGTTAGCAAGTGGAAGGAAATGAAGAAAAATACTTTGGTTTAAAAATTTTTTTTGAATTTGTCAAAATAAATGCCTATCTCCAAAACGGGTGTTATGACCAGTGATTATTTATTTGATATTAGTCTGCGTGAAAAGTGGAAATATATTTGTGGCGCCTGTAATATAACTGAAATTCTGATTAAATTATATAAATTTCGTTCTCATAAAATACTTAAAATTCTTAAATTCTTCTCGATATGATGCAATTTCAATGTTCTGGCACAATTGAATATATGTGTTAATTTATTCTAGCATTATGAAATGACGATTTATATTTATATTTTGCTGGGTGCGTATTTCCTATAAAAAAATGACATCAATTGGATTTATTCATGCGAAAAAGAACCAATAATAATAATAATAATAATAACAGAATAATTTGTTTAAATAAATATTATCGTTTTTCTTAGACTGTTTTTTATTTGCTTACTATGAAACGTCATCTGCAGAAACAGATAAATCAAAATATTTAAATTTGTATAAAAATTTATTTATTTTTCAGTACTGCGACGACTAAATAATTGAAAAACAGACAGGTGAAATGTACATTTACACCAAAGCAAAACAATAATAATAAGTCGCAAATGCTAACCACAAAAAAACAATAACAATAACAATGACTTAATTATAATTTCTTTGACATGCGACATTTATTTATTTATTTAATTTTTTTTCTTCCTAAAACAATTCTCAATCACAAATTCACATTCAATTTATTTATACAAAATCTATTCAAGCACAATATTTTTTGGAAATTATTAATAAATTAATATATGATAATTATATAGTTAATGTAAAATAAAATATATTCTATTATTAACACCTACGAATCAACCGTCTACCCAACCCACCACTACGATATAATGTTTTAATTCGCTATTTTGGGTATACATTTTAAATTGTCAATATAATAAAATTCATTTCCCATAAATTATAGTAGAAAATAAAATTATGTCATACCCTACATCAGTCGGGCAATAAAATATATATGGATTGAAGGGTCTACACCAACGCACGTAATGTGATGAATATAAATTTTTAAAATACGAACGCTCGACCACATCAGACAACAGCAGTTTTTTTATTTTATTTTTTGTACAGGTATTTCTGATTTCTGTGATTCTCAAATTGATGTGATTATGCCGATACTATGATCGTATATACAAGTCTGCAAACCCATGTATGTATGCAACGCAGTGGATGTTATGCCCAAATAGTGTATAGGTACTTAATGGCAACAGATCATGCTATCAAATGCTTACACATTATATTTTTCGGATTAATTTTTCAACACCGTTTCGTGTAATAGAATTGAAAATTTAAGCTTTTGAAGAGAATATCTTAAAACTGTTTTTGTATAATTTTCCTAACCCCTCCGATTCCCACCAGCATCTATATACGAATATGAGTATATTTCCAATGGGATTACACTAAAAAAACCCATTTTTGAAATTTTAACATAAACATTAAAAATAAATTTTATGTTTAGTGGAAGAAGAAGATATTACTCATACTACTTCTGGTTGCTTCCATGGCATTTAAATATTCCCAATGGGTTTTCTCTAGCTAGAACCATTTATGCGATTATTTTTTTTTTAAATTGGGGAATTAAGTACTTAGTAAAAAGTTCTAAATGATGGTGGACACTTGGACAAATATAAATAAATGTCCATCTTATTTATTGGATACCATACGAAGGAAATAATCTGACAACTTCACAGGCACAACAGATCTGTATAATGAATTTAACATTTAAATTTAGTAGATCACGATGTAAAATGCCTTTTGTTTGCAGCTATATAGATGGAAAGATGTTATCAAATAAACATTCTGATACAGCTGATAGAATAATTTTGGTGTGCTTATATAACACAACATCACAACATTAATACATTCCGTAAAATTTCAATGATCGATGTGTCGCGGGAGTACTATAATTGTGGTAGAAGAAGCGAGAAGAAAACGAAACTGAGAATTATCGAAAAATTAAATCAAAATTTGAATCTAGGAACCAAAAACACGAAGGCAGCGCAATGTTATTTAATCCAGATTGCAAATTTATGTTTTTATTTATTTTGTAAAATAATCATTATCCATTACAGCAACCAACAGACGGTACACTGAGATGTGCCCTTTCTATTGGAATTTCAATGCTTGTAGTTAAACTCTTTTCTTACCTGTTGCAATGTAGTTCAAGTATTAGCACAATTTCTATGCATGTGCTTCATTAATTTAGTTTAGTCTAATTTAATTTTTGTGTGTGTGTTATCTATCTCGTTGATTTATGCGGTGATAATAATGTAATTTTTTCTGTTAACCAAACCGACGTCATTGTATTGCTTAGGCACCTGGAGTACTTTGTATGCAAATTATATGGAAATTACTTATTGTACCAAAAAATAGCATTTTATTCGTAAATACAAAGTTCTTTAATTTTCCGTTCATCCAATAAGTCCATTATTTTATAATTTTTTGCTATATGGAAGTTATACATTATAGACAAGTTCACTGTATACTTAGAATGCATGTAATTGTAGAATAAATAAAATAATTCATCTTCGAATTTCATAATTCCAATTTCAATATTATATAATTTGCGGTTAATTATAGTCAAATACAATATTTATATAAAATGTTCATTAAATGTGATCGTTAAGTGTTAAATAATTAAATATTATCACCTTGTTATTTGAACAGTTCATATAGTTCATTGACAAATTTTGGAAAATGGTTTATTAATATGGGCATTATATAGTTCTGTAAATCGTTAAAGTCTATAATACATATAAAATACCAATTTGCGTCATGATTTGATTATAGAATTTAATTTATAGACAACAAATATAAATAATATCTATTGACGTATTTTAAACTAAATACTAATATATTGGCTTCGAGTCAATTTGTCCGTCTGCGTACGCGCATAGACATATGATATTATGATTAAATATAGAGTAATTATTATAATTAAATTACATCTTATATGAAACATATTTATATTAGTTTAACAAAAGAGTTTTATTCGTGATGAACGCATGTTTGAACTAATATTTCTAATTGGTATTTCATTTAGTAAATCTACCTGAAGAAAATTTGCTTCTACAAGAAATCATCATTTTGAATCAATTCCAGATAATTGTAAAATTGACGCAAATGAATATTTTGTGAATTCAAATATATTTGTTGTGATTACATTTCACAAATTTCTTGTAAAAACATAACAATATTTGTTGTTGAATATAATTTTACTGCGTCATCTTCCATTTCGTCTTCTGTAAATAGGACTTCATAATGTTTTAAAATATGTAATTAATCCTCTTCCATTTTTTCACATACACGTGATCTTTACTATCTTGCATAAATTTATGGATTTTGTCTTAATACTTTCATTTTCATTTGGGTGTTGATGTGCCCGTTCGACGGTGTATATAATTGACGTTCACACATATTCTATTGGGTCTATAAGTAATTATATGACGTTCAGTTGAAGTGTAAACAAGTATTTTTTTATTTAGTTGATTAAAAATGGAAGATTTTGTACCAACAAAACAGCATTTACGGAAAGTTATGTTAAGTAATTTTATTCAGAAGAAAACAGCAGCAGAAACTTATCGCTTTTTGTTACAAATTGATTGTGAACATTCCCCATCACAAAACAATTGTGAGTATTGGTTTAGACGGTTTAAAAATAATGATTTTGATGTTAGTGATAAAGAACGGGTTGGAGCACCAAAAAAATTTGAAGACGAAGAATTGAAAGCTTTACTCAGTGAAGATCCATGTCAAACAGAAGAAGAATTAGCATTGACATTAGATGTTACCCAATCAAGTGTTTACAAACGTTTAAAGAAGATGGGAATGGTCCAAATGGGCTATCGTATTTGGTACCACATGAATTGACGGAAAGACAATTAGAAAATCGAAAAACTATGTGTGAAATTTTGCTTCAAAGACATTCAATTTTGCATCGAATTGTGACTGGTGATGAAATGTGGATCCATTACGATAATCCAAAACGTCTGAAAGCATGCGTGAAGACAGGTGAACCAGGTTCATCGACACCAAAACGCAATATTCATGGTTCTAAGGTTATGCTGTGTATCTGGTAGGACCAGCTTGGTGAAGTGTACTATGAGCTGCTTAAACCGGGACAAACCATCACTGCTGAACGTTACCGATATACCATCAGAGCAGTCAGAAGAGTTGCGGTGTAGTATCTCTTACTTCCAACATAGCTTAGAACTTATTACTAAATACTTAATTTCCCGATTTCAAAAAAATCGGATAAATGGTTCTAGAAGATATAATCTCATTCGAAATATTCAGATAACATGGGAACATCCAATAGAAATAGGGATAATACTTTAGAATTTATTTTAAAATACTTATGTTCAAAATAATAATAAAAAAAAATGACTATTTTAATAATTCTTTTGGGGAAAATGCGTGGAAATTTGATGTGTTCGAAAAATGTTGGAAAACTCGTTTCGTGATATTCACTTTTCAAAATCTTAAGTTCAAATTTTCAACCCGATCGTTGTACAACTTTCTACAAGTATTATTCAAATGTGTTTAATTTTATTTTTCTTTTCTGGGGGTGCATTTCCCACGAGAGATGGACAGAACTCTTAGCCAACTCCTGCGCCACAGAATCCAAAATCCAAATAGCTGCGCACCTTCGGGAGAACTCCAATTTTTAAGTAAAATTTTTTTGTTGGATTAATTGCGCAAATTAATTTCCAGAATATTTTTTTTGAAAATAAATTCTTTATTTGAACAAAACGGCAAAACATAATTATAAATTTATTTAACGTCATTTTATCTGCGACTTTCGCACATCTTTCTGGCAAATATATCTTCCAGTTCACGGTTCACATTGATCAATTGGTAGTGGTAGCGTTCAGAATTATTGGTTTCATTCGGTTTTAACATCTCATAGTACGTACACCACTATCTCCTGATCCCATCATTTGCATAACATATTCTTCTTTGCATAACATATTCTTCTTACCACTAATATTGCGCTTTACTATTAAGGTTGCAGGTCATTCGATTCGGACATCTCATTGTACGTACCTCCTGATCCCATCATTTGCACAACATATTCTTCTTACCACTAATATTGCACTTTACTATTAAGGGTGAAGGTTTTTATATGGTTAGCATCATGATTTTTTTCCCTTTGTATCATCATCACCTACGACAATTCTATGCAGAGAAAAAAAAACCTCTTCGTTTTTGCTTTTCAAACAACATTTCACAAGTGATTTTTTTTATTTTCCATTTGCCTTTTATTTAGCAAACGGTGACATTCAATAATATTCCATTTGAATCATTCTCATTATATACTTTTTGTGTAACATTGAATGGGTCTGTCAATTACCTATGTTATCTAGCAATGATGCTACCAATTTTTGGTCTTCAAATATTTTTCATTCACATGTAAATCAATACTTTTAACGCTTTATGAAAACGTTTCGTAATATTATGTTTTTTATGTTTACTGAGTATCTCTTCAACATTAGCTTTAGCAAACAATAACAATGTTTGAAAAAACAGGTGACCAAATAAAATTTCTCGAAGATATTGTTAATTTCTTAAACTTTTCCGATGTTAGATAAAATATGATGTGAGTAAAAGATGGAATATATATTTTTTTAGTGATTTTGTAAGAATTAAAAGTGAGATATTTGTAATTGAGGTTCGGAAAACTGAAATACAAATGATGGCATCTGTTGTCTCCTATTAATTATTAATTTGTATATATACCTAACCACTAATACAAAGCAACAAAAAACTGAGTCAACACATCGGTAGATTTACCTCAAATGAAATCACATTTTTGCAAATTAATATAAATGTACAATATATTAAAATGAACAGGTATGTTAATTTTTTGTCAATTTTTTGATGATAACCGAAGAACTATGTAATAAAAAAAAATATATAAATAGAAACAACAATTTTTTAAGATATATCTCTATCTTCATATACTCTTGTTAGAATCATCATCATCACACACACATTTGATTTGAATCTACATATCGTCCTCTTTTTACATTCATTATATAAATTTTATGAATTAAATTAATTTTCTTTTTTCGCTTGTATACATTTTAGAATAATATTATTTTATATCAAAACCAGTATTCATATTTCTGTAAAGTGATATCAAAAAATATATATTATACGATAACTTGTAGTTTTTTACGAGTGAAATATCTTTTAAAAAAATACTTATATTTATTCATCATCGCATTTATTCATCACGATAGCAATCGCACATTACCATATGCAATAGTTATTAAAGACTATTTGGTTATTTAACTGTTTGATATATTAGTTTTTAAATAAATTATTTATCGTTTACTTGTTCGAGATACAGCAAGATACCTGCTGAGATACAGATAAACATCTATTGCGATAGATATGCGATCAGATTTATATCTACAATAGTAAAGTATTAATAATAAAAGATACAGATCACAGCAGATAAAGATAAAACTGTATCGTATTAAATTTAAATAATAGAAATTAAAATGTTATTATTGCAGTTTTAGCCGCAATTGATGTTTGCGTGCGTATGGGAATTAAAATTTGTATGAAAGAAAGGTTAAAGTTATTAAATTAAACAAAAGTTTTTTTTATTGTTTTAGTATTTATTCACATCAAACCTATAAAAATATTAAAATGTTGATATAGAATCAATAACTTCTTTTTGGTGATAGAAAAAAATTTGTTGGCCAAAAAAAAACCCCCCAAATGATGACACAATTTCATCATTTATTATTTATTGTAAATGCAATAATTAGCAGAAATTCAATGGGTATAAAGATTCTCGGGCCTAACCACCAGTTGTGGTGCCTCTGCTAAAATATCTGTATGTTATTTCAATAGTGTCAACCTTCAAAGTTACAGTTGGTTTAGAAGTTACAGTGGATTAATTGACACTTTGTTTGTTATTTTTCAAAAAATGGATTCTAAGTAGTTTCCTTTGTTGATTCTGAATTTTCGGAGTGAAATGTTGGATCTATGTTTCATCCATTCTGATGTACCGATGCTAAAACTCAGGCATATTCCGCTTAAACATGTAAATTGCAAGTGGAGCTTTATGTCATCTAATAAATTTTTCATTACAGTCAAGTGGGATAAATTACTCCGCATGGGAGTATATAATAATTTACCAATTGTACTGTAATTAACGAAAGATAGATGTTTTCAAAATACTATTATTTTTATATGGGTGATTAGCCCATAGTGATGTGTGTGTGTGTGTGCAGACATTGTTAATCTTTGAGAAGCACGTCCAACAACATATTTTCAAAGATATCCGTTTTTCTTTTTATTCCATAAACGAATAAATGGTCACCCAGGAGAAAAATTTCAGTATTAAAATAAATACCGAAAAATTTCATATGAAAAATAGCGGAATTGAACCCGCTATATTTCATGATTAATAATATACTGACGCATTAATTCATTGTTATTTTGTTGTTCTGGTGTGAGAAAACTAATTTGCGCCCATTTGAAAAAGCAAATGTTTGTGTATAATACTGAAAACACTGTCATTTTTGATAATTTCAGGGGGTGTCAGCTATATATAACTTGTAACTTTACTTTGCGATTATCCCATAATGATTTTCAGGATTTTTTCTATGTTTTCAGAATTAATATAGCCTTAATTGGATGTCAAGAACGTTCAGCATCATCGGTGTTTGTATACGATCACACATTTAAAATCAGTAAACAAACGTTTGATGGTTATTGTTGATGTGGAGCAGAGTTTGGGTATAACTTTTGAAGCCATTACTCTGCTTGGCGACGGTATTTTTTCCCATTACAAAGCATTGATAAATAAATACACGAAACTGCTTTGAATCCATTTTTCTGAAAATAAAAAAACAAAGTGTTACAATATTAATCCACTGTAACTTCTAAACTAATGGTCGGATTGAAATGTTGACATATATATCTATTGACAGTTGTTGCAACAGCATAATGTTCTAACTTTTGATTTCATTGTTGCAAATAAATTTTAATAGTTTTAATAATACAATTTTGACTTAATAAATGATATTTATTACAACTTTCCACTTTTACCGACGCAATGCGTTAAGTTATTCGATCATTAACTTTTCGTTGAAATATGTATTTTAATAAATTTTTTGTAAATATTTTTAAGTTCAAATGTGATTGATTGATTTTTATATATTTGGGAAATGGAAATTTTTTATACATAGACCACAATTTTATGCTTTCATATTAAGTCATTCTGCAAAACGTTTGCAGTCTCGTATATAAAAACCTAGAAAACTTCTTATATAAATGATTAATTAATTGTGGAAGAATACACCTCTACCATATATATCTGTAAATACTAAAATACAGGACCTAGCTGTAACCTGTAACTATATCTATATTTAATTTTATGTGTTACTTTACATTATTACAATAAATTATAACTATTATTATTGCAACGCGAGTTATCTAAAGTGAAGTTTATTTCGTATCAGTAAAGTATCAGTATATTTCAGCGGCATCAGAAAGCAACGACATATATTATTATCTGCGTATATTTCATTACTAAATTGATAATTATAATTTAATTTTAACAATTATTCAAAAACGACAACGAAAAAAAAAACATTATATTTTCAAACTTTCAATGCGAAGAGTTATTAACGCAAACCGACCTATTACTGAATGAATCGTATATCATTTGTATTATAAATAAATAATATACATTTGTTATGTATCCGCACACCCGATAAATGATAACATTATATTTATTTATATTCATATTCACTAATGTGCTCGTACATAAGAGTGACTGAGTGAATGAGGTTTAGTGGTGGGGTTCCTCAGTGTATATACTTTGCTCTATAACTTTATTTATATATAATCTGTGGATCGTTAAAAAGACCGGTTGTTTTAATTTATCATTTTTGGTAAAATACAATACAAGTAAGGTATTGTGTTGACTTTATTGAAATTAAAAATTGAGAGTACAGGTTCTGATGGGAGTCAAATAAATACAACTTATACGAATTATATTAGTATTTAAAATTATATTGTATATTGAAGATGAGATACTGAACGCGCAACCACTTC
Source organism: Bibio marci (assembly GCA_910594885.2). Lineage (NCBI taxonomy): Eukaryota > Metazoa > Arthropoda > Insecta > Diptera > Bibionidae > Bibio > Bibio marci. The sequence continues at coordinate 72,334,499 of OU343114.1, read as the reverse complement.
TGGTGACTCGGAAACATCTTGAATATTATTGCATTACAATTAATTGAAAAACTAATTTTACGATTTCCTTACCGAATTACTAAAGAATCGATTTATAAGTTCTGAGATTTAGTGACGATGGGTGTGACTCTAACATTGTCGCTTCCATAAATTTAAAATATTCTCATTAGAATTATTTCTAAAGCATCATTTATACGATTTTGTTAATAATAATTATTGAACATAAGGATTTAATTAAAAAAGTTTTTAAATTAATTAAATTAATTGGTTACGGTGCGGCTGAACCGAACACTGCCATTTCAGGAGGATCTCATGCAATCAATAAATTTCCATTATATACGATTTTCTTACAATTTTGAATGCATCCAAAATATTTCCTTTGAAATTGTTAAAAAAAACCATTTATCTAATTTTCTTTGAACCAAAATTTAACTTGATTATAAGGTATTAAAGTTTATGGCGGTGAGTAACACTCGCTTCCACTACTTATGCGTTCTCTGAAAATTACCATCATAGAATTAATAAAAAAATTATTTACTCAATTTCCACGCACGCTTGAACCTAATAAATAAACTTAAAGAACGATAAATTTTAATTTTAACAGCGCGAGCTTTTGTTATGTTAAGCAGCACCTTACTAACTACAGCATCTATGGCGTCGTATCGTTTATCAACAGATCTACCAGTAGTTTATTGGGTGGCCTGTTAGGGAACTGGAATTTATTTATGTTATGTAGGGGGATATCCTTTCTGATTAGTTTTTATTTAATCGACGGTACGATTTATTATTCAATATGAAATTTAATCGGCTATCCCGTCACGTTGTACTGAAAATTATTTCGAAAATGTTAATGCAGCATTCTGATGTTCGTAAAAGTTGTTGATGTTAGGCTGATATTAGACGATACTCGGTGTTATTCTAAAATTTTACAGTATACATTACATTATTATAGGTTTAATAACATCGCGACGATAAAATCTATTGTCTTGAATTTAGTAGACAAAAACGTATTCGTATCTGACTTTTTATCATTGCCATCGTCATACTTCAATCATATGCCGCTGAAAAAAATTATATTATGTTATTGAATAAATATGCATTGTAAGCGTTAGCATTTTTAAAATTGTTTAACCAAAATTTAATGTTGACTCTTTGTTGTTTTAGGCATTTTCAACGGACACTAAAAAAAAATACTGGCAATGCGTGTTGTATTCGTTAGCTTACACTGACGCAAATATAATATGAGCCTTTGACAATTGGTTAGGTTCGGTTCAAAACACACATAAATCAAGAGAGTGTCGAAAGGTAACCTTGCACACTGTAACTGAATTCAATGAGTATGATATTTCCATTTACCATCAGATAACCTCTAAATGAAGAGAAATCCGTACAATTTATAAAATATATTCAAAAAATAAGAACATTTTTATAAGTTTATCGAATGTTGAGAAGGTTTAATACTCTCCTATAAATTATATTTATAGATGTGCAAGATGGTATATCGTTGTACGAGTTAATTTTAAAAAAAATACGGAAAATTTTAAACTATTTTTGATTACAAATAGGTCCACACCGAAATACGATTAAAAACTAAATCCTAGAAAGTTTTCAAATAATAATAAAAACCATTATCGACTAAATTTTAAACCTAAGAACTTTAAAAATATTGTTGCCGAATCGAAAAGGTCGTTTTTTTTTGTTTTTTTTTAACTAAAAACATTGAATATAAAAACTCAAGTTTGACATATGCAAATGGCGGCATGTTGTATTTTATCAATACATAATAACGCCATTTTGTTTTTAAAATACATAACACAATTTTGTAAAAAATGTAATTTTATAATATTTTCTATTTTCGGTTGTGTCTGATGGTGCACGTTTAATCTTCGATGCGGTTTAATATATAATTTTAATCCAAAAATTATAATATTATTACTTAAATATCCCAATAGTTTATAATATTGTGGAAATATGAATTTTGTTGGAAAATTAATTTGAAATGGTTTATAATAATCGACGTAAACTTGTGTTGTTCGTTTATTAATTAATATTTCTTAGTTTTGTAAAATAATTTCAGTTTATGTGGATTAGTCTACAAATTTTTAGGCCGTGTATAGTTCCACTTGCGTGTGGAAAGTGTGAGAATGGTGCAATATGTATTCTTTCATGTGTGTGCTAGATTTTAATATGATTATTCATTGAATATTTATTATTGTGGTGTACGAGATTGCTTTTCAGATGTACACGAGCTATAATTTCTGAATGTGCCAGTTAGTTTTTTTTGGGTAGATGGTTTATTACTGCGCGTGTGAGTTTAGTTTATAGTGAATGAGATTGATTTTTGGTATATGATTTCTTCTCATATATTAACAAAATCTGATATAATTTCATATACATGTAATTTTTAAAATCCAAATAGATTTCATTGGCTTCACAAAACTTACTATCATTATTTTTATATTTTTTCAGTTTTTTTTTTGTCATCATTCATTAACTTTTTTTTTTATATTTATATAATTTATTTTATGAAACACACACACACACACACACACACAGCCAATTTTAAATATACAAACAATAAAACATACTATAATATTCGATATATTTTCAATAAAATCGATGCTTATAAAAGCGACAAGTTAAAAAGTTCGCGATATCATTAGACGCCTTCATGTCTCGATGTTAAGAAGATGTTATAATAGCAACCAAAAAAAAAAGAAGAAATAAAATAAATTAAAAAAAATTGAGTTGTTTAAGATAAAAATAAAAAAAAAAAAATTTAATTTAAAAAATTTAATGATTAATTTTGTGTGAATATAAATTTTTTTTTAATTGTCATTTAAATTAAAACAATCGAAAAATCAAAAATTAATTTATTTCTTTGCTAAATTAAAGGTGCTTTTATTTAATGATTAAGTGTTTTTACATATCGTTACGAATTTTTACTGTTTGCTGTTTAATATTTTGTTAATTTTTTTTACTAAACTCTAAAAAGAACAATAGTTTTTTGTGAATTTATAAATTAATTATTTGGCCGGCTGAAGAGTATAAAAAGTGTTCGATTTATATTATTATAAAATATATTTCTATAAATAATTTTAAAAACATAAAAAAACATATAAATTTTTGTTAAACAAAGAAAAAGATCAAAGATTTTTTTGTGTTTCTTTTTTTTTGCCCAGAAAATAAAAGTTCAAAGAAGTTCAAAGAAATTTTTTTTTTTTGTATTTGAGGGTGAACACACATACATTTAAATTATCATATAGTTAATTCTATTTTTTTCCGAACTACTAATATTATTGTTATGTGTATAGTAAAACAAAGTATATTCGATAATATAGCGCATATAAGAAATTGAGCAGTGTGTTTGTATTGTGGGTGGACAATAAAAAAATCAATTATTTGAAAAGGACGAAAAAGAAAAAAAAAAAAACATAGACAAAACAAAAACAAATTATAGACGACTTAAAAGGAAAATAAAAAGGCAAGACCAAAAGATATTCATACAAAATATTATTCCTATTGTTATTATATTTTAATAGACATTTTCCAGCTGCGAGTTTATATTTTCACATCAAATAATTTGTATTGCTGTCCGCCGCCCGATATCGGATGATAAACTATATATTTGAATATTATTTACGTATCGCAGCATCTTTTGTTGTGATTATCTGCTGCTGACACATTCGTTTCAATTAAAATTTGTATTACATTTTTTTTTATTTAATAAATTAAAGTGGCGGCAGCGTTGTTGATACTATTTTTTTAGACACATATAATCGTAAATCATATCATATTAGTGTCGCACAATCGTTTTAATTTTATATATAAATAAAGCAAGCTATAGATATTATTGTCAAAAAAAGAGTTGTTATTTTTTTCAATTTATTGTTTTGGTAAATGAAAATTTAAGAACAACAAAAACAAAAACAAAAAAAAAAAACCATCTGAAGATGCATCAAAAGCTACCGAATAATAATAGACTGCAAAGTCAACAGCAACAACACCACCAACAACACCAAATACAGCAATCGCAACAGTTGCAACATAATCAAATACATTTGTCTGAACAAACAAATAATATACAATTAGCTCAAATAATTAATTTGAATGGAAAAAATCGAAATTTTTTCAATTTTTTAAATTGTATTATTATATTTTTTATGTGTATTGGAACAACGGTAGCATGTCGCGGTGGTTCATTATTAAGTAAGTAAACTATCCATTAGTATATTTTGTATGAAATATATTCAATATATGGCACAGTATAGTTTGGGTTAGTTAATTCCAAATTAACTTTTAATGTTGTCAGAGGTGTCCTGAGAACCGTTACTCATGAAATTTCGGCGGAAATTTTTGGATTGAGGACACCCAAAATATTTGTATATTCTTCTATAGCTTAAGGTTTTTATAAAATTTATAACTTTCTATTCTCTTCTTATTCTTATATAACTTAAATAAGTTTATTCCTTTCCCATAGATTTGTGATCTCGAAAAATTCAATTGTGTTTTTTGTATATATTATTTTATCGGTTTTATTCCTTTTCGCCGATAGCTTTTTCGATTGCATCATAAAAATGCAAGAAAACATGTGCGGTTAGGATAAAACTGGCAAATTGCATATCTTAGATACTTTAATAAATCTATAATACTTTAAAATAATGCAAAATATATTTAAATACTCTCTTAAGTATTTTATATCAGATACTTTTTTTTGAATATTTTATATCAGATACTTTTTTTTTTCTTAACTTATGTTAAGTGTTTTAAAATATATTTCGAATAGAAAATCACAAATTAAAAGGTGGTGGCCTAATTTTTAACTATTTATATCTAAAATATATATTTAAGATGAAAAAATCTATTTTATAATTTACTTTCTTTTATGCGGATGCGATGAATTTTATGTAAATTTTGTTTAACAGTTTGTTTTCTGTAATATGTATTTTATAGTTGTGCGATGTCCTACAAAGCTGCGTAGAATTAAAAATACCTCGCCATTACAACCCTTCCAAAAAAACCGTATAAATTTGTTAATTTTTTTGGTATCTATACAGTTCGGTAAGGATTATTTCATTAAAAAAATCTAATTAATTCCATTTTTATATTAAAAATAATTTTAGTTTTTTTTATAAAAAGGTTATAAAAATTGTTCAAAGTTTGAAGCTTCAGGTTCGCGGAATAATTAATCATATATCAAACCAATTTTTTTAAGTGTATTTGCTCCGAAGTATTTTGATTAAAATCAAAGATAAATTTTGCTTTTAATATTACGACGGTAACACTTCTGTTCGTTCTCGATTTTCAGCATTATTCAAATTGTTCAATATACTGCTGTGTCGTCGTACCCTTTGGAATCTATCATATTTTCTCTTACGCTTAGCGGCGTAATAATTCCATGATAATTTCAATTCTCAAAAACTCAAGACATTTATACATACATTCCGAGCATTCGTCTATTGATAAATTATATAAATTTTAACTTAAAATTTTGTCATCCACATTTAAGAGTTCGGAAAACAAACACATTTGATAACAAATCAATTGAATTCAAATGTAATCGGTTTTAAGGTTACCTGCAATGCAATATAAAATATTTTATAAAAATTAAGAAATTGAATTTTAATTTTGTGGATTTTGTGTTAAAAATTAAAATATACTTTCCTTTTTATTTGAAGCGTGTCGTCGTTGTCATCGTCGTGTTTTTTTTTTACAATGACCTTAATATTATTATTATATTTTTAAAAAAAAATTATAAATTCAAAAAAATAAATTTAAATTAATTTAAATGAAATGTGTGCGGTTTGGTATACGATACGATACCAATGGATAAAGAAAGTTTTTGTATCGTCGTACAACTTGGACCACATTATCAATTGAATATATTAAATGCGCACACAAATATACGAATACACATTTAATATTTAAGGATCTTTAAAATGTGAAAATTTGTTGATTTCATGAATATCGGAAATTATAATGGATTTTTGTATTTTAAGGAAATTTTACATTATGCACTTTTTTCCAACCGCACTAATGAGAAAAGTATTTCAAAAGAAGTTATCTAATTATAAATTATTATTCATTTAAATTTAAAAATACTATTTTAAAACCATTTTTAAGAAAATAGTAGATTATATTGACGCCTCAAATTCAATAGGAAAAGGAAGAACTTCGGGAGTCACATTTATTGACTTGTCTTGAGTCATTTTTTTGTGATCAGTGTTTGAAAATTCTTCATTTTAAAGCTATCGAGGTAAGTGAACAGATTGAGCCAAAGTCTTTAACACCAATTACCTTGACATTCTTTCTTTGTAGAAAAAAAAATGATGGTGATAATTTGGAAGGAAAAAAGTTAACGAAATTCCCCCCCCCTCCCCCCCCTCCCCAGGATTTCGATGAGGACTGGTATCGAGACTAACTGCACTGGATCTAAATTTAAGATCCAAAATAACGAATTATTCTGGTTTGCGGTGGTACCATAAAATCTCGCAGATCGTAATTTTGGTACATTTGGTACTGGTGATTTTCTTGTGACACCATAACCACTGCTATATGGAGATGTTTGCAACGACGGTGATAATTTTTGCGACAAGTATCCGGTATGTGGCATCAAAATGAAACAATTTATATGGACATATTTATTGAAGCGTTCTTAGTCTTTTAAATTCGATTACGAATAAGTCAATGGATACAATCAAGACATTAGGATAGATATCATAAAATTATAATTATTTATTTGTCAATGAGCTCCATAACTCTGCGATATATACACTATTGGTCCAACGATTCAAAATTCCTCTTCATAATTACTTTTTCTTTATTTGTTTATACGCAACTGTTATATTTTCTTTTTATTTGATGACAAACACTTCTCACCAATAATATTTTTTTAAGATTTGGCAGGTCGATGGAGGTTAGAAGCAACCAAATCCAATGAATAGGTTGTTGAATTTTTCCATATCGACTAAGAGACTCTAGTGTGAAGGTGGCACTACATTGTTTTAATATAAAACATGATGGTTTTTCTAAACTAATCCCACCCAGCAGTTGTACCAAATCTTGTGAATAATAGTTTTCAGTTATTAGTGTTTTACCTTTTTTTTTTCCAGATAATCAATCAATTCAATGTACGTTTTGTATCCCAGAAAACGGATAATCTTTATTGCTACTGTTGTTATACCGTCTTTGGTGTTGACGTCTGAATTCCAGGTCTTAATTCATATATAGTTATAAAAATCAACGGATAAAATCGGTTTTTCTTAAAACGATTCAAAAATTATTCCTACCGTTTCATTTGCAGTAAATCCATTTTGCGCATATATTTTTTCACATCATATCCAAGTGTTTGGTTAAAATTTCATATAACCATATTTAAACAGCCGTCATAAACTATGCGTACTATTACTTCCTTAAGTGTCTTAACGTTTATTTGTTTATTAAATTCAATTTTTTTGCAGTACATAATTATAATTAAAAAAATGTAATCATTATATTATTTAATTCAATTTTGTGTTAAAAAATAACAGAAATAATAATGCATTCAATAAATTTTATTAATATTCAAAATGACATTTAAAATTAATAATCGAATAAAAAAAGGTTATTTTACAAATTAGTATAATTTTCGGTAAATAATACAAAACACAAAAAAATTTGTACATAATAAATTTTAAGTTTCACACAGCATGTTATCAAAAATGATTACTTCTTTATTTATTTTGTTGTTATTCAAAACTTTAACAACCTTTTGATGTTTGCGATTAACATTATATATTTGTTTTTTTCTTTACTTACGATTACTCTAGGCATATGTGCAATACGTAGTCAATACTCGCTTCTTACATCAACATAACCATATGCAAATGATGCCCATTTATATTTGTACGCCAGTGAATTGATGTGTGTGCGTTCGCGTACATACAAAAAAATAAGTATTGTACGTGGACTGAAGATAAAAAAAATAAATACACACAAATTATTTTATATGGAATGACGATAAAAAATTAAAAAAAGTTATAAGAAAATTTATCGTTTACAATTTATCATTGAAAATAATTGTTTTTCTGTGCACGCGTGTGTGTGTGTGTGTGTGAATGTGAATGTTAATGTATTCGTGCGGTGTTGTACGAATTTTTTATGTTAACAAGTTTATTGATTATTTATGTTGTTAATAAATTAATCAATGAGAAATAAGCATAAAGTTACTTGTTTAACAACATGTTGTATTACGCGTAGTACAATACATATTTACAACGTGAACGCAACCGAGAAATTTAAATAAAAAGGACATTGTTAAAATTTATTAAAACTAATTATAAAATTGTCATTTAAATGTAATTTAATTAATCCACATTTCAATTTAAAGAGTTATTATTTTAAATAAATATATATTTTCCTTCAAAATATACATTTATTTTTACATATTATATTTTTATATTTCTCACATCATAAAATAATTTAATAATAATATTGTAATTTAACAGAGCCAAAGAAATTACGCCATCCATATATGCAACGAGTATATTTTAAAATCCATTAGACGATATCAACTCGAATTACATAATATCCTTAACATTTTATAATTAAATATATATGGTTCGATGTTCTTTGCTATTAAAATTGAAAATTCATTTAATTAACTCGCTTTGTGTGTGAATTTAATACATAATGTGGCAATCACATTATGAACCCATCTCTGTCAATTCATCTTTGAATAAAGTTTCAATTTTAATTTAACCCATCATGGACAATACAGAATCTAATTTAAGAAATTATTATTTTTATATTTATTGCTTTTATCATCAATAGTTTATGTTACACCAGGTGGGACCATACAGCATCTTGTTCTATGTTGAGTCAAAGTTTTCGTTTATCGCCTGATTTTACCGTGGATTCAGTAGTTACAGCTTTGCGCTATATAACCCTGGGTCTCACCTTCTTCCTTAGTAAATCCCACCACAATTCTCCTTAATGCATAAATGATCCATCCTCAATTTTCGCCGTTTGATTTGAATATTAATTTTTGGTTTGTTTGTTTCTACTTTGTCCAAAGCTTCTCATTAACAATATTTTCATGGTCCATCGAACACGAAATAATCTTCATAAACACTTGTTTTTAAAAAAAACCTGTAAGTGAAATGTGATTACACATGTGACTATCCATAAATTCGCATACGACTAATAAGACATTTTTATATTTTAAACAAGAACTGTATGTGGTATTAAGAATAACTTTGAATGTTATTTAGGATGTCGAATGCAAAATCGGTCCTTACCCTTTCCGCACATACACACACACACACACACGCACACACACACAAACACCATACCATCAGTTTGCATATGCACGCTATACCGAGCCAGCAGAATTAAACAACCGCCGCAATTAAGCTATCATCGATTTTGACTGGCTCAATGCCTAATCTGTTCGCTAAATTTATAGTAATTTAGTTTTTCGATACGTTGATCTTAAGACTCGAACGTAATTCGAAAACTGTTGTTACTTAACATTATAAATTTTTCCTGTTTGTATTTAAATAAATATTTTTCTGCAAAACTTTTATAACCATTGTTTGGCAGAAACATTATGTACATCGAAAGGAAGATCATCTAGAAAAAGCATTTATCGAGATACTTTGTGTATGTTCCTGTCCGTATACACCACCATCTGTTGCGTTATCGCAGACAATTCCGAGTTAGAAGAATTCAGTAACCTTCACACATATTTATTGTATGGATGGATTAACTTCTACTTAACTTACCTTTTCAACTGTTTATAGCAATGTGTAATTTTTAACACAATTATCATCTACTTGTTTAGAATGCTTTTGTATCTGTATTTGTATTTTTTGAAATTGCTTGCTTCTCTGCAGTTCTTGTGTAAATGTACTGTAGAGAGTAAAAATCATCGATAAAATCAGGGTGATCAAATTGATTGATTGCTTACTAACTGATTTCATATTTTATACAACAAGTTTGCTCTTAATGCAATACCATGCACCAGCATTTCTTTTCCAAAAAAACCAACAACAATATAGTGTGCTACTGTTATGATATACTTACTTACTACTTACTCCATGGCGTTACAACCCGGGTGCGGTTTTAGCCTTCTCCAATACGCTTTTCCAACCTGACCTATCCGCAGTCAATGTCTTCCAATCCCGAATTTTTAGGATCTTTATATCACAGTTTACTGCATCTAGCCATCTCGCCTTTGGTCTTCCGGCTCTCCTTCTACCTTCTGGTTTACTATTTAACAGTTTTTTCGACACACGCTCCTCCTCCATGCGTTCTACGTGTCCAAGCCATCTCAATCTATTGATCTTGATTGTTTTGACAATATTTGGTTGACCGTACAACTTGTTTAATTCAAAATTGTATCTTCGCCTCCAACCATTCTGTTCTTTGACGGGACCAAATATGGACTGTTACGATATACGATCCACAAAATTCAAATGATATACCTCATCTTCACCACATTTTATTATTTTAATTTCATCACGCAGTTCAGTTGATGATGGAACATTTATTGCAGAGTAATGTGGTCTTTAGGTTTAGTGAAACAAGTCATCGAAGTAATTTATGTGCTGCAATTTATAGTTTTTAGTTACTTATTACCAAATCACCAATAGCACTCACTGTTAGACTAAACTGACTGGATTCAGTTACTCTTTTTAGTAATTCAATTAATCCAATTCAATACGTTAATGTTTGTGAAATATTTTTCGATTCATAATATTATATTGGTTTTGTACGGTTTTTAACATTTAATGGACACTTTTCCATATTTCTATGTCCTGCGTACGCAAACTAAAGTTAACTTTAATAGACAAGAAGTTATACTTTAGTATTCATTGAATGTTCAGAAGAATACTCCAACACTACAATTAAGTTGATCAATTACAATTCACTAATTTGATCTGCATGTAAATGTTTATGGTATCGATATGGATGCTTTAGTATTTCCAATTATTGCTATGTCTATGTGAATATACATTCAGTCAAATAAGTACCCGGAAATTTGAAATAAAACACAAACAACTTATCAATCATCTAAATTTATTATATCCCCTTCAAAATAGGCCCCTTCTGAGGCAATACACTTCTTCCAACGAACAATCCAATCATCGAAACACTTTTTAAAGCTATATTCCGAGATGGCCTTCAATTCTCGTTGCGAATTAGTTTTGATGTCTTCAATGCTCTCAAAACGGGTTCCACGAAGTGGTAATTTGAGTTTTGGAAACAGGAAAAAGTCACATGGTGCCATATCTGGAGAGTACGGTGGTTGTTCGATGATATTTGTTGAATTTTTGTTCAAAAACTCGTTAACAATGATCGCTTTGTGCGCTGGTGCATTATCGTGGTGCAAAATCCAACTGTTGTTCCGCCACAAATCTGGTCTTTTGCGACGAACATTCTCTCTCAAACGCTTCATAACGCCAAGATAATATTCTTTATTGACGGTTTGTCCCTCCGGTAAGAATTCCGAATGAACAACACCACGAATATCGAAGAAAACGGTCAGCATCACCTTGATTTTCGATTTGCTTTGGCGCGGTTTTTTCGGTTTCGGCTCATTTTTGGCGCGCCATTCCGATGATTGTTGACTTGTTTGCATGTCGTACTCGTAAACCCATGTCTCGTCACCAGTTATGATGCGTTCGATGAACGTTGGATCTGAATTTACGCGTTCAAGCATGTCTTCAGCCACCTTACTGCGATTCATTTTTTGAAGAAAATTCAGATCTTTTGGCACCAATCGCGCTGCGACTTTCCGCATACCCAAAACATCAACCAAAATATGACGAGCGGTCTCATGAGACATGTTCATTTCTTTGGCTATCTCTCGCAAACTATTATGACGATTTTCGAGCACCATTACCTTTATTTTGTCGACGTTTTCTTCAGTTGAAGAGGTCGAAGGCCGTCCTGAACGTGGCAAATCGTTCACTTCTTCTCGCCCCTCTTTGAACGATTTATACCAATCGTAAACTTGAGTTTTCGACATGGTTGAATCACCAAATGTTTTTTTCAACATTTCCAATGTTTTGACACAAGAAATTTCGTTTGAAACACAAAATTTCACACAAACTCTTTGATCGATATTTTTATCCATAGTAAAAATCGCAACGCACACCAAAGGTTGACTTGTTCCTAATGACGCCGTAAGCAAACTAAATCACACATAGCAATAAAAATTCACAGAATGGTGGCTGACAGTTGTGTCAACCTGAGAAAAAAATTTTTTTTAAATATTCTCAGAGAGAAAATTAAAAATGAGAATTTCCGGGTACTTATTTGGCTGAATGTATAATGTCAAAATATAGTGTTGTGTATATGAAAGATATTGTTAATCTCTGAATAGTGCCCATTTCTTAAAATATTCACCATATAAACGAACAAATCTATGGTGAATTGAATTGAATTTATTATTATTTAGTATTGCAGAAATTGATATTGCAAATATCCGGATTGAATTACATGTGTAAACACTGTGTCGTATATGATATTATAGCGGTGTATATTGGTTTAAATGACAAACTATATTCTAATATTAAATATATTGTATTAATTTAATCGAATTTTGCTAATAGAACTTATTTACATATTTATTTATCCAGTTTCATTACAATAAAATAAATATGCATAATTACGTTACACGTATAGCAGCAACGTAGCGTCAAAGGCAATGGCATGTCTATATGGACATATCTGTTGTATAGCATTGCCATTGTTGCCATATAATAATATATATAATTGTAAATTATATATGAATTTTAAACATTTTCAATAATGATTTTGACCACGACCTTGCAACTATTATTATTTTTTAATAATTTATTTTTAAAATTATCATCTTTTTTATTATATATGCAAAATTAGTTTTATTTTTAGCATATATTATTTTTAAACCGGTCATATCTTTCATAAACTATTTTATATTTTTATTATTACTTATATAATTAACTAACTAATTTATATACTCGTACCTATATCTAACTATCTATTAGTATATATTTTCATAATATCATATATTATTATATGGTAAAAGACATTGACCCATCAAGTAATAACGAAATAAAAAAAACAGAAATATATAGGGTACAAACACCAGTGACCGAAGACTCATCGGGCATTTTAGTAGCCGGGCACTTCAATAGTCGAGCAATATAAAATCATCTGCGTTCGTTACGTTACAATGAAATGAATTAAAATATATTTCAATCTTATCTTTGATTCACATATTTCGTTTTATTCGTACAACAGCTGCCTATTGAAAATATAAGGTTAATCGATCATAACAATGTTTTCAAAGATATTTGCTGTTTGATTGCGTAAACGAATTAATGACGTAATTTTCATTTTGAAAAATACTGAAAAAAATTTGTTCTTATGATGCCAATACAAGAATAACATCTTACAATTCATTGCAACCATAGGATTTAATGACATGCATTCCAAAACCACTACACTGAATTGAATCACTATTATTTATTTTTGTAGTTTTTTAAATAACAAAAGTTTTTAAATTATACTTTTTAAAAAATTTCATTTTTTTACCTTCATTGAGTCTTTTAAAATAACCGTTTTGATATTTTATTTATATAAATGATGATTTTTGTATCGTGCCATCCAAATTAACTTAAATTAACCATTTCGAATGCTGTGTAATAATCCAGTAACATTTTTTGTAAAATGTTTGATCTTGTACACAATCCACTAATTTAATAATATTTTCTGTTTGTTATTATATTGAAACTTATGCTAGTGGGTCTAGTTATACATATACAACCAAACAACATGGTTTGTAGATCTGAAGATCTTCTGTCGTGGCCTGAACTTCAATCCATCACGTCTTTTAACGTATGTAGATAATCATCAGTAATCGTATACTTTTTTGTCTGATTAACTGCACGTTTTTTCATTTGTTTACTATAATCAAAAATGTGTGATCAATTTTGTTGATATTTTTTATTTTTTTTTGGAAATGTATCAGCACGTAGACTTTTTTAAGTGAACGTGTTTTCAAAATGCTTGTTACAAAGAGCATAATAAAATTGCGGGCATTGAAGCAATATATTTGTAAATGAAAAATTTTATTTCTGTTGTAAATTATTCTATTACTATTCTATAGGTTTTTATGTCAAAGTACTATTTATTTAAAATTTTAATAACAATAAACGAAAAAATTCCAGCAAAACCAGTGAAATATTAAACAAAATTGTTGAAAACAACTGCCGTATAATAATAAGTTTAAAGGACTAATATAAACAAAACTAAATAGTTGTAGGACAAACATAGAAATTCAAAAAATTAAATGGCAAAAATTGTCTGCCAAAAAATTGGTTGGCTAAAACATTCTCGATATAAACACGACTGCAGTACAAACATCTATGGTACAAACAAAAAATGTACAGTATCAAAAAAATTTATGTAAACGTGTTCAAACATTTATAATTAGGCATCGAGAGAGGTGTTGGAAGTTACGTTCAGCAAATTAATTTTTCATTACTACATTTTGGCATATTAATTGAAGAAGCCGCATATTTTTATTACTGAAAATTCAGTATCTTGTAATTCTCTCAAAACCATGAACCATGAATTAATTATGTTTTTATTATGTTATTGCAACAACCACTTCCAATAACAAATTGTATACAGTAAAATTTGGTATTTTGTTGTTACCATTTTCTAATTGTGTCAGGCTATTGGTAACAACGGGTGTTGTCCACCTACAACTAATTACTGTGTCCACATTATAGAATTAATAAATTATTAAATATATAATATTAGGTTGTCAACTATCTCCCTTCCGCCTTTTTGCTCTTTATTCAATGCTTTATAAAAAGTGTTACAGTAATCGGATTTAGTTCAAATATGCGCCGTTTTGTTCGATAATCTGTTTCCATCTAGACTGCAACTTCATAATACCTCCCTCGTAGAAGCCCCCCTCCTTATTTGCGAAGAACTCGGACAGCCACTTTTCACAAGCCTCTTTTGAGATCAACTTTACACCACCAAGGGCGTTCGCCATGGACAGGAACAGGTGGTAATCACTTGGCGCTATGTCCGGGCTATATGGTGGATGCGATAAAACCTCCCATCCGAGCTCCCGTAGCTTCTGACGAGTCATCAACGAAGTGTGTGGTCTGGCGTTGTCCTGGTGGAACACTACACCCTTCCTTTTGGCCAATTCTGGACGCTTCTGGTCGATCGCCTGCTTCAAGCGGTCCAGTTGTTCGCAGTAGATGGTAGAATTAAGCGTCTGGCCATATGGGAGCAGCTCATAGTGGATGATTCCCTTCCAATCCCACCAAACACACAGCAAAACCTTCCTGGCCGTCAATCCCGGCTTGGCCACTGTTTGGGACGATTCACCGGCCTGCGACCACGACCGTTTTCGCTTGATATTGTCGTATGTGATCCATTTTTCGTCGCCAGTCACCATCCGCTTCAAGAATGGGTCGAGTTCGTTCCGTTTCAGCAGCATTTCGCAAATGGAAATTCGGTCCATTAGATTTTTCACTGTTAATTCATGTGGCACCCAAACATCAAGCTTTTTTTTGTATCCAGCCTTCTGCAGATGGTTTAAAATGGTTTGGTGACTAACTCCCATCTCCTGGGCGATGTCACGAGATGCCACATGCCGGTCTAACTCGATGTATTCCATGATTTGATCGGTATTTGTCGTCACAGGTCTTCCGCCGGCTGGCTTATCCATGGTGTCGTTTTCACCGGCTCTGAATCGTCGAAACCATTCCTCCGCGGTTCGAAGTGATAGAGTACCATCCCCCAAAACACCATTAATCTCACGGAACGTTTCTCTAGCGGATTTGCCTTTAACGAAGGAAAACTTTAAAATAGCGCGAATTTCGGCGTTAGTGAACTCCATGTTTACACGTCTATAACTGTTGAACGCAATATCCAAACTAATCATACATAGCGTCGTTTTGTTTGTTATGTCAAGAGCTTTCAAATTATGTACAGTGTTGCCAGATACGAGCTCTGTAGCGCTTTGTACATAGCCGCGAAATTAAAAAGACAAAAAGGCGGAAGGGAGATATTTGACAACCTTATATATTATTAAAATTATAAGAAATTGAAAATTGTGTCAACTATGTTGCGGCGGTACTAGTACTTCTACCCTATATATGTTGCGAATTCATATTTATCACATACACTCGTCTCCGTCGCATATATTAATATATTTTAGAATTAGTTGAATAAAAAATATTTCGAAAATGGACAGATATGAGAAAAATACAACAAATATCCATCTATGCCTTTGCATACATGAGAAGATTTAGTTTTTGGTTGTTATTATGTCATCCGAAAATTAAATATCAATAAATTTTTAAATTACAGACAAATCTCTTTATGTACGATAATTATAAAATATAAACCATTAATTATTTTTTAAGGAAATTGCAATTTCAAGGATACGATTTTATCTTTTATGTACGCAATTGTGTATACGTTATTAATTATATACGTAACGCAATTGACTTTGTATATATTTTATAGTGTAATGTTTTTTGTAATCGTTTCATCAGATAGATTTTTTTGAAATTTCATAAAAAAATTGCTTGAAAATTTAAGTTAGATTGATTGATCACCGCTCACTCATCCTATTTTTGTTCCTTAAACATTTTGTTGAAAGAATTATTTTTTCGATTGTCTTAAAATTTGAACAAAAATTCTTAATAAGTTGTAACGATTTGTGAAACTTTTTGATAATACTCCCACTCCTTCATTGTTTATTGAATTTTAAAATAAATAGGTGTTTAATGATAAGTTCTAAATAGTAATTAAATGAGAAAGAGTGGTATGCTGTTTCTAAACCGTTTGGGTGCTACCATACCACACGATAGGATTCAAATATTCTCAATAGAATTGTTCGACTATCATTTACTCAATTATCTAGAAAAAATTTGAACTAAAGAATTTAATATGATAGGTGTAAAAGTTTTGTGGAAGTGCATCCACTCCGCACCTGGTACATAGAACCTAATATTCCGAATAGTATTGTTAGACTTTTTTTTTTATCATTTATAAGATAATTTTATATTTTTGAATTTAAGCAAGCACTTATAATTTCCAAAAATTTATGATAAATCCCTCTACGGGTGCTTCCATTCGTACTCAAATATTCTCAATAGAATTACTTGCGAGCACTATATTTATGCGATTATTTGGTATTTGAACTTAAGCAATTAATGATAAGATTTAAAGATTTGTTACGATATTCTCTTTATAGTATCTTTTATCTGAAAATTTTGCATTTTAGAGTTTATTCATTTAATGATAGCAATTCTAACACGTTTGATTGAAGTAGGTGAAACTAATTTAGTTCTATCACAGATGCTTCCATTGAACACAAATATTCAGGATATTTTAAACTTATACATTTAATAACAAGTACCGAAGATTTGTGTTGATACTGCCTTCAAATCCTTCCGGGTGATGCCATACTTCAGAAATATTCACAATACTATATATTGCTGCATTTCACTATCTTTTATTCGATTTTCTGGTCTTGTTTTGAATCACTAAAAATAATATCACAAAATTATCCTACATCCAACAATTTCCAACCTTACAGTATTTTCCAATAATCCCATTTTAATGGAACCGTTTTATTGATTTACTATAACTTAACTTAATTTTTATAATTGTATAATAAATTCTTTCAAAATCAGAAACGTTTTGGAAAACTCATTTCTTCTTACCATGGGCTACCCCACATTTTTTTTTAAAAATTTTATCGCTCATCAATGGATTCCAATTTAATATAATTATCGTGACACTTTGAAATTAATCGCTGCTCAGTCCATCGCCTCAGCAGTTATGAAGAAACCCTGTTGTTGTGCAGTTACTTTTTTGTATTTCAATTAAAACGTTTTCAATTCTTAAAATAATATTTATATTGGTTAATTTTATTATTGACTATAAAAACGCATATAGAAATTTGTTATATAGAATCTTAACTGTCCAACCAACTTATCCACTATATAGTTCTGAAAAATAGAATTAATATTTATTTTACCTCTTTTTCTTCTAACTGAAATTAAAAACAAAAATCGCACATATGATAATATATACATTTTGATAAAAATTTTAATATTTAAATTTTATTATTTGATTTGCATACAAATGAAAAAGAAAAAAATGAATGTAAATAAAATTAATATTTTTCTTATTTAATTTATTTACATTACCAGAAATAGATTGCTATATATGAATAATGGAACGCAAAACCAACGACCGAAGAAGCGCACGTGTATCGTATATATTATACAGCAGTTCCTTGAGATATGCGGTAATGGAATTATGATACCTGTTTTTTGGTTTTGGTTATGCGATCATAAATTTGTGATATACTCCCTTGAATGTTGCACGACGGTTTTTGATTTTAACATGACTATCCTTTACAACGAAAAAAAGATAGAATTAAACGGCAGTTGAAAGGTTGACTCCTTAGTTATTTTTCTTTTTCAAATAGTTGATATCTTTGAAGTTCTGCGGAATTAAAAGTTGTCACAATGTTGGTATTTAGAAAACTAATTGCTAAATAGAATTCCTGGACAACGTTCGGATACTTTAGAACTATTACCATTTCTAATCACATCTTGTTAGCAGCGATGCATAATGTGATTGTATGAATGGTTTCTAATCATACTCTATGGGGGCAGTTTTCTGGTTCAGTATCTGAAAAAATTGGTCACTTCAATTTGGATTAAATTTTGAATGAGTGTAATTAGATAAATAATTTTAATGAATTTCCTAGAAAATAATACCCACCAGAACAGGTTTCAGGAATATATTATATGGAAACCAATAGACAAATTGATGATGATTATAAATAGGTGAAAAAATGTTTAATTTGCTACTCTTCCACTGACGATTTATTCTTCAAATCGTTTGGTTACAGCAACGACAAATATTTCGTATAAATAATTCGATCCCTAAAGACGATTAATCACATATTTTTAAAATTAGCTTATATCTACATTAGTCGTATTAGCCAAGCACCAAGTCGAGAAATATGTAGTATTTAAGAACTAGAAGTTGTGATTTATTTCATTTTATGAAGGTGATCCAAGTTTAGCATTATTATTGCCTATATGCCTTAGCTATCTCTTTTGTCTAACAAGGCATAACTCTGACACACGCACTGTTTCCATATGTGTACAAACCCTTTTTCTATTCTGTTTGCACCCACTCATCCAAATACCGTACCGATATTTTTGTTTAATAGAATGAAATTATAATGTAATTGAATCAGTGCAAAAATTTTCCATGAATTTTATGATTCCGATATGAAATCAAATTTCAAGAAAATAAAAATTATCATTGAATCTCATTTAGTAACTGCCTGCGATTTCTGATTTTATTAGAAAAATACATTTAAAAACTTTATTAAAACTTTATTACAAAATTTCATAAAAATTGAATAAGAAATAGTCAAATTGTGTAAATTTCCATAATATATTACTGAAACCAGTTCTATGGTTATCAATTTATATATAGGAACTTCATAAATATTGCCGGGAAAGCAATTTTTTTAGAATTAGGTTTCTTTATATATTCCATTATAATTGTTATTATTATTAAATTCCAAAGCTACTTTGCAATTTGCATGTATAAATGTAAGTTAGGAAATTACAATATTATAGCACTTCTAATTAAAATTTTTCTGTATTTTTAAGATACCTTCAAATTGTTCCTTTTATTGATCGTATCTCATCTGTGGTTCGTTAGCATGTTTAGAAATGTAATGGTAAAATAAAATAATTTATAAATATCCCATTGGATTAGGTGTTTAGTATGCGATACGTTACCGCCCGCGACTCTGAAGCGATACCTGTGTGTACATGTGCACATATATTATTTAAAAATATACTTGTGATTTCATTTTGCACTTTGTTTTATCAACAAAAACGACAATTATATAACTAAAAAAGTCAATAAAAAATTGTTATATAATTTTTAAGATTATTATTTATTTAGTATTTCTATATATTTCATCATATTCACATTTACTTACAATTATACACTCGGTGGCTGTATATAGACAATTCTTATTTAAAATTTTATGTTATCGCATTACAAAATAATCTTGATATGTGAGATGTGCGCGGGAATAAAGTTTGTATGTATTTAAATTGTCACAATTACATAATTTAATTTAATAAACATTTTATTACATTTACAATTTAAATATTTATTGATGGGGTTCTGGCTGGATGTGTTACAAAAGTTATTTGTCACGCGAAGCCGATTCAATCGCAGGATCCATCAAAATAATTGTGCAAAATAAAATATAAAAAATATACTATTGAATTGAGGATGAAATATTTATAATAAATTTTAATTATGTTCGATAGTGCGGTGTTACTTGAGGCTCTAACATTTTTGAATACAAATAGAAACCATGATATTTACTATATGTTTTGTGATATTGTCTCTTATCATTCCTAGCATTTGTTTGAAGGTCAAGCAGAGCTCTCTTTGAGTAGATGTTTTTTGCTGGTCAAAGTCAGACATTAACATACGATTTACGCCACAATCTTTACGTCTTTTATGCATAGTTCATAAATGTATTTAACTTTAGAATTTCCATTCGTCTCAGATCATAACGGAAACCATCATATTAACCGTAATAATTGCCAACAATTTTCTAACAATTCTTCTCTTCATCTTTCTTCTCATGTTCTCCCAACGAGGTTCCTTCATAATCCATTTATCGGTGCACCTTAACCTGAAAAAAAAAGTACACGGAACCAATTAAAAAGTAACGTAAAAACTATGAAATAATAATTAATTTTGCTCCAAGGAACATGGTTCATTGTTAAAATGAAATAACATTTATTAAATCAACGAATAATTCATTAAAAAATAATAACGAAAATGAATTTTTTCAATGAATCACTTCGTTGGTTTAAATAGAATTGTATAATTGTTTTGATGAATATTATTCATTTTTTCAATGTGTTCTGTTTATTAACTTATTATTCGGCACATAAATTAATTAATGATCACGAATTCATTTAATCAATGAGAACAAGTACATTAAGATAATTTTAAAAATTAAAAAAATTAATGAATTATACATTGAAACAATGAAAAATGGGCTTATAAACGCTATTCATTGAAATTATGTATACAAATTTATTTTCAGTATACCTCCATAAATGCTAGAGTATGATACCGCAACAGCGAAAGTCAAATTTGATCCCAAATTTGCTAGATTTTCTATCTTTTCATTTTTATCGATACCAGACTGTTCCCTAACAGCATTTCCTTATCTAATCCATTCGTAAAGATTGTATAATACCCTCGCAGGAGAATACCCTTACTGCAACGCATTCCACATTTCTTGATCTCATGTTTCGACATACTCTTTTCGCAAAATAGATAATTAAGAAAATGTATTTTACAATGAATTAAGATGTTATAGAGTTAAAAAAATATATAAGAATAAGTATATAATCAGTGAAAATTGTTAAGCCACGAACACACGATTTTTGATCTTAAATCAGGAAAAATTTCAACTACTATTATGCTCGTTAACACAATGGAACACAATTGTTCTCAAAATTTGAGTTGAAGCAAAAGAGCTTAAATTATGTTTATCAAATAATTTAATTTGTTGCCATTTATACCATAATTAAGATGGTTTTCATTTGGACTTCAACCGACTGCTATAATATATATGGCACACCAATTCATCTGAAGCGCATTCAATTTTAATAAATCAATATTTGTACAATCACTGTAACCTCGATGCGGACCACATAGCCAAGGCAAATCGAATCGACGAAAGACATAAAAATAAGATCGTGGTCGAAATCACAAGTTCTCTAATTTGATTGAAAACGCCGATTCCTTGACGTGCGGAATTTGAAGACACCCGAACATATGGTTATACAAACATAATGAAGTAACGTAATATATGGCGGTAATGAGTTAAAAAAAGCGAAAATTGCTAGGTTACCGTTGAATTGCTGAATCTTTATATATTATTACTATATTCGATTCGAAGTATTCCAGCTCTGAATTGCGTGAAAAAATATTAAGTATTCTCTTAAAAAAACAGTGTCGTAGCGTACACTGTACACAGCTTTCTATGATAGTGTACGGATTAACAATAATTGTTTATAATATTTTGTGAATACATAATATTGAAAAACATAACACTTTATCTTTACGTTCACACCCTGAAGCGGTAGAATGTTAGCAATGTTACAATTTATTTACTTTACATGTAAACAAACTAAAAAAGTATATAGTATTTATATGTTAGTTAGTTAGTTAGTTATTAAGTTAGTTAGTTACTTATTATTCGTTATTTGTCTGTATATTCAATTAATTACTATAAATATTATAATTTAATGAATAATTCATTTATATATTTTGCTCTTCAATATGAGTACAATTTTAAAAATTATTGATTATATAATAATACAATAAATTATAAGTATTTATTTACATGAATTATTATAGTGCCATTAAATATGATGATGTTAACAAATATGGCTAAGGAGTCGAGTACATAATTATGTAATTTAAGAAGTAAATTAATAATAATACTTTATAAGTTTAATTGGTAAACATGTGCGGAAGATATTCAATAATTGTAAGTTATATGTTTAACAAACTACACCTATAAATGTTATTTTCCAATCAAACAATTCTATAACTATAACAACTTTTATTTAAATATTGTAATAAGATCTAAAATGTCTTATGACATACCAATTTTTATGAAGTTTATTGTGAAAATCATCGAATATATATACTATCCGAAAAATACCCATCATGACTTCTTAATTTAATTAAATTAATATTAAACTGTCGAAGTTGCATGGCATTTCCAGTGGTGGTGTTAGCCAAAATACTTTGCGTTAAGTTACAGTATGTTTTTTTTATTTGGCCGGTAGAAAAATGTATCAAGAATAAAGCACCAAAATTCTAATTTTCTTTTAAAATTAGTATTGAAGTCTGAAAGCTTAAGAAATACTTACAATTGTTTCTGTTGATAATTGTTTATCCAAAACACAAATTTTTCCGTCGCATTGATGATTCAGCGATGACTGAATAGATGTGGATGATGATGAATGTCCACACGTCAACCATCAACAACGGTTACAGATGCAAAGTATCGAAAAACTTCGTGTGATTTCGTGAAAGTTTAGCAGGAAATTTTCTTTGAAATTCATCGCAATTCATGGATCTTGGCATATCAATCACAACAATAATTTATGAGGATATAAATATAATTTCATATTAGAATTCTAAACTATTATTGACTTTTATCTATAAAATGTATTATGGCAACTTGATACTGCCGCGTATATGTTTCAAAACAACAATTTGATCAAATTTATGGTAAATTTTATTATTTCTCAATTGATTTTGATGAAATTTGGTATATAGTAATATTAGTACTTTAGCAAATGATACTAAATGCTCCATAAAATAAAATCCCAAAACGTTTATGAACCCAAATTCTCAAATATTTCTATGCAATTTATGGTTTTTTTTTAATATATAATAATTACTTATTTATTTACTCCATGGCGTTACAACCCGGGTGCGGTTTTAGCTTTCTCCAACACGCTTTTCCCACCTGACCTATCCGCAGTCAATGTCTTCCAATCCTGAATTTCAAAGGAACTTTAAATCACAGTTTACTGCATTTAGCCATCTCGCCTTAGGTCTTCCGGGTCTCCTTCTACCTTCTGGTTTACTATTTAACATTTTTTTTTGGCACACGCTCATCTTCCATGCGTCCAAGCCATCTCAATTTATTGATTTTGATTGTTTTGACAATATTTGGTTGACCGTACAACTGGTCTAATTCAAAATTGTATCTTCACCTCCAACCATTCTGTTATTTGACGGCGACTAAATATGCCACGGATAATTATGAATAGATAATTTATATATTTTTACTTGAATTATTATTTAAATTGAACAACTATCAAAAATTTCGGCAATTTAGTTCATTTAGTCATTGCGATTTTATTTAATTTCAGTTTTACAATGAAATGCCCTAAAAGTAAAGAACAATTTCGTTTTGGTTTTTGGTGGATTTGTGGTTTTTATTATAATGCGAAATGTATCCACGGATATAGCTATACAGTGCGTTTAGTTTAGTGCATTATTCACTAATTTCCCATTACGCCGCTTATACTAACGACCTTATGTGGTTCTGTAGATTTTGTGTATAGAAGTTTTTAATTAACTAACATTTTTTATTAGCACCGAATATTCCAGGGTTTATTTGAACTATATTATAAAGTACAATAAAAAAAGCAATTAAAAATTGGTTAAAAAGTGTTTAAAATTTGAATGTATTCAATAGATAAACGATAATGTTGAATAGTCAAAGTCAAAAAAGCACGTATACGTGATAAATATACAAACTAAATTCCATAGTAACACAGATTAAAAATATACGACGAAACGCGTTTTTTAAATATATATGTATTTAATATTGAATTTTAAATACTGACATATCATATAATTTTATTATAATTTATGCGACTTATCCTAATAATTAACCCTATCGCATGTATACATTGATTTACAAAAGGGGCACACCATTGGTCATAGTTTGTTGGTGGAAATATTTGTGATGTATAATATTATATATAAATAAAAATGGAAAATCTTGATCAACAAATTTCTTTCCATATATGCTCTCGATAATAATGTTTACACATATACGAAGGCATCGACAAATTTCATATAGGAAACTTGAAAAAAACCGCTACTGAAACTTATCTTTTATTAAAAGAAGTTAATGGAAAATTAATGTCTATACCAATTGGACGGCTTTTTGCGGGGACGTTTCGAAGATGGCAGAGCAGACGTTGAATATGCTGCATGTCCGGTTCACTCTTCCACGCGAAAAACGGTTAAAAATATAGACAAAATTGGTAATCTTATCCAATGTGACCGTTAGTCAATTTATAGTGGGATTTCTTAAACTATAGGAATTGACAAAGAAGACAAATTTTAACAAAATTGTACCTAAAAATTTCACAATCTAACAAAAAGAAGCTCGTGTAAATGTTTTGTTCTGACACATTGAATGCAATTGAAAATGAATCAAATTTCTTGGAAACAACATGTTATGAATCTTTGTTTTTTACTAACGTTCCACCGTTCAGATCGCTAAAACTGTGCTATAAAAAGTGACACGCTCACAGTAGAAGATTGTTTTGAACAATGGTAAATTCTCACGAAGTTGTGTAGGGATAGAGGAGTGATATATAATGAACGGGATAATATCTAATTGTGTATTTAAATTTAAAATAAAATTTTAAAACAACATCAATCTCGTTATTTTATAGCCACAACTGGTACTTATAATTAGCTATTAAAAAAACCTCTTATAAACGGAGTATATTTTAGTAATTTTTTGCCCATAAGTGAACAATATTTTTATACGATAAATGGTTAACTAATTAAATTAATTGATTTACTTTAAATTATTATATAATACCAAAATAATTTCCGTATATTTCATCAGAAATAAAATATTCAATTTATATTGTATTATAAAATAAGCCGCACACACACACACACACACACAAAGCTTAGGCTGCTATATATAATTTTAATAAGTTATTGAATATTCAATATTTTATCCGAAATTTTATTTTTATGTCTCATTCATTATTAGAATTTTAAATATTTAAATTTTGTAGTCGAACAAGATTTGAACTCGATGTAATACTAAAAATAGGCATCATTTGAATATATATTTTTATTTTTATAATAACTTGAATGGTATTACAGTTTTAATCCGATAATCCAAATACTAATGATAATCCAAACGTTAGATAATCGGATTATTCGCTAATGTAGATATTCTAACAACCAACAAATTTCGGTAATCTGGAGACGAAGGTATAAAGTTATAAATATAAAATTTGTCAAAATGGGTAGACATCTAATGTGAAAGATAATTGAGTATATAATGTTTCAAGGATAATTTTTACATTTAGTCTTACTGTACTCTTATTCGAAGGAGTCAATTAAACAATAAAATGTATTTGAATTAATGTTTCTAAGACTATAGGGAAAGATATTTCAAGCACCGTATACGGATGAAATTCTACAATTTAGTCTTGTTTACACCTTGATTATAAAAGAGAAATAAACATGGGTTTATAGGTTAGAATTGATGTTTCAAGGATCAATATCTGTTGTCATGAATGCGAATATATTATTATCGGATGCGTTGTCTTGTTCTTTATATCTCTATTTATAGAGATTTTTTTTTTTAGCATAAACACACTGTCTGTGTCTGACAAACATTTATAATTTTATTATATAATTTATATTCAAATGTGTTTTCGAATAAATTAAAAATAAGTCAATATATATTGTATGCAAAGCATTCGTACACACAACATTGAATAAAAATTGTATAGTTTATCTTTAAACAATAATCATCGGCTCTCTAGGCATAACATTAACTGAAAAAATAAGTAATATTTTAATATTTTAAATACAAAGATTTTTAAAAACGAAATCAATGGAATTATGTGTTCACAGACAGTAATTTACACTAGACCGCAAATGAAAGTTTATTATAATGTTTTGTTGATGAAATATGTTTGTAATTAACATCGCTAATTGTTATTTTATTTCTTTCTTAATATAATTGAAATTTGTTGAAGTTTTTATAATATGGGATTATAGTTTAGGCAAAGTCTTCCAACCAAGTACATTCTGTTGATCAGATTACAGAAATGAATAATATGCTGATCAATTTTGGTGACATGTTAGTTCAATTAGAATTGAAGATTTGACTTATATATTGTGTTTTATTGCAGTGGTACTAATTACTATATAATTCCTATATATTATTCTCTTATATATGAAGTGGCTACAGTTACAGCTCAACCAAATGTAAACATTATCATTATAAAATCCTTGAAATGTTATTAATCCTTAAACGAATCATAGTACTTATTCTTCAAATTAAATGTCCTATATGTTTAATTGTCTTTAACATAAGAGAATTATACGTATTAAGTTCGATAACACTCTACACCTTTTTACCAGCTACGTGTTCTCTGTATATTTTTTTGGGTAAATATGATAAAAATTTAAAGTTTAATTTTATAAAATAATCAACAAATTACTCGTCGTTTGTATTTTATTGGATAGCTTACGGATTCCATTGAAATAGACATTCTGTGTGTTGTGATGTTAAGTGAAATTAATTTTCCAATTGATAAAAACCTTTGGTCGTTCATAGGCAAGACTGCATTAACCTATATGAACAGGTAGTGTTAATTAGATGTGGTTCAAGTCTGGTGACTATATCGCTTGCGGCAGCACTGCTCAGTCTATATGATTGTTTAATATGAGAACGCCGTAAGTAAATAACTTTTGCCTTTATGTATTTGATTGTAAAATAATGTAATTGTGTTACTCAGTAGCGAAGTCTGAGTAATAGCATTCAGTTTTCAATATCAGTATATTTGGCATATTGCCTAGGTGAAATTAGATTAAATTATGAAGCGGCTAATGAAATCTATATATGGTTCTGAATTCGCGTTATTCGCGTCTATGCTATAATACTTTTTTGCTGTATTTTTATAGAATAAACTGTGTCACTTGTCAAACTTTGCACAACTTGGAAGAACTTTCCAAACTATATAGGGTTAAATAACTTAAGAAATAAATAAAGTAACTTCCACGTTTCAACAACAATTTGAAAAAGACGAAATTCGACATTTAGTGTAACAGTCACTATATTGTTTCATCCAGTGGCGAAGCCAAAGAAATTGTCTTCGATTTACAATATCACTATATTTGTCTTATAACCTGGGTGAAATTAAATTAAATTATGACAAAAAAAATGTATTGTTCACTAAACTATATTTTCCTGGAACGTTGACAATTCCGAATTATTATTTTTTTTTTAACTACACGTGCTACAGTTCTAACGGATTTCAATTTTTGTATATATACAGAATTGTAAATTATAATCAATTTTCAATCTTTCATGGAAGAAATTTTTATCTAAATCTATTTACGCATTCAAAAGATATGACCGGTTTTCCAATCGTTGGCAGAGAAAATTTACAGAAACTTCTAATACTCTGTATAAAGCTGACCACAAAATATCTGTGACATCAATAGGTCATATCTTTTGAAGGTGTGAATCGATTTTTAAAAAATCTCTTCAATGAAAGATTTGAAATTGATTATAATTTATAATTTTGTATATCAAATTGGAAATCCGTTAAAACTATATGGCCTGTAATTCAAAAAGTTGATGATTCTTAAAAGTCGAATGTCCGTAAAATTTAGTAAGTGGACATTCCAATTTTTTTTTTCATAATGTAGTCTACTTTCGACTTGGCTACCATAGGAAAATATAGTTATATTGTAATAGGAATACATTTTTTCAGGCTTTGCCACTGGCTGTTACTTATTTCGAGTTTCACGTTATAATGAATAGAAATTTCTCTATATTTCAAAACTTTAAAGCATTTATTTATTACTTATTAATTGGTAGAGAATACGGAAGAACATTTGTTATGCCGCGATATGTGAATTTAATGTTTAGTTTAACAAAATTTAAATACAAAAGAAGGAAAGAAAAAAAAAATAACAAAGCAATTGATCGACAATGATAATGATGAGATCGTATGATCAATATTTGTGTATAGCTTTTACGCGCACAGTGTACTATTTATAATCATTTATATAATAATAATGCAATTAAAAGAATATATGATTTAACAACAACAACAACAAAAAAGAGTGAAGACGATCCACTTATAAGAAGATCTTTTTTTTTTATTTATATATGTTTTATTTTATGAATTCAAGGCTTCCGATATATAATTACTAAATGTTACTGGTATATTTTTATATTTTTTTTTTCTTCCCATTTTGTACATATTTTCGGTCTTATTGTTTTTACATGATTAATAATACACATATATTAAAAAAAAATAAATAAAATATAATATATATCATGGCAAAGATCGTGCATACCACTAGCAGCAGCACCTCTTACACATCCACATAATAATATTATTAAACTTGACTGCAACCATATGCCAATTAACTTATTATATGTCGTTGTTTGTGAATATGCCTGCAATCACATAATAAATATTATAATATTCGGAAATTGCAGAACTCTATTTCTTTATTTTTTATTTATATGATGTGTGTGCGTGTGTGTGTGTGTGTGTGTGTTGAGTGTGATGTGTGCGGTCAACTTAAGATTCAGAGAAATTTATATAAGGAAGCAGACTTCAATTGAAATTAACGGTCTTATAGCATTTAATTTATTTTGAAGAACACAACAAGTATTCAGTTTTTTTTTTTTCATTTAATATTTATTCGCGTATTCATTAATATTATATTTTATTTAAAATGATAATTTAATAATTGATTGATGTTTACCCATCACATTAAACGATAATAAAAATATATTATTATAATGATTTCTTTAAATTTTAAATTTTCCGGTTTATTTAATTCTTATACAATATGTGTAATAAATTTAAGTAAAAAACAGTACATTTAGGAATTACATGTTGCAAATGCAACATCATTAAGCGAACAAATGTTTGTTAACCAATTATATGATTCAGGCGAAAGATTGCCTAAACACACATAGCCTTGCATCAGAATAAAAATACAATATACAACCGGTAGTAGTAAACCAAAATGGCTAAACTTTTTTTTGTTTAAAAGCTGTGACATTTCTTTCCGAAAATTAGTTGACAGCAGACCCCTTATCTTGCAACAACATTGTTAAAAAAATAATTGAAAATGTCGAATTTAGTGTCAGTAAAATGTGAAATGCGGACATCATTGTGTTTTTCACGATCGCTTGAAAGCAATGGGAAAGATCCAAAAGGAAGGTAAATGGGTGCCACATGAATTGACTGATTGGCAACAAGAAAATCGAAAAACCATCTGTGAAATGCACCTTCAACGATACAAAAGAAGTCATTTTTGCATCGAATTGTGACTGGTGATGAAAAATGGATTTATTTTAAGAATCTTAAATGGAAAAAATCATGGATTAATCCAGGTCAACCATCAACATCGACTGCAAAGCCAAATCGCTTTGGTAATAAGAGAATGCTTTGTGTTTGGTGGGATCAGAAAGGTGTGTGGTGTACCACGAGCTTCTAAAACCTGGTGAAACTGTTAATACTGATCGCTACCGACAACAAATCATCAATTTGCACGGTGCTTTGCTACAAAAACGACAAGAATATCAAAAGAGACAACACAAGGTAATTTTCCTACGTGACAATGCACCATCACACAAAGCAATACCGGTCCAGGAAACGTTAGAGGCGCTTAACTGGGAAGTTTTATCGCATGTGGCTTATTCACCAGACTTACCTCCTTCAGACTACCATTTGTTTTCATCGATCGTCCACGCCCTTAATGACCAGCACTTCAAAACGTCTGAAGAACTCGAAAATTGGGTCTCTGACTGATTTTCATCAAAGGAACAACAATTTTTTTGGCGTGGTATCCACAAATTGCCTGAAAGGTGGCCAAAATGTGTAACTAGTGATGGTAAATATTTTGAATAAAGAATTTTTGAGCTTTCTCCTACAAAAAATATGTTTCTTCACTTTAAAAAACGGCGAACTTTAACCGGTATACCTGATAAAATTATTTAAATATTATAGTTTTCTATGCATTGTACAACAGTAGACGATTTCTGCTTCGCTGAAGTGACTATCGTGTTTGCCATTCTCATCATCTATCAAAACAATTAATTATGAATATCTGGTGAACAGTGGGTGGTATTTTCATATTCGCTATCATTCGTATCATAATCTTAACGTTTGTATCCATGAAACCATGTATCCGCAAAGCATGTTTTTTGCACATAAGGGAAACGTTTTTCAACAATTTCAGGCTAGTTACTTTTAATTTTTTAATTTCATTATTGAAATGTATACGGAATCCTGCTGATTACAAAAAAAAAAAAAATTAATATCATGTATAGAAATTGTGTCTTAAGGATAAAGGACATTTTAAAAACCCTACAAGGATTAAAATTTGTGGATATTATATGCATGTGAAAACTTATAGAAAAATAGATTAAGTATTTCGAGGATCAAATTAATATTATATATTTTAAATTTAATAAGAGAAACTTAAATTTTTACGATAGAGAATTAGTTATTAAGTAGAACTGATGATGATTCAAAGGTAAAGGACTTCCTTTCAAGGACTATATACAAGAATAGTTTTTAAAGTTCCATATACATATAATATTCAATTGCATAGCTAATCATTTTCTTGTTAAATTATTTTTTAAAATGTATGTTTTGAGTGGGTGTAATTTAAAAAAAATATCCTTCCCTGGTCCTTAAAATTGCCTTAAACTTTGAAACACATAAATTCTATTTGTCTATTTGTCTGTGTTTGTATTTATATTTAGACATTAGATATTTATGGTTTGTGTTAGGTATCGAATAAATAATTAAATAATAAATATCCTTAAAATGTCCTTGAATCTTGGAGGAACATATTTTCTAGTCGATTTCTTGTTTATTTCTATTTCATATCTCATTCATTATTTTATTATTTCAAGAGGTCCTATAAATAAGTGCGTGTCAATTAGCATAACTTGTTTGGTATCATAATGTTTTTAGTTTTAGGTCGGTATACCAAATGCGTTGTTATATAAAATGTTCGGCTTTTTAAAAAAAATATTAAATTTAAACGTGCCGTATAACACACACACCCACACACACACACACACACACAACATAGTTATTTGTAATACAATAAAAATAATAATCAATACGACGGTGGATTGATCATGAAGGTAATGCATTTCGAAAGATATATCAATTAGTTGTGAATTTAAAGTGTTGATTAATCGCATCCAAATAGAAAAGGAATTAATATGCGCTTTCCGACTCTCTGTGAATTCAAACGTTTCATCAGTGTTTCATTACCACTTGGAGCAAATCGTTGTTGATTATCCTTTTGGGTTTTTCTTGCATCTAACGAACGCCATTCAGCACTTTGATGCATATTGTGGTTTTGTATAAACTGTGGTGATACAAATAGTTCATGACTTCCATTGCGTTACTAAAGAAAATGTCCTTGGCATGATCAATTTAGTGCTATTATTGTACGCAGTCAATTGATGTGAAACAATCTTTAAATTCGCACTTTATGTAGACCAATTTTTTCAGTTAAAATATTTAATTAAAATTTAATGTTGATTTTATGTTCTTTTTATCCATATATGTTTCGATCGACTGCGACGAACAAAAAGTCACTGTCACTTAATGCCATGTAATTTGGCCCTT
This sequence comes from Bibio marci, assembly GCA_910594885.2. NCBI lineage: Eukaryota > Metazoa > Arthropoda > Insecta > Diptera > Bibionidae > Bibio > Bibio marci. Next base: position 72,302,142 of record OU343114.1, on the reverse strand, counting down.
CGCCGAAGGAAATACAAGTAATCACACATTAAAGAGTAATTCCGGTTCTATTCCGAACACAAGGTATTTTACATATCAACTTGAATGATCACCAAGTGTTGTTAAGTGGGATTGATGCGTACGCATCGTGAAGTTATGGCACCTGATTAATTTATTTATTTATATTTATTTATTTATTTTTAATTTAATTAATGTTGTGTTAACCCTAGTAACACTGTCCGTAGTTTGTTCGCAAAATTTCCGTATTATATGTAGTAGTCCGTAGTTTCAATCCGAGAAAATATCATTCGATTTCTTACGGATGTCCGCTCTGGAATTTTAAATGATGAGTGCAACCCTGTCGCTGGAATTTTATAAAAAATGTCCTTGGATTATCCGTATATTGCCGATGTTAATTTCTACGGATTTCGGCAAAAATATCTTTGGATCGTCCATGTATTTTAGCAAGGTATACCCGTGAATTGTCCGTATTACCAGAATAAATTTTTTTATGACGATGATGCTAATGATCGCGGTTTGATTCAGTATTTTTACCAATAGACCAGAAGTTCTATGAGCGCCGAATGAAGATGCTGAACAATGGCAAAAATTCATCGATTGTGCATTTTTAATTTGTAATAAACAAGAACAAAAAAACCGCGTAGATAAAATCCAAGTTTTACAAATTTCCTCGAAAATATATAGATTTGAGTTACTGGTTGTTTTAAAAATTATGAAAATAAATTACGAAGAGTAAGGATTATATCTATAGATAAGCGAAATATACAAAATTTAAACCACTGTCTTGGATAATTGGTGAAATAAATTATGAATACAATACCGCGCGGATATATGTTAGACATATTACCGTGACAACCTAAAGATTTCAATTGACCTAAATAAAATATAGTATTATATTAAATGGAAAATCTATGGACATTCTTTGGACAAATTCCAATATATCTTAAAAAATATGTGTGTTTTTTCCACGAAAATTTTCCTCATTTGTCAAAGTACGGAAAAATTGTTACTAGGGAATGAATGCACTAACTCACACATCCCATCAATTAACATGAATGATCAAATTATACGAATTACGTTGTGCATTATAATTTCTTATCTGCACCAGTTTCTCTGCAGATTTACGACCAATATGCCAACCATTTCATCTTTCTTGTAATTGATAGTTAAAAATTAAATCAAATCAATTTGATGTGTCAAAAAAGTAATGTTTTACCGTCATTACCAAATAGCCCTCTTCGTACATATACGTAAAATATACAAAACAAGGTCATTGAAAACTATGTTCTTGAAAAATTCTGAAACATAAATTTTAATAATCGCAGTTTTTTTTTTTTTTACAATATTATAAATAAAACAAATTTTCGAAAAAAAATTAACTAATACTCGCAGATTTATCAGACAAATTTATACAAATAAAATAGAATAATATTCAAATTATTGATAAAATATATAATCAAGATTTGGAATGGCATGCTGCCGGCCGACCGATCGATGATATAATAATAATAATAATAAAAAAAGAAACCAGTTTGGTAACAAACATTTGCAGATAAAAAAATTAATTTTTCTTAAATATTTTTTAAATAAAATGTATATTTAATAAAAAATTAATTTATGTAAATCTATTAATTTAGTTTTTTAAATGTAACATGTTATCAGTTAATTTATTTAATTTTATTTTTTGCATATATTTTATATTATTAAAAGTGTGATTTTAATTTTTTTTTGGCCCCATCCATTTCTTAAAAAATATATTATATGGGGCATAAATTGTTAATTTAATAATAATCGTGTTATATATGTTTTTATTTTTTAAAAATTCTGTATCGAAATTATGTATCAAATCTCATAAAAAATATAAATATTTCTGTTCATTTATTGCTCTTATTGGTTTTTTCATTTTAAATACTTATGCGCGTTTAAATTACGACAGATTAAATTCTGTTCCAAAAAATTAAATTAATAAATTATATACAGTTTTTTTTTATACCTATATCACTAAATACATATACTTTATTATAACAATTATAAACTATACCAGGCCCGGTTGTTTCACACATGATTTTAAGATTCTTCATAACTTAAAATAATCATCGGCTGTGTGAATCTTTAAGCGTCACAAATAAACGTTTGTTTTGTGTTGAAAGATCACAAAGAATGCTTCTGTATGTTTTTATTCGTACCGAAAGAGGTACACGTATATTTTTTTCCAAAATTCAAAACTAAACGCAAATAATGTGCTACACCATTTTATTATCATCATTATTAACCAGTTGGCTTACCAGGGCAGAATCACTTTAAAAAAAATGAACCCAGCTAGTGTATACTTTATAATAACTTTAAGCTAAATTTAGAGTTCATATATCATTAAAATGTTGTTTTAATAATCGAAATAATAAAATAATTACAATATATTTATAGTCTAATTCTATACTAAAATAAAAACACACACTTTTTAAATGAGCTACAACACGTTAAAGCTCAAGGTGGCCATCATCGAGTAACTAAAGTTTAAATTATTACTAAATTTACGTTATTTTTTATGATATTTTATAAAAACAAAACACTGGGTGTGTAATAAATAGGTACGTTTGTAATAAAATCAGTGGCAAAGCGGGAAAAAATGTTTTCCTCCGATTATAATATCACTAAATTTTTCTGATATAGACGAATTGAAAGTAGACTACATTATGAAAAAAAAAAATTGGAATTTTCACTCACTAAATTTGACGGAAAATCGACTTTTAAGAATCATCATCTTTTTGAATTACAGGCCATATAGTTTTAACGGATTTCCAATTTGATATACAAAATTATAAATTATAATCAATTTTCAATGTTTCATTGAAGAGATATTTTAAAAATCGATTCACACCTTCAAATGATATGACCTATTGATGTCATTGATATTTTGTGGTCAGCTTTATACAGAGTATTAGAAGTTTCTGTAAATTTTCTCTGCCAACGATTGGAAAATCTGTCCTATCTTTTGAACGCGTAAATAGATTTATATAAAATTATCTTCCATGAAAGATTGAAAATTGATTATAATTTACAATTCTTGTATATATACAAAAATGGAAATCCGTTAGAACTCTATAGCACGTCTAGTTAAAAAAGATAATAATTCGGAAAAGTTAATTTTCCAGGAAAATATAGTTTGGTAAACGCCACATTTCTTTTGTAATAATTTAATTTAATTTCACCCAGGTTATAAGAAAAACATAGTGATATTGTAAACCGAAGACAATTTCTCTGGCTTCGCTATACGAGTTGAAACTATACTCTAGTAACACTGTCCGTAAAATTTCCGCATCATATGTAGTAGTCCGTAGTTTCAATCCGAAGGAATATCTATGGATTTTGTTACGGATGTCCTCTGGAATTTTATATGATGAGTGAAACCTTGTCGATGGTTTTTTATAAAAAATGTCTTTGGGTTATCCGTATATTTCCAAGGATAGTTCCTATAGATTCTTCTTGGCATTATTTCTTGTTGCTATTGTTCCACATAATATCCATAGAATTTATATTCATATTTTTTGTGAGCACAAATCCAAGGATTTTGACAAAAATATCTTTGGATTGTATATTTATTTTAGCAAGTAATACCCATGAATTGTCCGTATTAGCAGAAAATATTTTCTTATGGCGATGATGCCAATGATCGCGGTTTGATTCAGTTTTTTTTATCGATAGACCAGCAGTTCTATGAGCGCGGAATGAAGATGCTGAACGATAGCAAAAATTCATCGATTTTGCATTTTTTATTTTGTAATAAACAAGAACAATAAAACCGCGTGGATGAAATCCATAAAAAGTCTTACAAAATTCCTAGGAAATATATCGATTTGAGTTGGTGTTTGTTTTATATAAATTATAAAAATAAATTACGAAGAGTGAGGATTATATCTGTAGATAAGCGAAATATACAAAATTGGAACCACTGTATTGGATAATTGGTGAAGTATATTATGAATACAATACCGGTTGGATATATGTTGGACATAATACCCTATGATAATCCAAAGATTTCAATTGACCTAAATAAAATACTATTATCTTAAGAAAATCTATGGACCTTCATTGGACAAATTCCAATATATTTTTTCATAAGAAAATATGTGAATTTTTTGCACGATGCAATTCCTCATTTTTCAAAATACGGGCAAATTGTTATTAGGCTGTATTCTCACAGTATGTGGTATTAATGTGAATGTGAATGTTATAAACGTGGTTTAAAAACATAAACTTTCTTGGAATTTTATTTACGAAGAATATTTGAACTCATATTTCGTATTCACAAAGAAATTTTGTTGTGCTGATATGGCCACATCGAAGAGTATATCTTTTATATTTTATTCCTTTCTGGTTTTGTTTCTTTATTTTGTCACACTGTTAAAACCGATTGTGGTTATTTATCTTTATGAAATTTGTCTATATAAGATGATATTTTGTGGTTTTATGTGTTAATTTGAATAGAATTGATAATTTTTCTATAAATATTTGACAATGAAATTAAGAGATAATAACTAATTCTATACTATATAAAATTAATATATTAACATATGTGACAACAATTATATAATATCTTATAATTTATTTATTTAAATAAAATATATTAATTTTTTAATTTACAATTTATAATATAGAACCAAACCAAAACTAAAAGCTCCCCACCCACTTGCTTGAAAAATAAGGGAAATTCCCATGACAATATTTTTAAAATACAATAGTTTCTTAAATTTTAATATATATTTTTAAATATTATTTTTCTATACTGAATATATTGTAGCGACTTAAATTAAATGTGTTACTATAAATAAATGGTTAATACAGTTGAGAAACTGAATTAATTCACGATAAAATAGATTGTTGAAAGGTTCTATTGTTGATTGCACCACTAACTCCATCAGTATTACTATTAAAATATTATATTACTAATTGTAAGTTCCATATACATAGAATTAGAATCTAAAGGTAATATACGTTTTCCATTTGAATTATAGCACCAATGATTAGCAACAAACTCATTCTATGGTTTTTATTTCCGTTTAAAGAAAACCACATTACAAGATCACAAAAAAATGTTAAATTTTGTTACATTGAATTTTCAATCCAAAAAAAATCCATAAACATTTTAAGGTTGTCGTCCCATTGAAGAAATTTATGTTGACAAAATGAAATGAAATATGTATAATCGATTTGAATTGTCATAAATAGCAAAACACGTGTGCAAATTCAGATAAAATCGGAAAGCGGGAAGGAATAATATTAATATATCGTTTACGTCCACCATTTGAATAACAAGTCATTTTTTCGAAATATAAAAATTAAGTAATTTTGAGAGTGCGACGTGGTAAACTCTAACAGCAGCTCGCTGCCAATGAAGTTTAACTGAAAGGTTTCGCATATCTATAGAATATATGGTGTGATCTAGAACTAAAAAATCTACTAACCCTTTCAGCTGAAAATCAATTCGTACACTCACCGGTGTAATTACGGGCAACACTGTACAAGAGGCATCATCACTATATAGTCAATAGATTGGGCATTGCTTCGTACTATATCTCTGAAAGCGCTACGGTTGCAACCGGATGAAAAAGATAATGAATGTGTCTAAACTGACAAAAAAAAGTACGTTGAGTCAATTAAAAATTAAACGGTGATTATAAAACATATATTAATTAATTTTGCTCCACGCAGGGTACAGGGTTCATTGTTTGAAATGAAATAAACATTTATTAATTCAACGAATAATTCATTATTAATACATATAATATCGAAAATTAATGTTTTTCAATGAAACCCTTCGTTGGTTTAAATAGAATTGTATAATTGTTTTGATGAATATTATTCATTTTTTCAACGTGTTCTGTTTATTAACTTATTATTCGGCACATAAATTAATTAATGATCATGAATTCATTTAATCAATGAGAACAAATACATTAAGATAATTTTTAAAAATGAAAAATAATAATTAATTATTCCAAATTACATTGGAACATTATTACAAATTTATTTTCAGGGTAGCATTTTTTGTGTCACTATATGTTCAACATTGCAGGAACTCTATATATATATATATAGAGTAAATCCTTTGAAAATACGGGAACGAAAATCATTGACAGAGAGTCTTAAAAACAAGTTTTGTAAAAATATTTTGTTACCCTTAACGAACGAGCGCATTTTTGAAGAACGATGACCAGTAGGTCGACGGATTTTTAAGAAATTAAATGCTTAATTTCCAGGGCGAGAAAAGATGCATAATTAATATCGCTTTATTGGATTTTATGTAAACTTTCAGTACTAATAGGCAGTATATGAACAGATATATGTCCATAAAAAAGGATACTGAAGTGAACATTTCAGAAAAATAATGGGAGTTGAAATAAACGAATAGAGATTCGTGTGTGTAATGTATTTATTTGTACACATTTATAAATTTATTTTTTATAGATTAACAATGTATTTATTCAAAATTACTTATAATTTTTTTGAGTATGGTACTTCTCCCAACAGTTCCCTATGTGAATACCCGGTTTTTTAGTACAACTATCGCAATAATTACGTGTTTCCCGCCTTCCTGCCGACGTTTTTCTATCCGCTCAAATAACACAATCTTTTTTTTCACCTGTACTTTATGCGTTAAACAGTAAACTTAATATGAGAGAACATATATTACGTCATGCCGCATGTATGGCGGCATTCGATTTTTTTAGAATATTTGCAATGTCGCGAGTATGGCGGCATTCGATTTTTTTAGAATATTTGCAATGTCGCGAGTATGACGGCATTCGTTCGGTAAGGGTTTTAAAAAAAAACTGTTTATATGATATATGATTGAGAGGATATCTGTAGCTATCCAGTAAACTACACAATCTACCATCATATACCACCATAAAATTATTTAGTACTACTTCTTCATTTCTATCACTTATTTCCAATTCGGCGGGTTGCTTTATTACATTTTATTCATTATAAAATATCAATTTAAATTTATTACAATACAATATTTTATACTTATAATTTCTATATCAAAATGATTGTTTTACTTTTTATTAATAAAACCGTATTCCTTTTTTTATCATTAATTATATAGGAACTGGTGTCACAGCGGCTGAAAAAGTTCAAATACTTGAAAGTCATAATCGATTAAGATCATCGGTTGCACAAGGACGGGTACCAAATCAACCAAGTGCTGAAAATATGCAAGAAATGGTATGGGATGATGAATTATCATTTAAAGCACAAGAATGGGCTAATGAATGTACATTTCAACATGATCCTAGTCGATATTTAGGTAATTATAATATTTTAATATAAATTTTATATGTATAAACCTAAAACCCATCCCAACCAATCAAAATGTAATAGCTTCACTCACAATTATTGAAATTTTTTATAAATATTCACATTGAATTGAATGCCATTGTTTCCATATATCTATAATTATATTTTTAATAAATATACGTAAATCTAAAAATATATATTACAAAAAAATAATTATTTTAATGAATTATATGAAAATGAAAATTATTTTAATTATATATTCATTAAATGAGGCTATCAAAAAAATAATAAATTAATAAATAAATAAATATCTCTACCATAAAATTTTGTTTTATGCATCATTAAAAATAAAAGTAAAAATTAAAATGTTAATATTTATTGAAAATATACCATAAAATAAATTGATATTAAATTACTCGCGCAAAATTATTCATTGAATAAATGTATCCGTTAAATATGTGAAAAATTAAAATAATATTGTACTCGTATATTTATTTCCAATTTATATTTTTATATATTTATATATTCATATCTAGATCGTTTTACAATGGGACAAAATTTAGCTATAATTTGGAGTACAGTACCATTAACTGATGATGATGGTGATTTTCCATCACGCATACAAAATTGGTTTAACGAAGTACAAAAATATAATTGGGGTTCACAATGGTCACCTAAAACCGGACATTATTCACAGGTATGTATACAATTAGTTTATATTGAATAGTTAGAATATAGTAACAATTTGTCCGTACTTTTAAAAATGAGAAAATTTTCCGTGGAAAAAATCCACATATTTTCCATGGAAAAGATATATTGAAATTTGTCCAAAGAATGTCCATAGATTCACCACTTAATATTATATAGTATTTTATTTAAGTCAATTTGAAATCTTTGGAATGTCAGGGTAATATGTCCAACGTATATTTGCACGGTAATCATAATTTATTTCACCAATTATCCAAGACAGCGGGTTTCAAATTTTATATATTTCGCTTATCTACAGATATAATCCACACTCTTCGTAATTTATTTGCATAATTTTTAAAACAACCACCAAATCAATATATTTTCGAGGAATTTTGTAAGACTTTTCATGGATTTTATCCCTGGTTTTTTCTTCTCGTTTATTACAAAAAAAAAATGCACAATTGATGAATTATTGTTGTCATCGTTTAGCATCTTCACCATCCGTGATCATAGAACTTCTGGTATATTGGTAAAAAAACTAAATCAAACCGCGATCATTGTCATCATCGTCATAAGAAAATTTACTATACTAATACGGACGGAATTCACGGGTATTACTTGCCAAAATACATGTACAATCCAAAGATATTTGTATCAAAATCCGTGGATTTGTGCTCACAAAAAATATGAATATAAATTCTATGGAAATTCTGTGGAATAATAGCAGCAAGAAATACTTCAAAGGAGAATGCGTAGATATTATCCTCGAAAATATGTGTATAAACCAAAGACATTTTTTATAAAAATCCATGGAGAGGGTTTCACTCATCATATAAAATTCCAGCGGATATCCATAAGAAATCCATAGATATTTCCTCGGATTGAACCTACGGACTACTACATATAATGCGAAAATACAAACTACGGACAGTGTTACAAGGGGAATGATTGAGAATTTTTTATAATATAATAAGCCATTTGGTCTTTGTCTATATGCATCGAAGTGACTCAACTAAAATATTTCTATTGGAACGATAACTATGTCCTGTGGATAATCTGATAGGTGTCGTAAGTACTATTGCTTGTACGCAATATGAAGTGGCAATACTTCGCTATTGTAGTAGTTAAATCCAACTTTTATATTCAGTATATGACCAGTTCAGTTGAAGTGTAAACAAGTCTTTTTTTTAGTTGATTAAAAATGGAAAATTTTGTACCAACGAAACAGCATTTACGGGAAGTTAGGTTAAGTAATTTTATTCAGAAGAAAATAACAGCAGAAACTTATTGCTTTTTGTTACAAATTTATATGATGAACATTCCCCATCACAAAACAACATTGCGAGTATTGGTTTAGACGGTGTTTTTTTTTCAGATCATTCTGGTTGTCAATTATTCCAAAAAGTTAATACAGACACGTTATTATAATTCCATTTTTTACCCAAAAAACTAAATTTCATTAAAAATTGTTGTGAAATAATCAGTCTTATCATAGTTGCTGCCGGACAGAAAAAGTACGCTCCGGTCATCAATTCTTCGGTACATCATTATTTAAACCAAACTTTTTTTTATAATACCATTTTACACATCTAAAACTAACTTTCGCAAGAATTGATTTTGAAATATCCACAAAAACATAATATACCACTGTCAAAACCGATATGTACCTGTTGAACCTGTTGTCTAAATTTATCGTCCACAAAAAAAAAAAAACGCAACTATCGACTCTGGCTGTATAATAATGGCATTAATATGGCAAAACAACATATTTGAAAACAATCGACGTTTTATCGACTCACGTAATGGCAACCGATGTTTTTCACACGTGTATTTAAAATAAAAGGGATTATACTTTTTCAATTATATGACATAGGAGGCATTTCGTAAAACAAATTAAATAATATACAATCCATACATAAACACACCCGCACCCATTCACACATGTCCTATTTTATATTTATTCAGGCATTTTTAATACAAAACTTTTATAATTAAAATTTGGAATTGTTTATGGAAATTTTTAAATCCTCCTAAATGCTTTTTTATATAATATTTCCTATACTATACTAAAGTTCCATATGCGCGTATGTTTTGATATGATACAATATTTATATCACTTCGCTAATATAATACATTATTTATATGGTATTTTGTATATGTAGGGACTTGGGGACTACCTATAGATAGATAGACACACACTTTATTGTACACATATATGTAATGCAATAATATTTACTTAGCCTAATGTGTCTTTTAATCTACTTAAAAGATATACGGTTGGAAATTTATTATGTATATAACTATAACAATACCTATATATATTATAAATGTAATTGTCTACCAATTTACTAATCCATGAATGTGAATTTAAACAAATGTTTTATGTAAATCTTCAATTTAACTTCATCGTCATTTACGTGCGCGTGCAACTATAAGTTCATAATATATTCCATAACATTTATCAAGGCACTTCGTATACCACACAGTCAGTAGAGCTTTTTAAAACTTAACGATATCCATTATTTTCTATGCAGGCCACAGGTTTTGATATTCATTCAATTTTATAATAAACCACCGTTGTTATTGTCTTCACTTAACTAGAAACATAGCGTCCGAAAAGATTATTGTCAGCGATCAATATGACTTTTTAAATAGGATTTATTAAATCAGATCATCAATTTAAAAATTTTTTAGATCAATTTTAGATAAAAACATAATATTGTGATAATTAAAATTATTGTTTCAACAATCAATGATAAAAGTTCAGATTTAATTAAGCTGATACTTTATATATTAAATTTATTTTATATAATATTGAGTAGTATAATTGTTGGAAGGATCAACGTCGTCAGAAGTTCAATTTTAACCGCTGCATTTTATATGAAAGTAAATTATACAATGAATTCTCTACAGTAACACTGTCCGTAAGTTTGTCCGTAAAATTTCCGCATTATATTTAGTAGTCCGTAGTTTCAATCCGCCGAAATATCTATGGATTTCTTATGGATGTCGGCTGGAATTTTTGAAAGATGAGTGCAACCCTGTCCATGGATTTTTATAAAAAATGTTCTTGGATTATCGGTATATTTCCGATAATAATTTCGACGGATTCTCCTTAGAATTAGTTTTCGTTTCTATTATTCCACATAATAACCATAGAATTTATATTCATATTTTTTGTGAGCACGGATTTACACAAAAATATCTTTGGATCGTCCATGTATTTTGGCAAGTAATACCCATAAATTGTACGTATTAGCAGAATACATTTTCTTATGACGCTGATGTCAAATCGTAGTTTTTTACCGATAAACCAGAAGTTCAATGAGCACGAAATTTAGATGCTGAACGATGATAAAAATTCATCGATTATAAATTTTTTTATAGTAATAAACACGAACAAAAAATCAGGGATTAAATCTATGAAATGTCTTACAAAATACCTCGGAAACATATCGATTTGAGTTGCTGGTTGTTTTAAAAATTATGAAAATAAATTACGAAGAGTAAGGATTATATTAATAGATAAGCGAAATATACAAAATTTGAACCCGCTGTCTTCGATAATTGGTGAAATAAATTATGAATACAAAACAACGGATATATGTTGGGAATATTACCCTGACAATCCACCTATTTCAATTGACCTCAATAAAATACTATTATAATTAAGTGGTGAATCTGTGAACATTCTTTGGACAAATTCCATTCCATGGAAACTATGTGGATGTTTTCTGCGACCAATTTCACTCATTTTTCAAAGTACAGACAAATTGTTATTAGGGTTGTGTATAATACCGTTGTTTCTATACTCAATAACATTTCAAGACCTTATTCGTAACTATAATTTCCATATTTTGGTTGAGCTGTACATATTTTTTTGAATACTGTTTAATACTAATATATTTTAAATAGTATAATTTTTCGGTTAAAGCTTAAATAGATTTCTCTATTTAAAAGTATCTTTCATGTGAGATTTAGTACGACAAAATGTGTGAAATTATCCTTACAAAGACAAGTTAAATATGAAATGTTCTTGATGTTCTAAAAAGACGGTTAACAAATTTTTTTACAAATTACAAACAATCAAATTGCTTTTAATTATCTGCTCGCGACAAAAAACTTGTGTACCCAATTTAATTCAATTTTTTTTGAGGAACCATCATCCAACGTGTCGAAACTATTTTATTATAACTGCATAAAACGGTGCTGATAGAACTAATTAGGACATGTTTCCATAATTCCGATGCATTTCAACATTTTCAAATTTAGTCCGAATTGATGACGAAACAGTTAAATTACACTGTTTATTTTATATAGGGATGCTGGATGTGTGTTACCAATATTTTTAGGAACGTGCAATTTAATTTAACACAGCAAATATGACCTAAATTTGTGTTTCTAAATACCATAGCAATTAAATGCATTCATCCGAGCGTTCATTTTAATTCCAATTGATGTTAAATGTCACGCCACGGTAACAAATCAAAAAAATAAGATCTATTAGCTTGTGATTTATCTTTGATTTTCGCGAGCACTGTCAATCAGATCGTATAATATTTCTGTAATTCCAATGATATGATATCCATGGATGACATAGAATTATCGCTGTAACCTAGATTTTAATTTTTAATTAATTTTGATTTATGATAAATGCTATTAAAAGATATGTAATTTTTTCATTTCAAATTTTACAGTTGGTATGGGGCGAAACAAATTTAGTTGGATGTGGATTTTCATATTATAAAGATTCATATAAATACAATAAATTATATGTATGTAATTATGGGCCAGGGTATGTTAATACTTTTATTTTAAATTTTTTAAACTTACTACTTATAACAAAATTATTCTCTCATC